>CM019171.2:21453495-21947926 GCA_009739505.2 Apolygus lucorum
GCATCACCAACATATCTAAAAAGGGGCGATATTTTGAGAACAAGAATGTGTCCCTCAACCGGAAGTTTGATGCACTGATGACAGAGCAAAGTCGTACTGTTCCTGTGATTCGAAGTGATTTCCTCATAAACCTAACTGATGTAGAGGTGGCACCATGTGTACAGGACATTTTGGGACTGAGTGCCAATGTCAACCTACCTTATGAATTGAAGAATCTCCCTTTGTTGGATCTTCTGACTGATATGGAAATGGTGATAGGAAATGTTGATGACCCTGGGAGGAGACGTGTTATGAGAGCAGAGACGGCGAACATAATCCGCAATGGAATTACCCGATATAAGCGTTTGTCTGGCAAGTTGATCAGCCAATCAGTTAGAATGACTGAAGGTTTCTTGCGAGACCATCCTGAACTCATATGCACAAGGAGTGATAAAAGTAATGCTACTGTTATCATGTACAGGGAAGAATATTACGACAAAATGGACGCTCTCCTTAGAGATAAAGAAGTATATAAGGTAGGAAAAAGGAATCCTACCAGTGGCATCCAAGATAAATGCAATGAGATGGTGGATAAGTTGGTAGATTTTAAATGCATTGAAGAGAAGGATAGGAAATCTTATAAGACACATAATGCAGTGGCCCCCAAGATATATGGACTTCCGAAATGCCATAAAGATAATGTCCCACTGAGACCCGTAGTTAGCTGCATTGGTTCACCTGGTCTCAAACTCTCAAGATTTTTGAAGGAGTTATTGACACCTTTGAAGACGCTCGGTGACTTTGATGTGCGGAATTCCTATTCATTTCAGCAGGAGATAGTCCGGATGAGGGTTTCTGAAGAAGAGGTCATGGTATCATTTGACGTTGTGAGCCTGTTCACAAATGTGCCTCTGGGTGTGGTTGTGTATTTGGTGATGAGACACTGGGGTCTGGTGTCTGAACACACATCGATGCCCTTGGAGGTCTTTCTGGATCTACTGGAGTTAACCTCTATGAATGGTTATTTCAAGTACAAAGATAATTTTGTAAGACAACTGTCAGGTTGTGCAATGGGTGGTATACTGTCATCTGATCTTGCTGGTTTGGTTATGGTGGATTTGGTCAATTGGGCAGTCCCTCAATTGCCTTTCCAGATTCGAATGCTGCGACGATATGTGGATGATTTTTTCTTGATTCTGCCATCCATAGAGGTAGATAATGTGTTGAAGTTATTCAATCAGTACCACCCTCAACTGCAGTTCACATGTGAAAAGGAATCCAATGGCCAGTTGCCCTTTTTAGATATGTTGGTGATGCGTGATGTAAGTGGTGAGATCAAGACTAACTGGTATAGAAAACCTAGTGCCACTGAAAGATGTATGGATTTCCGTTCGTGCCACACACTTCCGATGAAAATATCATTTGCTAAAGAGCTTGTTTCGAGGGTGATGAGACTTAGTAGTCCACAGTTCCATAATGAAAATTGTAGGATAATAGAAAGAATCTTAGTTAAAAATGGATATCCTAGATCCTTGATATCGAGACTCGTTATGGCTGGAAGGCCTCCAGAAATTGTAATCACACCTGTACAGACCGTCATGGATCCTGAAGCCCCACATAGATGGTTTTCAAGACTCACCTTTGTTGAAGGAGTATCCACTAAACTCAAGGCTTTAATTAGGAAAGAGTTTCCTGATGCACGAGTGGTATTTGCATATGCAAATAAAGCAGCACAGTTTCACACTCGCCTGAAATCTATGGACCCACTGATCCTGCAATCCAATGTTGTTTATCAGATAAATTGTGAGTGCGGCGTTCCATACATTGGGCAAACAAAGCAGTATATACGTGAGCGTATTGCCCAGCATAAGCAGGACTGCCGGAGCACAGGATCGCAACAAAAGAGCACAGCTTTGTCTGACCATGTAACAGAGTTTGGTCATGAGTTCAAATTTGACGAACTGAAAATATTAGACCACGAGAAGCTCATTGGTCGGCGGCTTTTTAAGGAGATGTGTTACATTCAGTTGACCCCTGGAGCATGTAACTATCGTACTGATGTAAATGGCCTGAGCTCTATTTATGCTAGCATTCTGCAGGAAGTGAAGAAGATGAAAGAATGAAACAAACGTCTGTGTCTACCAGTGGATTGTGCCTAGGCTGTGATTTTAGGATGTGCAATAGAATTAGTTTAGTTTTGTTTCCAAAGTTTTATTGTTATTTATACGCCTAGAAAATTTTGAAATTTATTGTTTTGTTATTGTTGGAAGCCTGATGCTATTTATTTATTTTAAAAGGTGAGTTTTTATGGTTGCTATTTACGCTTTGTTAACATATCCTGTTAAGTTTAAAAGTTGATATAATTTTAAGTAGTTGAAGCACTTTGGGATTTACTGATGTAGTAGTTAAGACTACAGAGCGTGTGATGCTTATGATTACAGAGTTGTGTGGACATTTTTAGATTTTTAGTTTTCAATTTTCAATTTTAATGATAAATTTTGGTTTTTAGTTTGACAAAGTTGAAACAATGAGAGTATGAGTTGGTGGGTTCACTCTCCTCACATGTAGCTGCTTTGAGTGAGTTAATTGTTTTGTTCTTGTTTCGTATCCATTTGTTAGTAACCAAATTTATATATCTGTACTGATCTCAATAGGTAATTTGATTCTTGTTATGACTAGTGTATTTCCGTTTCTTCCGGCTTCTGTTGCCTGAGTGTGCCTGTTGTATTTTTCAGGCCCTGATGAAGGGAATAAATTTTCCGAAAGCTCGGCAATAACAGCGTTTGTTGAACGACCCCATTCCCGATACTTGACAGTTTATGCTTGCCGTGGGTTGATAAACACAACATCTTATAGGTACCTACAAGGGCATTTTTGAAAATTGCAACCCTTGCTTTCCACTTTGGGTCTGGTTGTGCTGCGAAGCTTTTGGTTGATGTCAGTCACTTCTAAGGAGTGAAAAATAATGAACCGTTGTGTAATAATTTGCAGCATTTTTGACTAAGGCTTCACTTGTTTTCACTTGTTTCTATTTAATAGAAACTTGGTTTCATGTTGTGCCTACTCAGTTTTGCATCCTTAGCAACCAGTAATCAATATTTCTCAGTACCCACTACTCTTTATTTCTCCGAATTGAGGGTGAAACGTTAATTTCTTCAAAATAAACTTGATTGTGAAGTATGAAGTTTATTAGCAAGAAATAAACGCTTCACGCTCGATTCGAAAAATAGGGAGCTTCATATGGAAATTTGATTACTGGTTGCTTTCAAGAAGGAAGCAAAACATTCATCGCTCAAAATTCAACGGAGATAAGACCTCTTTTCACACTCGTGATTCTATTTTATCGAAGGAAAACCCTAAAGTACTCGTAAGGAGCGAACGGTTTGACCTCAGAGCTCTGGGTGGTCTCGAAAATTTTTTAAAATTCGATACTATTTCAAATTGGTGAAAAAACAATAACTTTATTTCTAGAAGGTTTCGAGCTGGGGCACTTCAAAATTTCAACACATAATTTTCACCCCTAAGAAGCGACCTACATCAACCCCAAACCAAATACCAAATTCAAACCCCCATACCAAATACCAACATCAGACCCCAAATACCAGTAGGTACATCTCCCTTAAATTCTCAATTTCACGCAAATCCCGGGGTCCCTGTGGCTGGCTGCGTCAATGTCACGCAAACACCTCTCGCAAAACAGGTTCAAGAATATCTGCTCCTGTTCTTTCGTTCTCAGTTTCGGCTCTTTTCTAGCTTTTTATTCGTGATAGATAAACATATTGTGAGTCGAACGGTTCAATCCAGAGCGGCACTTTTGCCACTTAGCATTGACCGATTTTGATGAAATTTGGTATGTAGGCTCCATTTGGGGTCTAGTTGAGCCCCGAAGCTTTTGGTTGATGTAGGTCACTTCTAAGGGTTCCAAAATAAATTTTGAAATTTTGAAAACGCCCTAACTCAAAAAATTTTGATATAAAGGTATTATTTTTCCTTCAATTTAAGATTCTATAGATTTTTTAGAATTTTTTGAGACCACGCGGAGCTCTGTAGGACAAACAGTTCGCTCCCTACGAAAATTCAAGGGTTTATATTGAAATACATATACATGGTGTCCCAGAAGTTATGGTCCACCCTCCGTCATTTCTGTATTTAATTACGTAATAAAATGGGCCCAACGCCATTTTTCATATTTTTTTTGTAAAGAATTCAGGAAAAATACTTTTGCGTAAAAAAAATTGCGCGCAATTGTGCGCAATCGACACTAACTTTGTTTTTTCACATGGGAACCCCTATTTTTTATTGCAGATTCAGATTCTACGTCAAATTTCATGAGAAATTCATATCCGAATCGATTTTTTTTCATTGCGTGCAACTGGTACTTTTCGCGCGCAAAGTGACCAGGGTGCGCAAAAGTGAATTTTTTTTATCCCCAAGTGTGGCACATTTTTTTTTCATTATTTTTGACGCTGAATCACGTGGTGAGGTCCTTTCTTCGATTTCATCGTTATTTTTCCAAATTTAGAAGAAAAAATAATGTTTTTGGACTTTATTTTCCCTCCCCCTTTCGCGACACGGGCTGGGGACCGGCTATGGCAAAATTAAAAATAAATTTCTCTCTTCTAAATTTAAAAAAATGTTGGAAAGTAGGTAGGTACTACTTTAATACTTTGATGTTAAAAAAAATCAAAACGCTTCTCATCTAAAAACCTTTGAAAAAATCGAAAGTGACTTGTTACTTGTCTGCAGGCAAAACGAGGTAATTTCCAGCAGTTGCTGTGATTTTTTAATTTCATTATTATTATCTTAGTTTTTTATTAATACTTTTTTCGGAGATTTTGTAACTTAATTTTTTTGTGAAAATTTTGAGATGAGAAGCTTTCTGATTGTTTTTTGTTTACATTAAAGTAGTAAAGTACCTACCTACTTTCCAATATTTTTTTTCTTTTAATTTAAAAATGAGGAATTTATTTTTCCATCTAGCCAGGTCCCCACCCAGCCCGTATTGCGAAAGGTTGAGGGAAAATAAAGTCCAAAAAATTATTTTTCCTTCTAAATTTGGAAAAATAACGATGAATTTGAAGAAAGGACCTCACCACGTGATTCAGCGTCAAAAATAATGAAAAAAAATGTGCCACACTTGGGGTTAAAAAAAATTCACTTTTGCGCGCGAAAAGTACCAGTTGCGCGCAATGAAAAAAACGCTGCAAATTATTACACAACGGTTTATTATTTTTATATAGATCACTCGTCTACAAAATCACCAACCATCCAATATGAAGAGAAAAATCAAAAAAAATAATAATATCAATAATAATAAAAAAAAAAAAAAAAAAAAAAATCACCAACCATCGATTGCATTTCGGTCAGCTCTAATTTGAACGGAGATTAGGCCTCTTTTGCGATTCACACTCGTGTTTTGATTTATATATATATTTAAATATAAACCCTTAAATTTTCGTAGGGAGCGAACGGTTTGTCCTACAGAGCTCCGCGTGGTCTCAAAAAATTCTAAAAATTCTATAGAATCTTAAATTGAAGGAAAATAATACCTTTATATCAAAATTTTTTGAGTTACGGCGTTTTCAAAATTTCAAAATTGATTTTGGAACCCTTAGGAGTGACCTACATCAACCAAAAGCTTCGGGGCACAACTAGACCCCAAATGGAGCCTACATACCAAATTTCATCAAAATCGGTCAATGCTAAGTGGCAAAAGTGCCGCGTACGGCGGACGGCGTACGGCGGACGGACGGCCAAATTTTTATTCGATTTTTGGATTCTACGTACCTTGAAACGTAAACCATTAAATTTTGAGGGGGTGTTAACATTTTTTTTTCTTGGTCGATTCCAAAGGTTCATTATTGAAAATAATAAACCAAAATCGGTTCGGGTATGAATTTCTCATGAAATTTGACGTAGAATCTGAATCTGCAATAAAAAATGGGGGTTCCCATTTGAAAAAACAAAGTTAGTGTCGATTGCGCACAATTGCGCGCAATTTTTTGCGCAAAAGTATTTTTCCTGAATTCTTTACAAAAAAATATGAAAAATGGCGTTGGGCCCATTTTATTACGTAATTAAATACGAAAATGCCGGAGGTTGGACCATAACTTCTGGGACACCCTGTATATATAAATCAAAACACGAGTGGGAATCGCAAAAGAGGCCTAATCTCCGTTCAAATTAGAGCTGACCGAAATGCGATCGATGGTTGGTGATTTTGTTCCCCTTTTTCTTCATATTGGATGTTTGGTGATTTTGTAGACGAGTGAACTATATAGAAAAATAATAAACCATTGTGTAATAATTTGCAGCGTTTTACGGAATGATTCACTCTTTTTAAGGTTGATCGACATTGTTTAATTGATGGTTGTGTCAACAATCGGCTCAATCCTCTCATAAGTTTCGTACTTTCAGTTCGTTATCGTAAAAAAGACCTAGTGGTTCGACTCCGATTTTATTTGTGTTTGACTCGGTTTTTTCTGTTTTGAATCTAAGCCAGACAACTCTACAAAGCTCCCAAAAAATAGAGGACTCGTTCTCTTTCCAGGTATGGAATAACTAGGTATCATATTGTCGTACATGATTGATTCCTACCCATTCTATGCATCATCAACCTATCTCCCTTGCAAAGACCGCCAGAATTCGAGTTCAGTGGGCGGCCTGAGCCAACCCACTCGCATAGGGGTTGATTTCCCATTCAAACTGCCGCTGGCCGCGTCACGTTGACGCCGAGAATAAATTCTCAGAACTTTTTTTTATGTCAAAATTTTTGAAAAAATATACTTTTTAATATATGTTGCTGCTATAGCGTTTCGGCGGAAAAAATATCTCCGCCACAGGGGACCAACGCGCAATTTTTTTCCCGCGTTCAACGTGTTAAAGCAGCACATTAAGGTTTTCTTCCATACCAAAGAACCCTCTTTCGAAGAAAAAAAAAATTGAAAAATTGTGAGGCAAATTCCCCATTGGAGGATGGTACCCTATGCAATTCTAGTAAATGGAACTTCCATGGGTTGATTTCTTATAAACGCATTTCCTACATGGGAATAGAAAAATTGTAATTCAACGTGGAAAAGGTTCAACCAAAAGATGAAAATTAGATATACTAAATATTGTTGTAAATCATTTCCGTCTTTTCGGGGGTTTTAATACATTTTTTGGTGTCCCCCGTACCTACATTTTGATATTATTTAGCTGTTTTTCACTGCTAATTATTTTTTAAAGGATTGTTTAAACAAGTAAATCACTCCCTAGTGAAAAGATAAGTTCTTGGAGAATGTTGGAGCTAACAAATTAGGGCAATTTTTTCCTGTTATTTTATATTCTTTCGGCGTTTCTCCCTAGTCGACAACAAAGACAGGTAGACGTCTACCTAGGCTGAGGATTAACACCGCGACGGCGTGGTTCAGTGGCCATGTCGAATCGAACACATTTGTTACAGATTATTTCAGTGTCGGAATGTACGAGTTGGGGCCGGTTCAAAAAAATCAACTCCAAGGTTGAAGTTTACCAGCTGTTCATACCTACGCTTTGCTTAAGAATTTGAGAGTCAAACCAAACAACTATCTCTAGTAAGTGATACTAAACAAACCTAAAAATTCGAAATACCTTAAGTATCACTTATGGCATAGAGGTCACAAATGGTATTGATTAAGATGTCGACATTCCACCCGTTACCAGGGGCGTCGGGTGAAAATATTCGTCAGGCAAACGGTTAGGCTGCAAATTATTACACAAAGGTTCTTTTTTTCTGTATATATCATGCGCCAGCAAAGAACTCAACTGTGCCATTGTCACCACCACCCAACCATGTTTCATCTTCACAATCAAGTTTATTTGGAAGATCTACTCGCTTCACACTCCATTCGAAGAACTAAAGAATTCCTTGGTTTAGAAATTTTATTACTGGTTGCAAGCAAAACCGAGTACAACCCAAAGAAACGATCGGTGATCTCATTTTGGTTAGCTAAAATTTGAAAGATAATCAGGCCTCTTTTGCGATTCATAATCGTTTTTCTGATTTATCGTAAGTTCAACCCTGAAGCTCTCGTAGGGAACGAACAGTTTGTCCCCAAAAGCTATGAGTGGTCTCGTTCGATTCTAAAAATTCAATGGTAGGTACCTATCTTTAATTTGTGAAAAAACAATACCTTCATATCGAGAGTTTTCGAGATAGGGCGCCTTTGGAAGTTACATCCCTTCCATTTCACCGCTTAGAACTAACTGACATCAACCAAAAGCTTCTGGGCACAACTAGACCCCAAATGGAATCCCATATACCAAATTTCATCAAAATCAGTCTATAATAATTAAGAAAAGTTCCGCGGACGGACGGATTTTTTATATTCGATTTTCAAAATCTACACGTACCTACCTCAAAAGTAAACCATCGGATTTTGAGGGCGCTCAAAATTTTTTTCTTGAAAATATTAAACCAAAAAGAGACTGAATTTAGACCTAATAAGACGTGAAACCTTCATTCTACAATGTTACTTATGCAATAATTGCATCATTCAATAATGCAATAATTCAATAATGCAATAATTATTATTTCCAAGTGTCTAGCAACTAGAAAAACGATTAGGTACAGAGAAATACAATAAAATCGGGAAGGAGATACCGGCCAACGTCAAACAGCTGCTATTAGCGGCGGCGAAAAAAACGAACTGCTTTCCTTCCTTGAGGTAATGTGGTTGGATGGATATGTTATGTATTGCCATGCGTGGGCTAATTAGTATCCATCTTCCAAGTTTCTCTGCATTCAAGGTCACGAAACAGTTTTCCGACTGTTTGCAACAGCTGACAGCAAGGTAGTGGGGGTATGGCAATACTTGACCCCGCGCTGACCCCCCGCCACCCTGCCGATCATCAACTCTCACTCTAAACGGTCCCGAAAAATTCATTTTTTCGAACTGCTTGCCTTGCATCACAGCGTACCGGAGACAAGCCTTGCATCGCCCGCGCTAGTTTGTGTATCATCCGCAATCCGTCATAGTTACCGACATTTTCAACACTCTGGTGTGTTGCGGGCTAGTATCCAAGACAAAATACGTACTTTCTTATTCCATTCTCCTATTTAATCTAACTTCCTTGATAATAACGAAATAGTCCCTAAATATTATAAAAGTTTTCCAAAATCGGCTAAATATTACTTGCAAAAATGGAAATATAGGAGAATCTCAACAAAAATTAATTTTTTCATTTGCATATTTATAGTAAGGCAAACAGTGTTTGCTATGTTTGCCTGGAGGAGGCGCCACTGCCCGTTACTATCAGAGAGATTAAGCTCATAATCGATAAGGAAAGTCCAAAAAAGGCTGCTGGTTACGACCTTATCACTGATCAGATCCTTAAGCATCTCCCGCGTAAAGCCATTGCAAAAATAACCATGATTATTAATGCAATTATAAAACACCGTTGCATTCCTCAGTTGTGGAAGATTGCCGAGGTCATAATGATTCCTAAACCTGGAAAGCCTCCCACGGAGCCAAGTTCGTACAGACCAATCTCACTTCTACCAGTATTATCAAAATTATTTGAAAAACTATTCCACAAGCGACTAGTACCCACAATCGAAGAACGTAGGCTGTTTTCAAGGCACCAGTTTGGCTTTCGACAGGAACATTCCACGATCGATCAAGTCCATAGAATAACACATATAATTGAACAAGCCCTTGAGGAAAAGAAAGTCTGCTCAGCCGTCTTCCTTGACGTCGCTCAGGCGTTTGACAAAGTTTGGCATGAGGGACTCAACTACAAGCTGCGCAAAAATCTACCAATAAAGTATGCTGAGCTGCTTCAGTCTTATCTCACCAATCGCTATTTCAGAATAAAGGAAGAAGACGCCTACTCAGAGCCAAAGCTAATCAATGCAGGAGTCCCACAAGGGAGTGTTCTTGGACCGCTCTTGTATGTCCTTTATACCAGTGATCTCCCAGAAATTGGAATGAACACCACCTTCGCACGTGATATAGCGATTTTGGCAGTCGGAGAATGTAACACTGAATCCACCAACAAGTTAAATCAATCAATATCCACCATACAAAAGTGGACAGCAAAATGGAGAATCAAAATAAATGAAAGTCGGTACATGTCGATTTCACTAACAAGAGAATCGAGTATATTCATGTACATTTCATGGGAAAAGTTATTCCGAATGCTAATGAAGCCAAATACCTAGGCATGACACTAGACGCCAAACTTGGATGGAAAGCACATGTCAAAAAAAAAGAAGGAAGAACTTCTAAAATTCAGAAAAATGCATTGGCTAATGGGGAGACGGTCGAAGTTGTCAATCCAGAACAAGCTTACAATAGAGAGTTTTTGGCAACCACTAAAGGGCCCATGGAACCTCTTCACAAAGCTCGGAGTTCGCGGGTGACGATGGATTTGCCTCCCGACATCAGCGGGCGACGATGAAAGGGTGCCCCCAGACAGTTGAATGTCGACTCTGATGCGAAGGAGTCGAAACAGCAGAACACATCCTCTGTGAGTGTCCTGCTGTAGCATCAACCAGATTCCGGCATTTCGGTAAGGGTACTCTTGTCCCGGCCGACATTGCTCGGGAAACGCCCGAAAAACTTCTTCACTTTGTGAAAGAAGAGGTTTTCAAATGGGCACTTGAGTGAAAAAGGGAATCCTGTCACAATAGATCAAACTTATGGTCTTAGTGACTAAGGGCTTGCCCCGTCCCAGTAAATAAATAAAAAAAATAAAAAAAAAAACAATAGAGAGTTTTTGGCAACCACTAACAGGCCCATGGAACCTCTTCACAAAGCACAGAGTTTGCGGGTGACAATGGATTTGCCTCCCGACATCAGCGGGCGACGATGAAAGGGTGCCCCCAGACAGTCACCCATTCATCGAAGCCCACCGTGACGAGCGCCTCCATTCCACCTCTGTCCAAAATTAACGGGCTTCCTCCTTCGACTGGGTAGCATCCACTGTTGCTCGCGCTAGTCTCCTCCAAACGGGGACTGTGAGATTTTAGCACCAAAAAAACCCTGTGTTGTTGCCTGTAAAGTCGGTATACGGGCGAAAGTTTTACGTGACAACGACTTTGAGTGGTAAAATAATTTTAATGTTAATATTCATTCGTATAGTAGGAAGAAGGATAAAATAAAATTCTTTGTCAAGTTGCACAGAGTAGGTATTTCCCGTAGGTAGTAGGTATTTCCCATGGGTGGGGGGGGGGAGTGAGTGCCAGGGAAGGGGGGCGGGGCGCTCCCGCTTTTGTGAGCGCCGGGGAAGGGGAGGGGCCACCCGCCTTTAGGGAGCGCCGAGCTGCACCCCCTCCGTGAGCGGAGCGTAACGCAGTTTCTTGAAGTGTCTCCCGGTAAACCAATTTATAAGACGTTATCACGTCAAAACTCTCTATTGTACAACCAAGTCCTCAAACCAGTCTGGACATATGGAGCTCAGCTTTGGGGCTGTACGGCTCAGTCAAATCGAGACATCGTCCAAAGACTCCAGAACAATGTGCCAAGAACGATGGTGAATGCACCATGGTACTTTCGAAACGAACGTCTCCATCATGAGCTTCGGATCGAAACAATAAACGATGCTATAAAGCGACAAGCTGTGAGACACCTACAGCAGCCAAGATGTCACATCAACTAGGAAGCTGTCCAACTCCTTGATACAAGTGATATCATCAGAAGATTGAAGCGTACCAAACCAAATGACCTTGCTTACTTGTGAAGCAGTGAAGTGAAACATCCACCATAATCAACAAAACTCAGTGATGTTAGTTTTGAATGTATGCCCATATTTTCAAAATAATATTGTTAATAAGTTATACTGGGTGCAATAAAGAAAATTGAAAAAAAAACGTATGGCATCACTGGTTGAAATTTTGAACTCGAAGCAGTAAATTTCAATTGTAACTACCCACCATTGGGCATGAATGGCTCATTATCAGGTACTTCCCTTAGAATGGGGTATTTC
Source organism: Apolygus lucorum (assembly GCA_009739505.2). NCBI lineage: Eukaryota > Metazoa > Arthropoda > Insecta > Hemiptera > Miridae > Apolygus > Apolygus lucorum. The sequence goes on from CM019171.2 coordinate 21,465,424, forward strand.
GGTGGGTCGGAAATTCAGGTTTTTGACCTCAAATTTGGATTCAGCACCCTTGAAAACCTATATACTCCAACTTTAAGCCCAATGATACGATAACATGTGGTAGAAAAATTAATTAAAGAGATCACACGTTTGAAAAAAAGGCGGGCCACCATAAATGCACACACACTACGCCGCGCGCGTGTGTGAGTAGTATTTTGTAGTATCCAAGAGGTCCCCCAAGGGTTTCTGTGCATGGATACTTTTTTCAAAGACAGTTGGCTAGCTACGTCAACCACACCATTCAAATCTTCAACTTTCCTTAGCTTCTGTGATTTTTAAAAAACATTTTCTCGACGAACAGACCCGATTATCGTTATTTCTGAGCCATACTCTTTTGAAAAATAAAAAAATAAAAATTGACAAATACCCCATTGTAACTATCATTGGGCATGAATGGCTCATTATCAGGTACTTCCCTTAGAATTCATATCCAAAAAAGTAGTATGTCGACAGTGAACTTGCAAAACCATGTAAGTCCGATTTTTTTCGAAATAAGGTTATTAGCTATTTGGATAGAATGAGACTCCCTTGATCCATCAAACGGAGCCAAACTGGCAAAACTCGACTATCTCTTCTCTATGCGTCAAAAGCAACAAATATGAACCAACAATGACGTGTTAAGTCCACTTTGAAGCAAGTTTTTCTCGTTTCCTGTAAAATTTCTGGAAAACGACTTACATGGTTTTGAAAGTTCACTGTCGATGTTTAAGTTGGTACCTATCTAAAAAAAACTCCGGATTACATAGGATTTTGTCAACAATATGTACAAAGGTTGTAAATATTGTACATTTATGGTCTTAGGTTAGATTTCATAAGTTCGATTTCTCATAATTAATTACATGACATAAAATTGACTAGAACAAAAAAAATAGTAGGGACCAATTAAGGCAGCCCACCTGCCTACAAAAATTTAACAATTTCATTAAATGTTCTACGAACAGTAAGTACCTAGTTTCTTCATCCTCAAAAGTAAGTATTTACTAGAGGTAAGTAGACGATAAAGTAGGTTGTAATAAGTGGAGTTGCTTTGAGAACTCGGTCGGGTTCTCTTATCTCGGGGCTTTGGCTGGGTACATACTTGAGCTAATCTTATCAATTCAGCCACCCTACCCAACCTTCTGTCAGCTACCAGTCTGATTACCACGTAATCCATCAATATTTAAAACATCAAAATTCATGATAGGAGGTGGGTAAATTATTAAAATTCAACTTCTTCCACAGCTCTGGAACATGTTGAAATGCTTTATAAAATCGTGACGTTAAAATGCGAATTAAAACTTCAATCTTGGAGCTTACCTGTAGAAACCATCTTTGGTAAAACGTCAAGCCGATAGATAAGGGGAAATAGAGAAATATGATTCCAGAAGCGTAGATAATCGTCCACATATACCCTCGCCGACCACTTTGAAGAAAAGACCAATCACTGCTGGAATCTTGGAGAACTACGCGAGCCATTGCGACGCCGCTTGATGGGGTTACGATTTGACAGACGTCAAAGAAATCCTTATCACATTTCGAACTTCTCCAACGAGTTTTCGCGATGTTTTCCTTCAACAAAACGCGAAATGCGGTACCGACGAATCGAGTGGAAAAGCTACGGAACGGATCGCAGACATCGCACCGACAGAAACGACAAACAGATGGTAAGAAACTTGGAATAATTCGTTGCTCAACCCGTTCACGTACACAAACATGACGCACGCACAGCCCTTCGAGCGGATTCTCGCGCATGCGCTTTCAGATGGTTGTTGATAACAACGATAATGGAGATGTTGACAAATCCACGGAAAAGTAATGAGGAGAAAAACCGACAACTGGTTGAAAAAAAGGTTCTTTGAAAGTAACGATAACAAGTTCCTCGAATTAAAAAAAAACTGGTAGAAATTTTTTTATTTATTAATTTTTATTAACCATAAGTTTATCAACTTTCTGACACAGAACTGAACGTTCAGCCATGGATGGTATATGGATAGTATGTAAACATGGAGTAGCATCCATGTCGTGGACCTCATCACCATGGAAGATGGATGGTTCATCTCGCGACTGCTTCTCCGGGAGCCTCGGTCGGGCATTTTCGCCTTGCGTCGGTTAATTTACCTTTGCGCATGTACAGTTCATTCAAACAATAAAAAAAGTCTGCCAAGTGGGTGTGGCACATAGCTTCCTCGTATCCATAACCCGATTGTATAGATGATCCGATGCATAGTAGTTAATCTCAAAACATCAAAACGAGTTAATCTGTAACACCCCTGAAAATTTCATTGAAATCGTACGGAAAATGTAGAAGTTATGGCCGTTACAAGGAATTCACGTTTGCGCATGCGCAGTGGCTACTATCAGTCCGAAGGTGGTGATTTTCATAGGGGACCATGTAAATACTAATCTGTAACATCCCTGAAAATTTCTTTGAAATCGGATAGCAAATGTAGAAATTATGGCCGTTAAAAGGAAATTCACGTTTGCGCATGCGCAGTCGCTTCTATCAGTCCGGGAATGATGATTTTCATAGGGGACCATCTACAACCTAATCCGCATAATCCCTGAAAATTTCATCGAAATCGGGTAGAAAAAAGTGGAAGTTATGGCCGTTAACAGGAAATTCACGTTTGCGCATGCGCAGTGGCTACTATCAATCCGAAGGTGATGATTTTCATAGGGAACCATTTAAATACCAATCTGTAACATTCCTGAAAATTTCATTGAAATCGGATGGAAAATGTGGAAGTTATGGCCGTTACAAGGAATTCACGTTTGCGCATGCGCAGTCACTTCTATCAGTCCGGGGGTGATGATTTTCATAGGGGACCGTCTACACACCAACCCGCACAATCCCTGAAAATTTCATTGAAATCGGACAATAACTTCGTATAGTTATGCGCGTTACAAGGAATTCATGACAGACAGACAGACAGACAGACAGACAGACACACAGACACACAGACACTGAACCAAAATTGTTCAGAAAGGTCTAAAACGCAAAACGCGAGTGAAAATTTTGATTTTGGAGAACTTTTTTTTTTCTTCCTTGAAAAGTGAAAACAAAGCTTCCGCTACCTTGGTAGACTCGGAAGCAATAATATTTATGGGTGATTCTCAGAAAAAGCTCAATCTTCCAGGCTCAAACTTTGAGTAAGTGAACCGTCTCCAAAAAATTCAAAAAATTCATGAAGTTTCCTGGGAACGTTAAGAAGAATTTGTAATGCAAGACAGAGCTCAATTCACAGTTTTTAGTCTCAAATTTAAATTTTGAAAATTTATAGTGTGGCGGTAATGAGAACTTGATTTTTGTTAAGTCGTTGGTATTGAGAATATCGTATTAGTTTCACAATTCTGTTTAAAACAATTCATTAAGTTTCCTGGGAACTTAAAGAAGAATTTGTAACGCAAGATAGAGCTGAATTCACAGTTTTTAGTATTAAATTTCAATTTTGAAAATTTTTAGTGCGGCGGTAATGAGAACTAATTTTTTTCTAAGTGATGGTAATGAGAAGCGCAGTTGGTATTGAGAATATCTTATTAGTTTCACAATTCTGTTTCTACCTTTCAAGCAATGAGCTTGTCCAGTTGGTTGGATAAGATGATTATATTGAAAAATCTCTATTTCTCTTTTCTATAGATTGATAGGGAGGGAATAAATAAACTAAAATCAATGAAAATCAGAATAGTATCAATGTATTCCAAGTAAGTAAAGAACTGTAAAAAAACTGAAACACTCAGTCAAATGATATTCAAAAAACTCTTATCAGTCTACAACATAATGTATATCAATCTTCAACTCTTTATATTAATTAACTTGACAATTTTGTTAATATTCGTCACGTAACTAACTTAATTACATCACAGATTTGTTTCATTAATATAGTAAGTAGGATAGTAAGTAGGCAAATATTTTTTAAGAAACTCTTGACCATACTCTCTTCTCTGCGCCTTCGACCAGCCTCCCTTTTTTTCATACAAAAATTGTATGAAAATTATTGTTCCGCTGTGTAAAGTGTAGGGTGAGTCATCTCTGAGGGTTACCTAAGGGAACGATAATAATTTTTTTTATTCTAAGGGCTTAGGGCAATATGAAGATAACAATATCAGAATTCAAATACCTAAAATCATTTTTAAAGATTGTGTAATTACCTTCCTAAATTGAGAAGGTATCAAAGATCTAACTAACTAACTAGGTACTTCTATATTGTACGCTACTAAATTCAGAGCAACAAAAATCTCCCTAAAAATCGAAAAATACCGCACTTCACACTAATTTTTCCAATATTTCTCCTCTAAAACGTGATTTTACGGGTCGGGGACCGCGTCCCATCGACGATTATACGTCAAAAATTGCGTGGGGAAGACTCGCCATAGACCAGTGAACTCAAAAACCTCGAATAACGCTAATTTTTACCCTCATTTTCGTCTATAACTTCCCAGGATGTTAACCTATCGGAATGCCCAGGTAATATGCACAACTAGACTTCAAATGGAGCATCTGTACGAAATTTCTGATTTTTTCGAGCAAATCTAGACCCCAAAGTGGCGAGGACGGGGTACGGCGAACGGACATTTTTTCAACTTTGCATTTTTGAAATCTACTCATCATGAAACGTGTGAATACAAAGTTCGAGCGAAATCGTTTATTATTTTAAGAATTATTAAACCAATAGAACTAGGCTTGCATAAGGTGATTATCTCATTACCGCGGTCATATCATCATTACCACCGAACAAACATAGAATGGTGGTAATGAAAGGTATGGATGTGCGGTAATGAGAATTTGAGGTTAGAGAGCTTGTCATTGCTTATCCTTAATAATTACAGTTTTCACTCAACGCCATTTTTCGTAGGCAAGAACGATTGAAGAAGCACATGTGATTCAAAAAAATTAATTGGAAACATATCAGCAGATCCATAAAAGGGTGGTAATGACAGGAATAAAAATACGTACCTGCCGCGTGGCCTTCTTTTTCACCGTCCTCCGAGTAACTGCGTGGGCGCGCGGGGGGGTATGGTTTCCCGGGTTCGTGAAGTGCTGCCACCACTGTCCATGGCAACAGTTGAGCGAAATTCCCTCTTTTGAGATCAGAGAGGGGTAATTTTGATATCGGCGCGGTAATGATACTTTTTTCAGATACACAGTTCATTATCACTTGTTGAACCCCCAAGTAAACTTAAAAATAGAAAAAAGCTGTTTCTGTGGAGATTTGTTGGTAGGCTTCCAATTTCACTGAATCTTTTCAACATAAGGACATTTCCCAAGGCTTGGGAGAGAACTTTCATCAGTAAAACAAAATAGTTACAGGCGGTGGTAATGAGAATTGAGTCTTTCAAGACGCAAAAAAATGCATCCATACCGCAAAAATAAATAGTTTTTTCAGCGAGAATAGCAGGGAGTGGTGAGATGAACACAAGGGGAAAGAAAAAAGCAACCACAGGACTAGTTTGTATGGAGAAAACCTCGAGATACACTAGGTTTGAGCTTTCTGTGAGAATCACCCTTATGCTGTTAGTAATTACCTACCGACCTGGAAAGGTACTTGTTCGTGATATTTTTGTTTCCGAGTCTACCAAGGTAGCGGAAGCTTTGTTTTCACTTTTCAAGGACGAAAAAAAAGTTCTCCAAAATCAAAATTTCCACTCACGTTTTGCGTTTTAGACCTTTCTGAACAATTTTGGTTCCATGTCTGTATGTCATGAATTCCTTGTAACGCGCATAGCTATACGAAGTTATTGTCCGATTTCTATGAAATTTTCAGGGATTGTGCGGGTTGGTGTGTAGACGGTCCCCTATGAAAATCATCATCCCCGGACTGATAGAAGCGACTGCGCATGCGCAAACGTGAATTCCTTGTAATGGCCATAACTTCTACATTTCCCATCCGATTTCGATGAAATTTTCAGGGATGTTACAGATTAGTATTTAAATGGTCCCCTATGAAAATCGTCAACTTCGGACTGATAGTAGCCCATTTTCCACCCTATTTCAATGAAATTTTCAGGGTTTATGTGGATTAGGTTGTAGATACTCCCCTATGAAAATCATCATCCCCGGACCGATAGAAGCGACTGCGCATGCGCAAACGTAAATTCCTTGTAACAGCCGTAACTGCAACTGTCCCCCAGGGGTCGCGGGTTCGAATCCCAGCCGAGGCTAAGTATTTTTTTGATCTAATCACATACATCTACTCACTTAACTTTTCATCCGAATTTGATGACATTTTCTAGGATTGTCCAGATTAGCGTGTAGATGGTCCCCTATGAGGGTAGTGGAAGGTACTTAGAGATTGGTGTTTTGACATTAACAACTATGCATCTGATCATCTATATAATCGGGTTATGGATACGAGGAAGCTATGTGCCACACCCACTTGGCAGACGTTTTCTTTCTAACTCCGAAATTTCCTTTAGAAGAAGATGAAAAATATGTTTTTAGCGAAAATATGGATTAGTGCGTTTTTTTTTCTCTGTTGAGTGTTGTCCTCCTTCACCTCAGATTAATCGCATAAGGACCTCCAATTCTTACTGTAGGACGTCCTAAAACCTGACAATGAGGCTCCCATAGCATTTTATTCCACTCCACACGCGACTAATAAAAGTTTCTCCTCGTTTATTTATATTTCTCAACTTAGGTAAGTAGTTAATACGTCTAAAAAATAATATATTAGCACATGGTTATCGTGGTTCCTAAACAAAATCAAGCTGGTACTGTTTTGTTTTTCTCTTGAATGACGTACAATTCAAAATGAAAAAGATAAATTAAAAGTAATACACGAGTATTACCATCGGTTTCTTACCTAAATTTAAAACAGTGGCAATAGCCAGTATTTGGCCCAGAAAAAAACCCGTTTCTTATTTAACCATTTTTTGGGGTAAACGATCGTTTCTTATGATTACTTGAAAACACCCATCTTCAAAAATAATGTAGGCTGGCTCGAGTTATCCAAAATAACGTGGTTTTTGTATTCTTCGTCTTCCTATTGAAGTTCAAGTAGGACAGACTGTTCCCTCACTATAATGACCATTAATAAATCAGAAACATGAATGTGAATTGAAAAAACTGTTCACTGATAGAAATAGGCCTAATCTCTGTCAGGCTACCCTGCCTACTTATGGGTCTGTTCAGAGAGGCAGTCCTGAACCAAACCACAACTGAAAAGGGGAGGGGGATAGAGGCGAATGGGCTCCTCCAAGCCCCTCCAAACCGTTCAGGACTGGCCTATCCAACATGTGTTCTATTTTGTGACGTGATAAGTGTCATTTAACGTCGAGTAGCTAATGAGATATGTAAGTCACTAAAACCACAATTTTTACATGATACCTACCTGTGGTGTAGAAAAGAGGGGCATGATGTGAGAAAATTTAGTCGAAATAAATAAATCGTGATATTAAGCTGGTACCTAGTTATTATACATTTTATTTCATCATTATACATGGATATTTACATCGATTGTACACTTAGGGTAACGAGCTATTCCTTAAAACAATAAGGAGAGATTTCAAGATATTTTAAAAAACGACATTCAGAATCAAAAGTGATGAGTACCTAGGTATTTAAACACCAAAATAAAGGAGAAATAATTTATGAATATCAACTTCCTAACTGTACAATTACTCGTACATTTCTACATCACTTTTATCTGAATGACGCAGGAACATAAAGTGGAAGAATATTATCAATAGGTAGGTCAGTTATAGTTATTCTAAATATGAAATTAGTATTACTTAGTTGGTACTTACCGGGAAGAAACTCATATCTACCTAATAGCATATTGGTGAGCAGAACCTTTTCAACAATATTAAGTTTGTCTTTGGACTTTAAATATTACTTTAAACAGACTAATTTACATAGTTATAGAACTTGGGTACCTATTACTTGGATAAAATAATCTAAGTAAATATTCAAAAATTTGCTCAAGGTAAAATGATTAGTTAGGTAACTTAGGTATGTACCGACTTAAATTAGGGTAACAAAAAAATACATTTTCCACTTGTAGAAGTACCAATTGTAGCTGAGCACAAAAAATCAAAGAAAAAAAAACTTTTTGAAAAAGCTTATTTTTTGTTAGTAAAATGAAAATATACACGCTCATTTCCTAATGTCGTGTATTTCATTATTATTTACTTCTATAACTACTAATCTTCTCTTCACTTCTCCGGTATCACTCCTATAAGATTGAAAAGCTAGTTAAAAATATGAAATATGAATATAGTTGACTCCAAGAGTTTTTGACTAGGCAGTATCCGTAGAGGAGGTGGCAACTCCCGCTAGGGGCGCTGGTGGTAAAAGTAGTTTCTCGCACGTTCAATAGAGTGCTCTGATTAATATGACCTTGGAGAGATCACATCAAATTTTTACAAGTGCCAGCTTTTTAAATTTTTTCTGTTATCATCTAACTCAACAACATAATTAATTAATCTTGAAAATTATCAATGACACTCGAAAACTCGGGCCTCGCCAGGGAGCAAGCCCCCTGGACCTCTGGATGGTTACTGCTAGAGCCTTCGGCAAAAATTCAAGAAACATGGAACATGCTTTAGCCATGCCTTTAGCAGTCGAAACTTCTCGAATGGTATAAGTTTGCAAATGAGCTTCCTTAATCGCTCTTCCGTCGAAGTAGACAATGGTTCACTACTTTGTACCTAAAGCAGTCTCAATCACAACAAAGGTATTCTTACTATCAGGAAATCGAAAACATCAAAAGCTGCGTCCACACTTGCAACATTCAGCCACTCCGAACCTTGCTCCGATCCTCTGACGTGTTTGGGGTGGCAAAACTTCAAAGGAATGAGGATCGGAGGAGCGGAGCACATGCTGATAGCTCTGTTGGCGGTTTTTCATCTTCCATCAAAGAGATGTTCGGAGTGGGGTGAGCTTTATATGGGCAGAGCAAGGTTTGGAGCGCTGCAATGTTCGGGACAGAAGAGCGGAGCAGGATTGGAGCAAGGTTCAGAGCGGCCGAATGATGCAAGTGTGGACCCAGCTTAAAGCGTCGAAGAACACATCACACCTAACAGCCAGCGTTCATAACAAAATCTCGCCTAGATTTCAAGTTCCTTTGATTACATTCGTTAAAACCAAGCCAACCAAGAACATCAATATAATCCACTTAATCAATGTACCGGCAGGCAAAAGAGTAATTCTCTCGCCAGCGCGGATTGCCTACTGGTAGGCAAACAAAATCCCACCCCTGAGCGGCTGACGTTTCAAGCGCTTTCTATACGTTGTATGAACTACTAATTTCGGGCGAAATTGCAACCCATTTTGTGCCCGGAATGCAACCTAGTGGAGAACGTGTAGTACTAAACGAAATCACATGGAGAAATCCTGTTGAAAAAAATTACCAACTGGTTCAACTAAGAAGAAACAGATGGCAGTAGAGCGGCGAAAAAGTGCCTACCGGTAGGCACCCCGCACTGTTATGAAACCTCCATGTTTGGGAGCGGATCCCACGCGGAGTTGGTGATGAAATCGCCTTTTGGGACCCGCGTGGAAAGTGTTAAATCAGAGGTATATCTCAGCTTCGTCCATATTTACAGCTGTTTTGGCAGTATTTAATTTACGCATAAATTGAGGGCTTTTCAACGAGTGGCGAACGATTTTCGTGGGATGAAAACTAACGGTGATACATTTCCCTAGAAACGGGTCGTTTTTGGTTGTTAGTGAAAATCATAACAAAATCCTGCGCTACTTTCGTTCCACAGTTCCATGACGTTTTTGCCCAGTTAGGTGATGGCTAAAGCATGTTCCCATAGGTTACACCACTTTACACGATCCTTAGTTCCGTATCAAGGACTAAACGAAATTCCATGACTCAATACCGTTCCTAGTTACTGTTCCCGAAAAATGTAACTCTTACCAGTAAGGTCAAGGCTGTGTTCCATGTTCCATGCTAAAAATTCCATGCTAAAAAAATTAGAATGTTCCATGCTAAAAATTGATGTTATGTCTCCAAGGTAATTTTAATCAGAGCACTCTATTGGATTATAAGAAACTACTTTTACCACCAGCGCCCCTAGCGGGAGTTGCCACCTCCTCTACGGATACTGCCAAGTGAGATTTAGGAAGAGAATGAAAATTGTATTGTTTGAACTACCTAAGGTACCAGATTGACACATGGCCAAACTGGTTAAAATAATCCAATTAGTAAAACAAAAATGAAAAAATGTCTCCCTTACTGGGGAAAAAATAGATCATGGATATGTCCATTGTTGTAGGTGTAATTTGAAAATTAATTTTTTTTTCTAAAAAAATCCGATTGAACGTACCTAATATGTTGCAGTATTCTAGAGAATCTTGCTTCATAGATACTGATATGTAGCTATGATTTTGTTTACTGGTATCCGCGTTGCATTTTTTGTGACAAAAAAGAGGAGCATCTAGGGAGAGAAATTGGTGGAACGGCCTGAGTGCTGCCTGGCGACGATTAAATGAACCTTCTGGAGCTCAAAACTTACATTATCTCTTATCAATCCGCTGATGTGATGACAACTCGGTAATATCGTTGACACATTTTATCGAGAATTTTAGCAGTTTTGCCTTGGTGATTTTCCGCAGACAGCAAAACACAACCTCAGAAAAGCAAAACGATGGTTCAGAAACAATGTTTGGGCGAGATCGAGTCTAACGAGTTGTAAACAAACGATGGAAGTTTGTTACAAAATTTATCAAAGTAGCTCTGTTCATTATCCGTAAACTCTCTAATATCCAATTTTCAAATTAGTTCGTTGACATCCGCGAAGCTCACTCCCACTTCATCATTTCGTTCAACAGAACCTGGCTTTAGGAATCGCCTACATCACATCGGGCGACTGATAAGAGAGATAACGCATGGTTTGAGCTCCGGAATGTTCATCTGGCAGCGCTTAGGCCGTTCCACCATTTTCTCTCCCTAGATGCTCCTCAAAAGTGTCACAAAAAATTCTTTGACCCCCAGCCAAAAGACATATCTATGTCAACACTGAAAATAAAAAATTAGTATAGGTAGGTACCCTACAACTATTAAAATTCCATAACACCTACATTGACGGTACCTACGTTAAATTAATTTTTTTGAAAATAGTTTGAAACTTAAACTTACGACTCGTGTAAAGAAAAGTGAGAGAAAGACAAATGAATGCCTTATCTTCTTAGTAGAAAATATACAAAAACTTATGTAGGAACATGTTTACGTTCTGAAACAATTTTGTAAACTCTAGATGACTAACTTCTAAACTCAAATATGAAGGGTGACATTTATATTTTCCAACTTCAATCTTCCACGATTCAGGTAGATATTTTAGCATGGAACATGCTTTAGCCTTGGACTAACTACACAAAAACCTCAGAAGGGGGGGATTCTCCACCCATCCACCTCATCCCTACTCCGATGAAAAGCGCGACTAAAGCATGTTCCATGTTTCTTGAATTGTAGCCAGACGCTCTTAGCATCCTGGCTAGGCCTGAAGGGCTGAGTATTCTACATAAATCATACTTTTGTTGGAAAACGCCTTTTGATAGGTTATTTTGCCAAGTACCTGCTCTAGGTAAGTACTCTGATAAGATAATAGGTAAGTATGTACCTAATTGGTGTAACCCATCTCATACGTAACCAAGATTATAACGCAGATTAAAAATAATGTTGTTGGTTCGATCAAGTTCTGATGGAAGTAGGTTCTCGCCCTTGAGCTCTTTTGTCCATCTCCCAAATGACGCTTTTAACCTTCTCGATGGTCGCTAGGCGATCCTCCACAGTGTTGTTGCAACAGACGACCAGACGAGCGATGCTGGGCGACCAAGGGAGGATCTTCACAGCAGTCGGGTTGGCCCCCTTCAGCTCTTCATCCGTCACCTTTTTTCAATCGATAATTCAGTCTCATACCAGTTATTATCTCCCTATCCTAATACGCAATAGGTAATTCATTACGTTTCTTATTATCCATAAAAAAGAGAAAAAAATTTGGTACTCCTCAGAGTAGACGGTACTACTTTTTCACACAGAAATTTAACAATATCAAAAGAATTTAGGTGTTACCGTGGAAAGACGCCTGCAAAACTCGTCCGATTTGACGTATCTGGTGTCCATCTGAATGAGAAGTATGTTGGTTTCAACCCCTTCCATATCCACAGTTATGACCGGACTCCTGCATTCGCTTATGGCTGTCAACAAATCCAAAAGAACCTATTAATAATCCCTGTGGGAAGGATAAATCATGTTGAAATGTTGGTATATATTTTGGGATATCAAAAAGTTTCTTACCTTTTCCAATGGCGTAAGCATGTTCGTGGTCTTCTCTCAGTCGTTCGACCATGTTGTCCAAGGCGTAAATCCCAGCTGCGGCCATCAGCCCGACCTGTCGCATTCCTCCACCGATCACTTTCCGCAGATACCTCGCTCTGGAAAACCACCGGATAGAATAAGATCACATCAAAGTGAAAAGAATTCGATCGCATTACGGTAGTGTCCCTAGAAATGCCATCTGTGTGAGCGATAATTTTTTTTTTTTACAATAAGATGGTACCTATTGAGGTTATCAATTCAGAGATAATATCATATTATGATAAACAATTCTGTTAATTCTTCATTGAGTGAAATCCTTAATTTAATTACTTTTCAATGAAGTTGCTAGAGCCGACAAGCAAACTGCCCAGAGGAGCGCCCAACCCTTTGCTGAGGCAGAGGTTGATGGAATCACACTCTTTGACTACGTCGGCTGCGGGAAGGCCGTAGTAGACGACGCTGTTGAACAATCTGGCACCGTCCAAGTGCAGAGGAAGGTTGAAGCTTTTCACAACTTCGCCAAGCTAGAAAATTCGAACGGCAATCAAAGTAATTGCAAACGTGGTATCAGCATAATATAGTTAAATATGCAAAATTGCTTAGGCATTAGTTACATATCTGTTCCTATAACTTCCTCTTTTATCACCAAGATTTGCTCCTTAAAATACCAATCGGTCCACAAAACTATTTGTTTAGCTGATTCTTTCACGCAGCATTGCGAGACATAGTTTCTGAACTTTGGTTGGGACAGATTTCTGTACTTCCGCCGATCTGTCTAAGGGCCACTCCTTGCCTCGAGTACTTTACTGGTTTGTGAGGATTAAACTCTGGATGGTCCCTTCGATCAGATCAATGGCCTATTGGTCTTATCAATTTTAGTGTAACCTAGGGTCATCATCAATGATCTATTGGTCTGATTTCGTTCAATACCCGAGGGTTGATTCGAATTGGGCTCTATGAGTACACTTTTAAAATAATTTTTATTGGCGTTGGAAAATTGTTACATTCAGTCTTAAGTATATATTATGATACATTTGTCTTGAAATGAAAGAAATGATTACTCCTCAAAATATATTTACAATAGGTCAACTATTACCTATATAAGAAAATTGTTGAAATACACTTTTTATACATTTTTATTGTACTTCATTTTAATTTTTTTTTTTTAATAGAAAATTTAGACAGCTCTTGTTTTCGGACAACCGGCATTCTTTTCCCCCCCTTTTTTCAGTGTCGTTTGTAATAGGTTTGTTCCAGCAGGGCCAACCGCGGTCGACCGCGGTTAGCCCAAAAACCACAGCCTTATAGATCGCGGTTGTGTGACCATCACCGTGGTTCAACCACTGCTGGAACACTCAACAGCTAGTTGGTCGAAAATCGCGTTACTTCTGAGTATGTGTGACTTCAGGTTTCCATACCTGCTTATCGTCTCATAGGATGCATAATGAATAAAATACCCTTTCTCATTGCTGAGGATGGTAAAAAATATTGTACAGATCCAAAGCAAGCAAAGTAGAAGAGTAGCACCTTTCTACTCAATAAAAACATCAAATTTCTAGCTGATTGATGTTTTTATTGAATAGAAAGGTTTTACTTCATGCTCACTACCATATCTACGAATAATGCGTTGGTATTTTATGTACGAAAAACGAAGGTTTTCTTCGAAAAATCCACTTTATAGCACTCAGAATTATTCGGAAGTATCACCATTGGATTTAGCGTGAAAAATTACAAAGGAGTAATAGTCACCAATGCGTGGTCCCAAACAAAAGTTGTCATCCCTTGAGTAATTCCATTTGTTTTTTTTTTGTTGATAAAAACAGCCAAGATTGACTGTCGGTGAATGAAAATCAAAAACTTGGACACATGCATTGTACAGTTTGCAGCCTTTCAATCATTTTCAATGATCATTTATTATTGAATTTATTTATCTTTTTTTTAGATTCGATAAGAAAGAACACTACGTTGGAGATACGGGAGTAGACGAAAAGATAGGAAGAAGGGAAGCAGCTGCACTGAAGATTTTCCAAGACGAAGTCGACAACCGGATGCTTGAAATGTGACATATTTCTACATTTTTCGTTTTCTATCGTTCCACACAAAATAAATTTTGTCAATTTTAAATGATACATAGTTTTATATCCAGTTTTGATTGAATAAAAAGTGTATTTTCAATCTTGAGTCTCATTTGTTATCTCATAAGAATAAGGAATATGCGAGAGCGGTTGCTTCCTTATTCTACTGACGTCCTTCTGGAAGGATGCCTATTTATGACCTCATTAAAATGGGAAAAAATTGCATGAGTGCCAAATTTGTCATCAGACCACACCTATGACACTAAACATTTCACACCTATGACACTAAACATACGAAAAATTTCAAAAAATTAGTCAAAAAAATTCAGGGTTATCTGGGTTAAAAGTACCTGCTTCAGCCAGGGTATAGGGAGCACACGGCCGCCGCAGGAATTGTGAGTGTTCTCGATACAAACCAGAGAGGTTCTTGGCAAAAATTTAACTTTGTTGCTCCTGATTTTCGCTGCCATTTCATTCAAATCGAAAGTTCCATTAGATTTGTTCGTGACGGTTCTCAGCTGAGCTCCAGCAATCTGAAATAGCAAACAAACTTCGTTTTTTAAAATTTTTATAGAATGTCAATATACGATGGTAGATTTAGGTTGACATGCACCGTAGATGTACCCAACTTCGGCCACTTTTGGAGGTTTTTTGAGTTTATTCAAAGTCAAATATATGTGTAAAAATCTGAAAAAATAATTTAGATGGCAGCAGATCTGCTCTATAGGATGTCACTATAAATTTTTTTATCATCACAACCTTGGCCTTTTTTAAAACTTGAAGTGTGGCCGAAGTTAGGTACCGTTGTGCTCCAACTTGGGCCACCTATGAAAAATGCATTAAAAACGAAGAAGTAGTAAGTATATTGTAACTTCGGCCGCCGAATAATTTTTTAAAAAAGCTTTTTTGAATTTAAAAATCATAAAAACCATGCAAAGACTTTTTTGGAACACCTACGTATACCTAATACAATAACACCTTAGGAATATCATGGAAAACATCCAAACAAAGGCGAAATGCAGTAAAAAATACATCTACCAAGCTTATCTATAAAGCTTTTCAAACATGAACTGATTATTTGAATTTTAAAACTTCAAATCATGGTGATTTTTTTACTATAATTTTGGTTTATTATTTTCAATAATATTGAAAATAATAAATAATAATTTTTTTTTTCTTGCTCGATTCCAAAGGCTTATATTATAAGCCTTTGGAATCGAGCAAGAAAAAAAAAATTTTAACCCCCCCCTCAAAATTTGATGTTTTACGTTTCAAGGTACGTAGAATCCGAAAATCGAATAAAAAAATTTCCGTCCGTCCGCCGTACGCCGTACGCCGTCCGCCGTACGCGGCACTTTTCTTAGCAACACTGGACCGATTTGGTTCAAATTTGGTATATGGGCTCCATTTGGGGTCTAGTTGTGCCGCGAAGCTTTTGGTTGATGTAGGTCACTTCTAAGGGGTGAAAATTAAGGGTTGAAATTTTCAAGAGTGCCCTAGCTCGAAAACTCTCGAAATAAAGGCATCGTTTTTTCACCAATTTTAAATAGTACAGAATTTTTAAAAATTTTTGAGACCACCCGGAGCTCTGTAGGACAAACCGTTCGGTCCCTACGAGTATTTGAAGGTTTTCCTTCGATAAAACAGAATCATGAGTGTGAATCGCAAAAGAGGTCTAATCGCCGTTCAAATTTTATCTGACTAAAATGCGATCGCTGTTCATTTCTTCGAGTTGTATTCAGTTTTGCCTTCTGCGTAACCAGTAATCAAATTTCCATATCAAGCTTTCTATTTTTCGAATCGAGTGTGAAGCGTTTAGTTCTTTCTAATAAACTTGATTGTGAAGGTGTGAAGCCATTATAGTGTGGTAGGTAGTACCTACCAATAGTTGGTAGGTAAAAAAAAATTGGTAGGTAAAACAATGTTTGTAGGTAAAAAACGCTGCAAATCATTGCTCACTGATCAGATCACTGATCAGCTGAGTGAGCTCCGAAGCCATTTTCAATGCTATTGAATGGAAGTGCTCTTCCAGGCGTTTCCAGCATTCGAGGAGATCTTCTTCACTCTTCTGATCACTGATCAGCTGAGTGAGCTCCGAAGCCATTGTCACTCCTATTGAATGGAAGTGCTCTTCAAGGCGTCTCCAGCATTCGAGGAGATCTTCTTCACTCCTCACATCACTGATCAGCTGAGTGAGCTGCGAAGCCATTTTCAATCCTATTGAATGGAAGTGCTCTTCAAGGCGTCTCCAGCATTCGAGGAGATCTTCTTCACTCTTCAGATCACTGATCAGCTGAGTGAGCTCCGAAGCCATTGTCACTCCTATTGAACGCAGGAGCTGAAATTTGAGAGGGTCAAGGGAGAATACAGATGGTGGTAGGTGCTATTGATGGAGAACCAGTGATCTATACAGAAGGATGATCTATACATAAAATAATAAACCTCTGAGCAATGATTTGCAGCGTTTTTTAAATCATAGTAATCAGTGCTAATAATGTTAAAAATACGAGATCGTCACACTAGTCATAAAACGGCCAAAATTATTTGAACAACATTTAAAACATTCATTGGTACCTAATATTAACTTATCTGTCTTCTCTTGAAAAATTTGTGTAATATTCTCAAAAGACTATAAAATCATGACTAGTCATTATAATAATATCATTAGAGTGAAAATTGAAATGCATTGGGGTGACCCACCTTGAGAGGATTCTTCTTATTTATCTTATCCTGCAAAGTCGATCTGGGTACTGCATATTTTTAAGATGCCTTCCGAATTGACAATTTCCTAGCCCTAACCTCCTTCAGTGCGTTTTCCATATATATCGGATTATAGTTTTGATACTCACGTCCACTAATTTTCTATCTTCGAGACGGACCCCCCCCCATGGCCGAAGTTAGGTACACTGACTCAGTTATCGGAAAAAACTCCCCAGAACTCCCTCAAAACACGAAGTAAAAAAATGACTTATCACTCACCTTCAAGAACACTAAACTACGAACATGAAACGGTAAGAGCAAGTTCTAAGATCACATCACATCAAAAACTACAATAGTTATAAAGCACACAAGCTGAAAAATGTCTTAACTGCTTGTTTACATTTTGATTTTGCTTCCTCACTACCGAAGGTAGGGAAGCTTTGTATTCGTGAAAGAAGTGAAAAAAAAAATGTCCTCCAAAATCAAAATTTCCACTTGCTTTTTGCGTTTTAGAGCTTCCCGAACAATTTTGGTTCCGTGTCTGTCTGTCTGTCTGTCGGTCTGTCTGTCTGTCGGTCTGTCTGTGGTCAATCCTTGTCCCGGGCAAAACTATACTAACCTGTGGTCCGATTTTGATGAAATTTTCAGGGATTGCGCGGGTTAGGTCCTAGACGGTCCCCTATAAATTTCAGCACCTTCGGACCAATAGGAGCGAGTGCGCATGCGCAAACGTGAATTTCCTGGAACCTCGGTTTCTCGGTTTCTAATGAACCGATTTTGCTCAAATTTGGAGGTTAGTTAGGGACTAACTTCTAAGAGACACCCTATAAGTTTCAATCAAATTGGTCAAGCAATAGCCGCTGCGCATGCGCGAACTTTAAATTTATTGTTACAACCAAAACTCCGCAACTATTCAACCAATTTCGATGAAATTTTCAGGGATTGTGTGGGTTACCACAACTATTTACAACACTATTATAAACATTAATACCTGCAACCCTATCCCGCATATTATCGCCAATATTTTGGTATTCAATAACTCTTTGAATACCTTTTTTTTTTTCGCCAACTGATTCTATACGTCCATGTTACAATGAGTGAGGAAGCTATACTGCCCACCCAACTTGGCAGACGTTTTTTTCATGGGAAAGTGATAAGAGTAACAAGCACGGGAGATATCAACATTAGGCCCCAAAGACACCTGTTGAAATTGAGAAAAAACTGAAAGTTTTTAATGACCCCTGAAGAGCACAGCTTCATCAGTACCTACCACCAATATTTGAAATGGCCGAAGTTAGGGGACATGGCCGAAGTTGGGTACATCTACGGTACGAAGTTGGGTACCTACGTGGGCATCCGATTTACCTACTCGTGCAATTGATACAATATTTGAGAAAAACATACCTGGGCGGCTCCAGCTTGTTCCCACATCAAAATATGACTTTCATCACCAACGATGACTTCGCAACCTCGCTGATCTGAATGAGTCATCACTGAAATCATTCAAGTAATAATTATTATTTCGCCATCAACAGATACAACAGCCAGCCTTACTACCAGTAGTTGTTCAGAAATGTCTGCTAATACAGGGTGACTGGAGGTAAGATGCCCAAACACTAGGAGGTGTTTTTCCACCTCAATGTAAGAGAGAAATTGCTGAATTTGTGCGTTTCTTGGAGGGGCGGCGAATGAAGGCGATGAACCTTACTTCATCAACTATTGATCCTACAGCATTGAAACCATTGAAAAACTCATTAAACTTCTTCAAGAAAACATAACTTTCCAAGATTTCACATTCAATTCGTAAGCACAGAAACAACTCCAAGCGTTAAAAATTTATAAATTCAGAAAATCTGTCTTCGAAAAAAGAAATTTATTTTGCCACTGTGAACGTAAAAAAACTTTATTACCTACCACTGTAATAACAAAAACGCTGCAAATTATTACACAATAGTTTATTATTTTTTCTATATAGATCACTCGTCTACAAAATCACCAACCATCCAATATGAAAGAAAAAATCAAAAAAAAAAAAATCCCCAAAAAAAAAAAAAAAAATCAAAAAAAAATATTTAAAAATCAAAAAAAAATCCAAATCACCATCCATCGATCGCATTTCGGTCAGCTCTAATTTGAACGGAGATTAGGCCTCTTTTGCGATTCACACTCGTGTTTCGATTTATATATATATTTCAATTTAAACCCTCAAATTTTCGTAGGGAGCGAACGGTTTGTCCTACAGAGCTCCGCGTGGTCTCAAAAAATTCTAAAAATTCTATAAAATCCTAAATTGAAGGAAAAACAATACTTTTATATCAAAATTTTTTGAGTTAGGGCGTTTTCAAAATTTCAAAATTGATTTTGGAACCCTTAGAACTAACCTACATCAACCAAAATCTTCGGGGCACAACAAGACCCCAAATGGAGCCTACATACCAAATTTCATCAAAATCGGTCAATGCTAAGTGGCAATAGTGCCGCGTACGGCGTACGGCGTATGGCGGACGGACGGCCAAATTTTTATTCGATTTTTGGATTCTACGTACCTTGAAACGTAAACCATCAAATTTTGAGGGGGTGTTAAAATTTTTTTTTCTTGGTCGATTCCAAAGGTTTATTATTGAAAATAATAAACCAAAAGTCTGCCAAGTGGGTGTGGCACATAGCTTCCTCGTATCCATAACCCGGTTATACGGATGATCCGATGCATAGTGAATAATCTCAAAACATCGGTCCCTAAACACCTTGCAAAACACTCATAGGGGACCATCTCCACCCCAATGCGCACAGTCTCTGAAAATGTCATCGAATTTGGGTGGAAAATGTAGTAGTTATGGGTGTTATAAGGGTTCTACGTTTGCATGCGAAATGACTATCTGGGGCAAGGATGTTCATAGGGGACCATGTTCAGGATCTGCACGCCAACCCACACAATCGCTGAAAATTTCATCGAAATCGTACAATGAATCATAAAGTTTTGCCCGTTATAAGGATTTCGTGACAAACACACGGTGACGTAAAACGTGAGTGAAAATTTTGATTTTGGAGAAATTTTGTTCAACCTTGAACAGTGAAAACAATGCTTCCGCTACCTTGGTTAACTCGGAAGCAATTACAATCGAATTTAGGGGGAAAAACTGTGTTCGAATGTGGAAAAACGTGAATTATTTTTAGCGAAATCGACTTTCCACCTGAGACTTTGTGGTTGGACGAAGGGCGGCGGCAACATCAGAGTCTCACCTGGAACGTCAATTTCGTGGAAAAAAATGCACGTTTTTCAATAAATTTGTGTGCTTTAAGACAAAAATAAATGTTACTGTGCTAACAAGATGCTGTAGGACCAAAACTTGGGGAGATATATATTTTGGTTAATTTTAGCCAAAAAATCACATTTTTCTCCATAAAACACATTTTTCGCAATTTTTCCCTTGCACTTCTTGAGAATCGGACATGGGATTAAAGCAAATTTTTTGTTTCATTTGAGGTGCACAAACACCTCTGAGCGGATGGACATCTCATCACCAGTCACCCTGGATGACTTTCTCAACGCAGATCAACAATTTTTATTTTGGCTGGTTCTAGATTGTAGTAGTTCCATCATTAAAGGTCCACTCATGTAATGTGAGTCAATGAGCGAGTTCTTTTGTGGTATCGAAACTAAATACCTAAATAAAAAGTCTTATATCTAACCTGCCAACAAATTTGACATAGTTCCGCTCGCACAGAATAAAGCTGCTTCTTTACCGAAGAGATTTGCTCCTTTACTCTCCAGTTCTGAAAAAAGATGCAATGAACAGAAGTTAAAATCTAAGTTAAAAGTTAATCTAAAAGAGACTAATCTCTTGAGAGACTTATTGATACTTTGAACGATGAGAAGATAATTTATTTACAATTCAATTAATAACACTAGATTACAAAATTTAGGGGTGGTCTGGCTGCCTCGTTCTTTCACCACTTTTCTTAAGGTATTTGGTGCGCTGAATCCGAATCTGACGTTAGTTTTTTTTGTTTACGTCGGATTTTCAAGATATAGCTAGTTTTAAGATTTTTCTAGTTCTCACTTTTCTTCATTTTTTAGTGAAAACTCATCTTGCTCAAATCTCCTCAAAAAGTACTCAGACTTATAGGAAATTTCACGTAGAATCCGAATATGTACTTAGTTTTTAAGTAAAACTGTGTTAAACCCCCTATTTTCCACAAAAAGTATAAAAAACACCGGTTCTCAACGTTTTTTCTTCGGGTTTTCCCTTACATTTTGCCACTTGGAAAAAAAGTTAAGGCTAAAAAAAATGTTCTCGGGCTTTTACTTTGTAGGGGGGACACCCCAGAGGAGAATGAGACCAATCGCAGCCTCCTAAACCCACTAATATCGAAGGAATGAGCTTTTTCATGGCACTGAGATGAAATTCACATAAACCGTTTGTTAATTTTTCGAGATAAGTATGTGCGTTCCTAAATCTGTTTTCCTCAAATGGATTTTCCTTTCTTCCAAATTTTTTATACTTGTCACCTATTAAGAGTAAGATCGAAAATAGGTACTCATAGGGGGAGTAAATCATAATTGGGAAACTCTTGTTTTGTTGTGATTTTAATTCAGTTTTACAAACGAAACACAATAAACTGCAGAAAAGTTAACGGTGTAAATCTGTTTCATGAAGGCTCAGATGAATCAAAAGTTGGTACAATGTTTGGTTATTCCTCCTCCTCAGAGGTTTCATCGCCGGCATCTATGTAGAGAAAACTTTGCCGCCTGAGGTAAATCTCTTTTTAAGGTCCAACAATAGTCCGCCATCATGTGAACTTCCCAATACCCTTCGTACCGTTCTTCCATGGTTTTCATATCTTGGTGGAACCTCTGAGGTGGAGGAATAACCAAACATTGTACCAACTATTGATTCATCTGAGCCTTCATGAAACAGATTTACATCGTTAACCTTTCTGCAGTTTATTGTGTTTCGTTTGTAAAACTGAATTAAAATCACAACAAAACAAGAGTTTCCCAATTATGATTTACTCCCCCTTTGAGTACCTATTTTCGATCTTACTCTTAATAGGTGACAAGTATAAAAAATTTGGAAGAAAGGAAAATCCATTTGAGAAAAACAGATTTAGGAACGCACATACTTATCTCGAAAAATTAACTAACGGTTTTTGTGAATTTTCATCTCAGTGCCATGAAAAATCTCATTCCTTCCATATTAGTGGGTTTAGGAGGCTGCGATTGGTCTCATTCTCCTCTGGGGTGTCCCCCCTACAAAGTAAAAGCCCGAGAATATTTTTTTTAGCCTTAACTTTTTTTCCAAGTGGCAAAATGTAAGGGAAAACCCGAAGAAAAAACGTTGAGAACCGGTGTTTTTTTATACTTTTTGTGGAAAATAGGGGGTTTAACACAGTTTTACTTAAAAACTAAGTACATATTCGGATTCTACATGAAATTTCCTATAAGTCTGAGTACTTTTTGAGGAGATTTGAGCAAGATGAGTTTTCACTAAAAAATGAAGAAAAGTGAGAACTAGAAAAATCTTAAAACTAGCTATATCTTGAAAATCCGACGTAAACAAAAAAAACTAACGTCAGATTCGGATTCAGCGCACCAAATACCATAAGAAAAGTGGTGAAAGAACGAGGCAGCCAGACCACCCCTAAATTTTGTAATCTATTGTAATTTGTTTACCGTTCACAGTAGGGTCTTCGCCGTAAACATCGTCTCCAACTTTGGCTTCAAACATGACCTGCCTCATCTGTTGACTGGGGGTTGAGAACGTGTCACTTCTATAGTCAGCCACTTTCACCTATCCAAATAACACATTTAAATTACATAAAATTCAAAAAATAGTGACCATACAAAATAATATAAATAAATGTAATGAAAGAAAATTTAAAGAGGGGGAGAGAGTACAAATACGATTCTACACAAATAACAAACAAGTATGGAAATTTGGATACGTTAAAAAGAAACTGGGACAGCGGCATTTGGTTTCTGTAGATGATTCGGAAAGAATAGTGAAACGACATCTCAATCAATTGCGTTCTTCACTTGTACCATCTCGGAAAACTGTGACTCTAGGACCGACTGTTGGGTATGAGGTACCAAGAGCTTCAAGAATACCGAGAAGTCAATAGGAAACAAATCCACCAACCACACAAGAAATCGTTCCAGATTCCATTCCAACTTCCACATCACCAGAAATATTCGAACAACATCAACATAACGGAGAACAACCTAACATCTCCGAGCTCAAAATTCTACAACACAACCTTTGAGACGTTCACAACGAATTCGACGACTACCAGCCAAATTCAACGACAACATAATATAGTGGGGGAGACTGTAATGACTCTCCACTATTATAACAATAACAATATTCCTGATGTTTCATGTTCATAGTTATAACACGTAAAAACGCTGCAAATCATTGCTCAAAGGTTTATTATTTTGTGTATAGATCATCCTTCTGTATAGATCACTGGTTCTCCATCAATAGCACCTACCACCATCTGTATTCTCCCTTGACCTTCCCTCTCAAATTTCAGCTCCTGCGTTCAATAGGATTGAAAATGGCTTCGGAGCTCACTCAGCTGATCAGTGATCTGAAGAGTGAAGAAGATCTCCTCGAATGCTGGAGACGCCTGGAAGAGACGCCTGGAAGGGACGCCTTCCATTCAATAGGATTGAAAATGGCTTTGGAGCTCACTCAGCTGATCAGTGATCTGAAGAGTGAAGAAGATCTCCTCGAATGCTGGAGACGCCTGGAAGAGACGCCTGGAAGGGACGCCTGGAAGGGACGCCTTCCATTCAATAGCATTGAAAATGGCTTCGGAGCTCACTCAGCTGATCAGTGAGCAATGATTTGCAGCGTTTTTACCTACAAAAATTGTTTTACCTACCAACTTTTTTTTACCTACCAACTATTGATAGGTACTACCTACCACACTATAATGGCTTCACACCTTCACAATAAAGTTTATTAGAAAGAACTAATCGCTTCACACTCGATTCGAAAAATAGAAAGCTTGATATGGAAATTTGATTACTGGTTACGCAGAAGGCAAAACTGTATACAAATCGAAGAAATGAACAGCGATTGCATTTTAGTCAGATAAAATTTGAACGGCGATTAGACCTCTTTTGCGATTCACACTCATGATTCTGTTTTATCGAAGGAAAACCTTCAAATACTCGTAGGGACCGAACGGTTTGTCCTACAGAGCTCCGGGTGGTCTCAAAAATGTTTAAAAATTCTGTACTATTTAAAATTGGTGGAAAAACGATACCTTTATTTCGAGAGTTTTTGAGCTAGGGCACTCTTGAAAATTTCAACCCTTAATTTTCACCCCTTAGAAGTGACCTACATCAACCAAAAGCTTCGCGGCACAACTAGACCCCAAATGGAGCCCATATACCAAATTTGAACCAAATCGGTCCAGTGTTGCTAAGAAAAGTGCCGCGTACGGCGTACGGCGGACGGCGTACGGCGTACGGCGGACGGACGGAAATTTTTTTAATCGATTTTCGTATTCTACGTACCTTGAAATGTAAAACATCAAATTTTGAGGGGGGGTTAAAATTTTTTTTTTCTTGCTCGATTCCAAAGGCTTATTATTGAAAATAATAAACCAAAATATATCTTTTCTATTCTGCAATTACGGAAAACTGCGTGCAACTATTCAGTTCAATAATTGAAAGCCATTTCAATAAAATAAAAATATTTTAAAAAATAAAATTTAAAAATAAAAATAATAAAAAATAAAATAAAAATTTAAACAAAATGAATTTAAATTTTAAATATTGTTATTATAGTAGAAATATTACAAAAAATTATTATTTTTTATTATTATTTTATAATTAATTATTTTTTGTTTATTTAAAAATTATTATTATTATTTTTGCTTCCGAGTCTACCAAGGGAGCGGAAGCTTTGTTTTCACTTTTCAAGGTTGAAAATTTTTTTTTTCCAAAATCGAAATTTCCACTAGCGATTTACGTTTCACACCTTTCTGAACAATTTTGGTTCTGTGTCTGTGTGTCATGAAATCTTTGTCTCAGCCATAACTTCTACAATTCTCGTCTGATTTCAATGAAATTTTCTGGGATTGCGCGGGTTGGCGTGTAGATGGTCCCCCATGAAAATCATTGCCCCCTGACTGATGGTAGCCACTGCGCAGGCGCTAACGTGAAATCCTCGTCACAGCCATAACTTCTACATTTTCCAACAATATTCAGAGATTGAGCCGGTTGATGTGTAGAGCCCCCTATGAGGGTAGTGCAAGGTAAATGGAGATTGATGTTTTGAGATCAACTATTATGCATCGGATCATCTATACAATCGGGTTACGGCTACGAGGGAGCAAGAACGAGACTTTCTTCCAGTATCGACGTCAAATAAGTAGGTACCTATTCCTAAAACGTAAATCTTTTGAAGATTACATTTTTACCTAGTCATTTGAATTTAATATTGATATGGTGTAGAGTACTCTCGCCACAAAGTGAGCTATTAATTAATTTTTTAAGTTTTCAAAGTTAGGACCAAGTATTTTTGAGTATGATACATTTTGCTTCCGAGTCTACGAAGATAGGGGAGCCAATAATTTCACTTTACAAGGATAAAAAAAAAGTTTTCCAAAATGAAAATTTCCACTCGTGTTTTATTTTAGGTCTTCCAGAACAATTTTGGTTCGTGTCTGTCTGTCATGATCCGTGTCTGTCTGGTCCCCTATTGGGGTAGTGCAAAATACTTAGAGATTGATGTTTTGAGAATAGCTACTATCTTATATCTGTAGGACAATTGTCTGCTGGTCCTTTTGTAATGATTCCGAATCTACTATGACATGATATAATAATCTTGCACTAGACAAAAATCTAAATTCACACTAAAAACCTCAAAATATTTGACAATTTTGTTGACAACAGATGAATTCTGTAATTGTTTGGAATATGTATTTTTTTAACAAGAAATATAGTTTGTTTACTTACATTATCGGGATACTTAATGTCTTGAATGCCGTTGTAAATAGCTGCTTGGGCGTTCTTTCTCGGATTAGCTTCCTTCAACAACCTTCCCAGGAGTCGTTTGGCCTGACGCAAATGCATGTCGATGTAATTTTCTCAGACGATGATAGTGTGATCTATTTGAAGATGAAGGCACAACTAATTCTTCCGAATCTGAAAACGACCGTAGAGTCACATTTTGCTATTTGTTCAATCATCAAGCTGAATACAGCTGACAAAACAATATATCTCATTGAAGAGGAAATTATTACTATGTAATACCGCTAATATTTGCAATTCTGGCGTTTTGTAATCAGGAATCTATCGACATCGACCTTCACACCAAATCTGTACATAGCTTGAAGGTTATATCGATGGTATGCGTTTGAATAATGACGTTTTAACCATCATTATTCATATTTATACAACAAATAATATTAATGAATATAATGAATGGAACAGGTAGGTAAGTCAGGACTGTCTAAGCAAAAGTCCTGGGTGAGGCGAGCTCCTGATTGTATGGAAAATTAATTTGTAAGAAACTTCAGTTTCAGGCAGTTTTTAAGTTTTTTTTTGTCAACAGGAACAAAGTTCATTTATACAGGGTGTAACGGTTAAGGTCGTACCACCGGCCAGCGTTCGATTTTGCAACTAATTTGTGACTTTTTTTTCTTAACCCCCTTAAAATCGGACTTTTTCCACTTTTAAGATTTTTTCGTATTTCCGACCTTACGCCATTAAAACAGCCATAACTTCCTAGTTTTTCAATCAAAATTCAAATGTAGTTATACCGTTGGAAAGAGCGTTAAATTCTCTATCTCCCTAGTGTTAAAACAAACTTTTTAAAGGACACTAAAATGTTGAAAAATGAGCACAAATAGTAAAATCTCGAAAATCTCGGAAATTTTTCGTTTTTTCAAACGTTTGTAACACTAACTGAAACTGCCGGTTAAGTTCTCACTGTAACCCCAAAAGTTGACCCAAAATCTCAGCTTTCCAACGGTATGGTCATAAAATTGTTTACAGTAGACTAATGGTGTAAAATCCTCGTTCCCGGGCCAAAAACCGTGGATCTTCCAGTAAAAATCGACGTTTCGCGAAAATCAGCATTTTTACCCTAAAATGAGTTAGGCAGCCATCTTTTCGTACTTTGTCTCACTGAGTCAAATGATGACACAAGACTTATCGAAAAAGCAGTCACTGATATCTTGTCCAATTCACTTTTCGAAAATTGTCTTAATTTCTGTCTGTTAATTTGTATGCAAATTTTTTTTTATTACTAGATCGGTCAAGTTAAATGTTACTACCGTTGACAATAAGGTATGTTTTCAATGTCCATCCTCCTCCCCACATCGCAAGTAATCAAACCACCCTGTTCATAAAAACCTGTATAAAACAAAATAGCAGTTCATAAAACTGGAAGATATCAATAACAAACAAAACCAATATCATTTTCTGTATGAATGGAACGTATATTCCCCAAAAAAAGTCACAAATTAGTTGCAGAATCGAACCCTGGCCGGTGGTACGACCTTAACCGTTACACCCTGTATTTTCTTCGTATTTTTCTTTATATTTTCAAACGTATCAATAGTGTTACTGTAAATAATAAAGGGGCTTTGTGCTTTTTAATTTCAAAGTTTTTATGTGCTTATAGAGTGTCAAGGGAAACCACAGAAAGTGTTGGATCCCTTAACCCAATCATTGTGGAGTTGGAGACCTCACGTGGGATGACTGCTCGACAAAATCGATCAAATTTGTGAATTTAAGAGGGCTCAACAACACTTCGTGCTAATTCGGGATTGTTTAGCACACCAACAGGAATTGGTACTGAATCGTCACAAAAAAACGAGAAATTGCTGAACGAAATGCTCACTCAAACAAAGAATCAAACCCCTTGTGGAACGCCACATCACCAGAAAACCTTATATACAATTGAATCGATGAGAATAAAAATAGTACAAGTCCATTTTTGACGATTGTTGAAAAGTGGCTTTTTGTAGGTTGTAACCAGTAGAACTACGCATTGAGCACAAGAGCAGTATGCTAACCACACTCGGTAAGCTTGAACAGAGCCTAAATGAAAATGATTGAGGGAAAAAACAGTAGGAGTCCATGGACTTATACCACCTGACACCTGATATCTCGATAAGCTGATTGGGGACATGTACTGTTGTCATTCTCACTGATTCAATTAAACTAAGTACCTGCTTCCAAATATTCAACTTAAGATGAGTGCTGCAGAATTGCAAGAGCTGAACTTCAACCTGAGCGATTTTCAAAAGATGGTAAATAAACGCAGAAAATTATTAGGTACTTACACAAACATTTATTTTTATGTATAGATCACTCGCCTGCCACAGAACACAGCTTTGCCATTCCCACCAACTACCAACCATATTTTCGGTTCACAATCAACTTCATTTTGAAGAAATAAACGCTTCACATTCTATTCGAAGAAATAAAGATTTGATCACTGGTTGCTAAGAACGTAAAACTGAGTACAACTCAAAGAAACGAACGGTCAGCTAAAATATGAACGGAAATTACCCCACTTTTTGCGATTCACACTCGTGTTTCTGATATATCACAAGTCCAGCGAACAGTTGGTCCTACAGAGCTCTCGTTGGTCTTATTCGATTCTAAAAATGCAATACTATTTTAAATTGAAGAAAAAACAAGGGGGTACAATTGTTTTCTTGCTCGATTCCAAAGGTTCATTAATGAAAATAATAAACCAATAAGGGGAAGAATTCAGTTGAGAGAAGGATGGTGGGGGTGTCATTCGATTTTATAAACAATTAAAATGACACAATCTCTACGTAATACTCGTGAAATGCGACACAGAATCAATCAACGGACCAGTTCGTGGGGGATAGAGTTATCTTAAGATACGAATAATTTTATCGCATCGTTTACGTACAAAAGACGTCAGCATTTCGCGAACGTTTGTCATTAGTAAAAAATTCTTCCTGTCAGAACTCCCAGGGAGCCGTACGTTTATCTTGCTGAATCTCATCTAGTTCATGGTCAATATGATGTGATCTAAGTTGGAGGTGGATTTCATCTTTCTCCCTTATTTATATATTTGTAGTAAATCTTTCTCCCTTGTATATATATTTGTAACCTGGGCAGGTTCACAAAAGTAGTAAAAATAAAATAAATAATAGTTGATGAGAGAGAGAAAAAACACTTTATTGAACATTGTAGAAGGAATGAAGGTGGACAAGGACTCCAGCAGTTATCGAAACGTAATGGATTTGCCGAAAGTTCAAAATGAGTTGATTAAGTTGAATAATAGTTGATTAAGTACATTGAGAAACCTTGGAAAACTTTAAAATTTGGTTCGTAATTCAGAGAGGTTCACTACTGAAAAAAAAATTGTTTATTCGTTATAATTAATTAATGTTAGGTGCTGAAAATTATTATTTTTGTTTTATGATTATTTCAATAATGAGCCTTTTTAATCAATTAATGATGTCTGACCCCCACTGAATTTGATGTTCTTAGTTTCAACATGGTTAGGGGAAGGTGTAGAAATAAGATGACATAGGCGTAATAAGAGGCAGTCATTAAAAGTATCCCACACAGCCTAGAAGTTGTACAGAACTACCCAAGAGACCCAATATAAACATTCTCGAAAACATTTAACATGTTTTTCTCCCTAATCTGAGTCGTGCTGTGGAATATTTTTTTCTTTTGTTTATCAAAGTTTTTGTCATTTGTTTTATTACCGAATTTTCAAAAACTCAAAATTTTTATCGCGGACCTTTTTTGAATGTTTTTTTTTACAGAAATACGTTTTGGTATGTTCTAAAACGACTCCTGAAGTTTTTCCAAAAATAATTTATACCTAAATAATTATAACTATATGATGGGGTGGTGAATTGACCTTTCTAGACTTGATAGATAACTTCTTTATTTTGTCACGTCGTTTCGAGCCTGGATCAGTATCCCTAATCATGTGAATAGTTAGTGGGATGGAGTAACCAAGCATCACTTATTTGAGGAATAATTAGTTTTGAAACTACAAATACGTTTTTAAACTGTGGAAAATACTTTCTGTCACCAGCAAAGATGAGCCGAAACGTCGTGACAAATAAAGAAGTTGAAAATCTATCAAGTCTAGAAAGGTCAATCCACCACCTCGTCATATACTTCAACAAGTCAGTTCTACACTCACATATAACTACAATGTATAAAAAATATGTATCACCTGGACGATAACTTGAGAAATGTTGCGTTGAGGGAGTGGTAAACGTAATTACTGGTAAATGTACTTTATGACATCATTAGGCACCAACTATGTCTCTACTATCAATAACGTTGTAGGTTTTCAGACTGTCCTCACTTTTAGGTGGATAAGAAGATGTATGCATTAACTACTTAATGAGAATGGTAGATACCTACTTGATGAGGAGATGAGGAGAACCCCAGCGGTAACTAGGTGGAGTGTTTTGTCGATACAATTGCTCACAAATGTGGAACTATACAAACGAGCTATTGGAATCTACTGTCATTCAGGTAATGATCGTTTCTGCAACTGAAACGGAGGAGCAGAGAGAGCAATTGAAGAAATAACAACTCGTGACCTCCTGAGTGTCATAACACGTTCGATAAAAGTCAGTTACGTAAAAGTTGATAGTTTTTTTGAGAATTAGTGTACGATAGATGTAGAAGACACCATGAAATGATAATAGGATGTATTGTTTCTCAGTGCCATTGTCCACAGTCTCAAAACATTGCTCTCCATGTATTCATGGCAGAGTATACAAGATTTTGTCACACACAGACGTACTCTCGATTGAGATCATGATAATATTTAACATCAGGAAAACCCCAGATACAACACAAATGAAAGTATGGTGCTACTAAAGGGTGCCATAAATAGGAAAAATAAAAATAAAAATTATATCCCTCGCAAGGATCAGAAGTCCGGAAGTTAAACTTTGACAACGTCCACGAAAGACGCTGAGAATTATTAAACAGCGGTAAATTAATTTTCCTCAAAGATTTAAGACGGCTTCTTCTGATCCTTCAAAGGACCAGGGTCATCTCGGGCTACCTCTCAGAAGTACTAACATCCAAGTGTTTTAGTATTCTGTAAATGTTTGAAGAATTGCTCATTTAATGATAATTGATTGCCAGGGTGGTTTCATTCGTTTCTAAAAATTGAACACTATCTTAAATTGATTAAAAAGCCTTGGTTAATTACCTTGGTAATTAATTATGGTCATTAAACGAACGGTTAGTCTCGTAGGGCTCTGGGTGGCGTCAAATAATTCTTTAAAACCGTCGCCATTTTAAATTTATGAAAAAACAATACCTGTATATATACATTCGATATATCGAAATTTTTCGAGTCAGGGCGTTTTGAAAACGTTGTCCACTACTTTTTACTGACAATAACCAAAACTTTCGGAGGATGTTATGAAAGAACTGCTTGGTCATCGTAAACCTTAGATAAGGCTTGATTAAGCATAAATTCCAACATAGAATGAATTGCGAAATTGGAACATGTAATTCAGAGAAGTTATAATGGTAGCGGAATAATTTACCTTTTACAACAACTGGTCGAGTCATAATAATTTCATTACAGGGCACAACCGCAGAGGGAGCCGTTATGCCGCCAAATATCATGAAAATCGGTCCATGGGAACAGGGCAAATTTTTGGATTCTACATACCTTAAACGTAAGTAAACCATACTATTTTAAGGGGGGTTAAATTTTTTTTCTCAACTCCAAGATTAATTAATGGAAATAATAAACGAAAATCGAGTTAAAAATTTTCCGTCCTGACGAAGGGTCACTTTGCTTTGATGAAACCCCAATTACTGAATGTTCATGATATTGCTTCCGAGTCTACCAAGGTAGCGGAAGCTTTGTTTTCACTTTTCAAGGACGAGAAAAAAAGTTCTCCAAAATCAAAATTTTTACTCGCGTTTTGCGTTTTAGACCTTTCTGAACAATTTTGGTTCCGTGTCTGTGTGTAGGTCTGTCTGTGTGTCTGTCATGAATTCCTTGTAACACGCATAACTATACGAAGTTATTTTCCAATTAATATGAAATTTTCAGGGATTGTGCGGGTTGGTGTGTAGACGGACCCCTATGAAAATCACCACCTTCGGAATGACAGTAGCCACTGCGCATGCGCAAACGTGAATTTCCTTGTAACAGTCATAACTTCCACATTTTCTAACCCATTTCGATGAAATTTTCAGGGATGTTACAGATCAGTATTTAGATGGTCCCCAATGAAGATCATCACCCCTGGACTGATAGTAGCCGCTGAGCATGCGCAAACGTGAATTCCTTGTAACAGCCATAACTTTCACATTTTCTACCCGATTTCGATGACATTTTTAGGGATTACGCGGATTAGGTTGTAGATGGTCCCCAATGAAATTCAAGACCTTGAAATTTACAGAAGCCGCTGCGCATGCGCATACGTAAAATCCTTGTAACAGCCATAACATTTACATTTTTCATCCGAATTTGATGGAATTTTCTAGGATTGTCCAGATTAGCGTGTAGATGGTCCCCTATGAGGGTAGTGGAAGGTACTTAGGGATTGGTGTTTTGAGATTAACTACTATGCATCGGATCATCTATTTTTTTCATCAATTTAAGGTAGTGTTTGATTTCTAGAAACGAATGAAGACACCCAGAGGATCATCTAAGGTTAAGTGAGTAATTAACGTTAAATTTATCAGAATATCAACACCCAAGAGTGGGCCAGACCAAGAGGAGCCACCGATCCCCCCCCCCCCCCTTCACTCTATTTATTCCTGGTCCCTAGAAGGCAAACGAAGAAGTCGCTTTCTTCGCAGACGGGTGATCTCTACAGAAAAATAATAAACCGTTGGGTAATCATTTTCAGAGTTTTGTATTCGAGATACTTCGAAACGAAATCATCATATTTGATGGGGGGTTACAATTTTTTTCTTGAGCGATTCATTATTGAAAATAATATTTCCTCATTGACTGTTGAGAACGCAGAAAAAAAGAATATTCATTCAATAAAAAAGTGTAGTGATTTAATAAAATAAAAAAAATGGCAAAGGTCCTGCATAAAATTACTATTCATCACGTTTTTCTGAATATGTAAGAATACATTCTATTTCATCATGCACTCGAATATTCATCGTTCATTCTTCGTTCATCGTTCATTCATTCATCGTTCAGTCTTTCAATTGGTGTATGAATACACAGTTTATTTATTTATGTTTACTTTTCATCACTAGAATAGTTTTATTACGGTAGAAAAAGTCTCATATTCTTTGTAAATTTTCTCTCTTTACAGGGTAGGTAACGAAGCGCATACAATACTACTTGCTAAATACATTTTAGAAAGAAAGAGTAAACTAAAATAGTGAACACTTCAAAACTTATTGAACTTGATAAAATAGTTTTTATTTAACAAAAATTATTAGGGAAATTTGCGGCTGCAGGAGGGAGGCTGTCTAAAAAACGCCGGCCTCGGGAAGGAGGGAGCGGTTTAAATGACCGCTAATTGACGATAAAAACGCGGATTTTTTCTGTTTTTTTTAATTTGGAGGGAAAGGGGTGGGAAAGACGTCAGCGTCACTCACCATAAGTTTTCTCATCTCTAGCGAGGAGGATACTGGGAAGTTCGAGTGGCTGACAAATTGTCATCACCTCTCTTATCATCTCCCTCCGGACTGAAGGTTAAAGTATACTGTAAATTGTTAAAGTATAAAAGTACCTATACCAATGATCCTAGCTGAATTCTCTCAATGTAATACTGAAGCACTTGATTTTCATACGCACCCACGAACGATCGGGCGGTTCTGTAACCTGTCGAGCTGTTCCCACCGGTGACGAACTGAAAAGGGAAGTCGGCATTGGGCTAACGAAGGCATCGGTTGTCGGTTCATTAACAGGGTCATAGTAAAACACGGGCAGAGAGCAATTTAAATTGATCCAATATAAAGTGAGTGATGGTAGGTCAGAGACTAGTTTCCTCTGTCCCGAGTACAGCCTACCGTCTATTAGAAATTGCGTGACAAACCAGATCCAAAACGCATATTGACAGATTTTCTGGCAAAAAAGTAGAATAGTGATTAATGGTTCAGGAGCAGTTATTGAACAACTTTGCTCCCACAGTGATGTAGGTAGACAATACGTCAATAGCATAATAAATCGTTCCCTTTCTGTTCGCATACATTTTGTCTGTTTTGGTTTATTATTTTCAATTTGATTGTGGAACAAGAAAAAAATTAGCCCTCCTCAAAATTTGATAGTTCACGTTTCAAGGCACGTAGAATCCAGAAATCGAATAAAAAATTGTACTTTGCCCAGTTTCCAGTTTGATCAAATGTGGTATATCAGCTGCACTTGGGGTCAGTCACTTATAAGGGAGTAAAAAGAGATGAAAAACAGTTTCAAAACGCCGCTCCGTAGCTCGAAAACTTTCGATATGCAGGTTTTTTTCATTAATTTAAAATAGCTACGATTATTTATTAAGAATTGCTTCACACCACTCCCAAAACCTCTGTGGGACCAACCGTTCGCTAACAAGGACAATTAATTTCCACCTAATTAATTTTTCTATAACTTTTTTATACATTTAAGATAATGTTCTATTTTGGTTTATTATTTTCAATTATAAGCCTTTGGAATCGAGCAAGAAAAAAAATTTAACCCCCCCTCAAAATTTGATGTTTTACGTTTCAAGGTACGTAGAATCCGAAAATCAAATTTAAAAATTTCCGTCCGTCCGCGGCACTTTTCTTAGCAACACTGGACCAATTAGGTTCAAATTTGGTATATGGGCTCTATTTGGGGTCTAGTTGTGCCGCGAAGCTTTTGGTTGATGTCAGTCACTTCTAAGAGGTGAAAATTGAGGGTTGAAATTTTCAAGAGTGCCCTAGCTCAAAAACTCTCGAAATAAAGGTATCGTTTTTTCACCAATTTTAAATAGTATTGAATTTTTAAAATTAATTGAGACCACCCGGAGCTCTGTAGAACAAGGCGTTCGCTCCCTACGAGTACTCGAAGGTTTTCCTTCGATAAAACAGAATCACGAGTGTGAATCGCAAAAGAGGCCCAATCTCCGTTGATCTATCTATCTGAATTAATTGCGATCGCTGTTCATTTCTTAGATTTTTATTCAGTTTTGCTTTCTGAGCAACCAGTAATCAAATTTCCATATGAATTTTCCTTTCTATTTTTCGAATCGAGTGTGAAGCGTTTAGTTCTTCTAATAAACTTGATTGTGAAGATGTGAAGGCAGTATGGTGAGGTAGGTAGTACCTACCAATGGTTGGTATGTAAAAAAAAAGTTGGTCGATAAAAAAATGTTGGTAGGTATTTAAAAAAAAAAAACGCTGCAATCATTGCCCAAAGGTTTATTATTTTCTGTATAGATCCCTCCCTACCAACCGTAGGTACCTACTACCTACTAAGGCATTTTTGAAAATTTCAACCTTTCATTTCCATTTGGTTAGTGGTTGAGTTTGAAATTTTCAAAAATGCCTTAGTAGGTAGTAGGTACCTACGGTTGGTAGGGAGGGATCTATACAGAAGGGTGATCTATACAGAAAATAATAAACCTTTGCGCAATGATTTGCAGTGTTTTAGACGCGAATGAAAAGACCAAGACGATCTAAGACGATCTATCTGATTATTAAATACGCGTTTATTTTGAAATTAATCAGGACACGTGAACCTCCCTCCAACCACACCTACCCCTAGTCTTGAGAAGGCAGCTGGTTCTCTCCCAAGATTAGTTGTCCCCTTTACCCTGAGGGATGGACGACTGGTGAGTTGGAAACACGAGTGGGAATAGCACATGAATGTTCGCTGTAAGAAGTGCGCCAAATTTCAGCTGATCAAATGCGATCTGTTCTCGTTTTTTCAAATAGAAATTCACGTCAAAAAACCAAGAATCAAATTTCGTATTGAAGACACCCACAATTTTTGGAGTCGAATGAGACCACCCAGAGTTCTTTAGGACAAACCGTTAGCTCCCTTTGTTTAGCGTTCATTCTCTACCCCCCCCCCCCCCCTCCCGATAACCATTCAGATCTCAGGAAGTCTCTCATCAGTAAAAGGCGTTTAGAGGGTAAATTGACAGTCTTTTGGCAAATGAGTGAGTTGTTGAACAGCAGTTTTATCGGTGAGTTGTTGAGAGTCCGCTCTTCTCACACCAAACAACAAAGTAGGTTTCCTCCACCACCTCGTCATTTCTCCATGTTCGTTAAAGTTCCATTTCAACAACCAGAAACCTGCATTTAAAAAAATTGAAGAAACCCACAACTTTTTGGAGTCGAATGAGACCACACAGAGTTCTTTAGGACAAACCGTTCGCTCCCGTTGTTTAGCGTTCATTCTCTACCCCCCTTCCGATAACCATTCAGATCTCAGGAAGTCTCTCATCAGTAAAAGTCGTTTAGAGGGTAAATTGTCAGTCTTTTGGCAAATGAGTGAGTTGTTGAACAGCAGCTCAGTTTTGTCGGTGAGTTGTTGAGAGTCCGCTCTTCTCACACCAAACAACAAAGTAGGTTTCCTCCACCACCTCGTCATTTCTCCAAGTTCGTTAAAGCTCCATTTCAACAACCAGAAACCTGCATTTTTAAAAATGGAAGACACCCACAATTTTTTGGAGTCGAATGAGACCACCCAGAGTTCTTTAGGACAAACCGTTAGCTCCCTTTGTTTAGCGTTCATTCTCTACCCCCCCCCCCCCCCTCCCGATAACCATTCAGATCTCAGGAAGTCTCTCATCAGTAAGAGTCGTTTAGAGGGTAAATTGTCAGTCTTTTGGCAAATGAGTGAGTTGTTGAACAGCAGTTTTATCGGTGAGTTGTTGAGAGTCCGCTCTTCTCACAACCAAACAACAAAGTAGGTTTCCTCCACCGCCTCGTCATTTCTCCATGTTCGTTAAAGCTCCATTTCAACAACCAGAAACCTGCATTTTTAAAAATGGAAGACACCCACAATTTTTTGGAGTCGAATGAGACCACCCAGAGTTCTTTAGGACAAACCGTTAGCTCCCTTTGTTTAGCGTTCATTCTCTACCCCCCCCCCCCCCTCCCGATAACCATTCAGATCTCAGCAAGTCTCTCATCAGTAAGAGTCGTTTAGAGGGTAAATTGTCAGTCTTTTGGCAAATGAGTGAGTGGTTGAACACCAGCTCAGTTTTGTCAGTGAGTTGTTGAGAGTCCACTCTTCTCACAACCAAACAACTAAGTAGGTTTCCTCCACCGCCTCGTCATTTCTCCATGTTCGTTAAAGCTCCATTTCAACAACCAGAAACCTGCATTTTTAAAAATGGAAGACACCCACAATTTTTTGGAGTCGAATGAGACCACCCAGAGTTCTTTAGGACAAACCGTTAGCTCCCTTTGTTTAGCGTTCATTCTCTACCCCCCCCCCCCCCCCCTCCCGATAACCATTCAGATCTCAGGAAGTCTCTCATCAGTAAGAGTCGTTTAGAGGGTAAATTGTCAGTCTTTTGGCAAATGAGTGAGTGGTTGAACACCAGCTCAGTTTTGTCAGTGAGTTGTTGAGAGTCCACTCTTCTCACAACCAAACAACTAAGTAGGTTTCCTCCACCACCTCGTCGTTTCACCACGTCCGTTAAAACTCCATTTCAACAACCAGAAACCTGCATTTTAAAAAAATTTTTGATTTGTGGATAAGTAATATTACAAGTCTTATTTTAATGTTTGTCCAATAAAATAATAACAACATTCCACCAGGTGTTCCTCAACTTCAAGAAGTCAGGTTTTTAAGATTCATCAGTTGACTATCAAAAGCCATGAAATTGTCGACTACATTGCGTGACAACGCGATTCAACTTTGGGGCCGTTGTCAATGTCAATACACACAGAAATGTCTGCCGATTTCGTGATCCGATGGTTTTTCGTGATTCGTTTACGCGAAAATGGTGAAAGTTTCGGGAATCCGTTGTATTTTCGTAGTGGACTATGTATAAATCCGAAGAGATCAAGTTACGTGATTCGCCACCAAAGAACGATGAGTAAGTTGGGCTTTGGGAATTTGAAGTTTTTGATTAATTCAAAGCTTAAAACTACAATGTGACTGCGACTAGGGACTCTGACTGCAACAAAAAAAATCGGTTTACAAGCACGAGGGGTGATAATAGAAGAATTTAATTTTGACGTGTGGGAAGGTTGACCCAATGTCCAACTGGAGCGATCTACAGCTTTCTTGCAGCTCTGTGATTAATTTCGACCGGGTCGACTTTTACCTCGCGCAAGTTTTGTAAAGCATTATGTAAGGGCCATTTTGTTAGCCGATTGGATACGGGTGCCTGAACCTAATAAGTGATTATCCAGGTGCTCTCGTCAGCTATAGACATTTTTGGCAGCATGAGATTACCGTAACCGTAACCTGCTCGGTTATAACTGACCAAATCTGATGATTACACTCATGTTGACAAACAAGTACAACAGTCCTTACTGTGCACACTTCCCTATTTTGCACTGTCTTTGCAAAGTGGAGAAAATAACGATATTTTCGTACAAACCTCCGATCTTTCTCTGATCTCATAAGAAATCGTAAGCTATGTTAGCTGATATCGAATAATATTTTAATACCGTGATTTCCAGTCCTCTGTTTCCCATTTTAAAAACACTTATAGTTCTTCTGATAATTTGCTTGAATATTAGAACACTGGATATATTTTAATGAAAGACATTTGATCTGCAATTGAAAGGTTGGAAGTGGGGGATTATTTGGAAGAAGCGCCTAAAATTGACATATACTTGTCAACTTTAAATTACTTGGGGAGAGCTTAAATAGAAAGTAAGTAGGAAAAGTAGTCGTAGTAAAGGTTCATTGAGCTTCACTTATACAGGGTGTTTCACGAAAAGGTTACACCCCCCTTAATTTCCGCAAAATACAGCGTAAAAAATTCCGACCAACGCAATTCTTCATGATTTTTTGTGAGGATCTCAGGAAAAATACTTTTGCGCAAAAAAGTTGCGCGCAATCGTGCGCAATTGACAATAACTTCATTTTTTCAAATGGAACCCCCCTTTTTTATTACAGATTCGGATTCTACGTGAAATTTCATGAACAATTCATACCCGAATCGATTTGTTTTATTGCGCGCAACCTGGCTTTTGAACGCTCTAAGTTGCACAACTCCACAATTGCGCAAAAAATAAGTTCTGGAGAACCCTTAGTGTGGCACATGTTTTTTCATCATTTTTTGACGCTGAATCACAGGGTGTCATCCGCTTTGAGGTAGACCAAGATTTCAAGAGGAAACATTAACATTTCTTTCACGAAAACGTCAGTTTTGTGGTCGAAATCATGTTTATTTTTTATTTTCTCACCTCCTTTTGAACCACGGGCTTGGAGCCGTCTACGGTGGAGTTAAAAATAAAAACTGGCAGCACAATCATGCTTGAACTGAATAAAATTGCCTAAAAACTCATAACGATTTAAAAAGAGCGATTTTTTCACTAGTAACAACCGAGTTTTTGGCCGCCATTTAGAAAAGTTCCAGTCAAATTGAAAAACGGATGACACCCTGTGATTCAGCGTCAAAAAATGATAAAAAAACATGTGCCACACTAAGGGTTCTCTTAAACCTATTTTTTATGAAATTGTGGAGTTGTGCAACTTAGAGCGTTCAAAAAGCCAGGTTGCGCGCAATAAAACAAATCGGTACGGGTATGAATTTTTCATGAATTTTGACGGAGAATCCGAAATTTGTAATAAAAGAGGAGGGGTTCCATTCGAAAAAATGAAGTTAGTGTCAGTTGCGCACGATTGCGCGCAACTTTTTTGCGCAAAAGTATTTTTCCTGAGATCCTCACAAAAAATCATGAAGAATTGCGTTGGTCGGAATTTTTTACGCAGTATTTTGCGAAAATTAAGGGGGGTGTAACCTTTTCGTGAAACACCCTGTAGAGCGAAATTTAGTCTATACCTACCTATGTATTTATTATATATTGAAAAAGAGGTTTTTGATTCAGGGAAGTCCCTTTAAATCAAAAGTTATTTAATCTTAATGTCTCTAACAATTTCTTCATTAGTTTTTCAACCTCTCAGTACTTATTGAGCTCTACTTGATTATATTCCAAATCTAAAATATAATAATATCTATAATATCTTGATTGCATTGCTATCTACGTGCATCAAAGTACACTACACGTAATCTAAAAACATATCAGTACTAATCTTCCTACATCTTCCTAATTGGGTCGACGTAAGAAGCAATAAAATTATTCAGATACGAGCGAGGAATCTGATAAAATGCCTTAGAGAAGCACTGATTACCAGAGTGAAATGGATAGGAGGGGCGTTTTGTCCGAAATCAAGTCATGAAAAGAAAAAAAAAAAACTATCCACATCAACTTACTCGTAAATAATGAAAACAAATAAAATACAACAGTCAACGATAATAAATACCTACAATACCACATACCAACATAATATGACACCAAAATCAAGAACCATGATATGAAATGTCAAACTTCAATACTGAAATGAAAAATCTATAATTTTGGTTTATTATTTTCAATAATAAGCCTTTGGAATCGAGCAAGAAAAAAAAAATTTTAACCCCCCCTCAAAATTTAATGTTTTACGTTTCAAGGTACGTAGAATCCGAAAATCGAATAAAAAAATTTCCGTCCGTCCGCCGTACGCCGTACGCCGTCCGCCGTCCGCCGTACGCGGCACTTTTCTTAGCAACACTGGACCGATTTGGTTCAAATTTGGTATATGGGCTCCATTTGGGGTCTAGTTGTGCCGCGAAGCTTTTGGTTGATGTAGGTCACTTCTAAGGGGTGAAAATTAAGGGTTGAAATTTTCAAGAGTGCCCTAGCTCGAAAACTCTCGAAATAAAGGTATCGTTTTTTCACCAATTTTAAATAGTACAGAATTTTAAAAAATTTTTGAGACCACCCGGAGCTCTGTAGGACAAACCGTTCGGTCCCTACGAGTATTTGAAGGTTTTCCTTCGATAAAACAGAATCATGAGTGTGAATCGCAAAAGAGGTCTAATCGCCGTTCAAATTTTATCGGACTAAAATGCGATCGCTGTTCATTTCTTCGATTTGTATACAGTTTTGCCTTCTGCGTAACCAGTAATCAAATTTCCATATCAAGCTTTCTATTTTTCGAATCGAGTGTGAAGCGTTTAGTTCTTTCTAATAAACTTGATTGTGAAGGTGTGAAGCCATTATAGTGTGGTAGGTAGTACCTACCAATAGTTGGTAGGTAAAAAAAAATTGGTAGGTAAAACAATGTTTGTAGGTAAAAAACGCTGCAAATCATTGCTCACTGATCAGATCACTGATCAGCTGAGTGAGCTCCGAAGCCATTTTCAATGCTATTGAATGGAAGTGCTCTTCCAGGCGTCTCCAGCATTCGAGGATATCTTCTTCACTCCTCACATCACTGATCAGCTGAGTGAGCTCCAAAGCCATTTTCAATCCTATTGAATGGAGGTGCTCTTCCAGGCGTCTCCAGCATTCGAGGAGATCTTCTTCACTCCTCACATCACTGATCAGCTGAGTGAGCTCGAAAGCCATTTTCAATCCTATTGAATGGAAGTGCTCTTCCAGGCGTCTCCAGCATTCGAGGAGATCTTCTTCACTCTTCAGATCACTGATCAGCTGAGTGAGCTCCGAAGCCATTTTCAATCCTATTGAACGCAGGAGCTGAAATTTGAGAGGGAAGGTCAAGGGAGAATACAGATGGTGGTAGGTGCTATTGATGGAGAACCAGTGATCTATACAGAAGGATGAT
This sequence comes from Apolygus lucorum, assembly GCA_009739505.2. Classification (NCBI taxonomy): domain Eukaryota; kingdom Metazoa; phylum Arthropoda; class Insecta; order Hemiptera; family Miridae; genus Apolygus; species Apolygus lucorum. Next base: position 21,507,226 of record CM019171.2, read on the forward strand.
CTATACAGAAAATAATAAACCTTTGAGCAATGATTTGCAGCGTTTTTATAATTCGACCGGAAAATGCTAAGAATAAATAGGAATTTATTTAAGAAATGGGGTCGGGAAAACTGTTAATTGTTATTTTTAATCTAAACTAGACCTCATTCTGAGAATTTTGACACCAACCGCAATCTTCTAGCGTGAGAAGTCTTTTTTCTATGATTTTTCAAAGTTTCGAATGTTTAGGACGTCACAGTAGGCTGGGGGGTCCGGCCCAGGCGGGAGGGACGCGTGACGTCATAAACATTCGAAACTTTGAAAAATCATAGAAGAAGAGAGCGGCTGGAGTCAATATTCTCAAGATGTCTACTTTCGATTAAAATTTTTAAAAAAATCAGGCGCATCCCCCATTAGGGGGCTCTAATATGTAAAGAAAAATAGCGCAGAAACAACGAATCTGTTATTGTGTCTATGTTGATGTTTTCAACTTATAAAACTATTAACGAAATCATGAAGATCAGTACGTTGTAAAAAATTACTCCAACTACCCATTGCATAGAAACAAGTAGGTATGAAAAAGTCTATTTCATAGATAGAGGTTATGAAGCTTTTAATTTTTCCTAAAATATCAACTAAATGGGATCATTGTAACGAAATTATTCTTTATGGAATTACCGGTCATCTCAGAATCTGAGACAATAATATATGTTAACTGTGAGTAGTTTACACCGCGCCTCTTATTATTATGAACTAATGCTGACATGCTGATGCTGTATAGATCACTGGACTTGCTCATGCAGGTGGTTTAGGAGGTTTTTATTTTCTATGACTTATTCGAGGTGTAAATGATTGCAAGTACTTTCCCATATCCCGAGTACATAATGAAATTCCTCTTAACAGCTAAGGGCTGAATTGTCATCAGTTACTTACGACAAATAGGGCAGCTTCCGCGTTCAGGCGCCACGACACGACCTCAAGCTGAGCTGAACTCCAAGCGAGTGCCTCGCAACGGTAACTCGAGCGTTCAAGGATGTTTACCCCTCCACCCCGCCCGCTCATCAGCCTTTGCAAATCCGCGCATAAAAAAGGCATGTTTTTAACTTTCACTCCGTGGTGAGTTTACAATGTCGAAGCCTTCGCTGTAATTGAAATAAGGAATGTTAATATGATTTGCATAAAATATTATGGTATGGCCAAGGTTCTTCAAACTCAGCTACCTATCTCGAAACTAAGGTGTTTTTAAACGATTTTGTAAGGTGATTACATTTCGAACATTTAGCAAAATGAATTGCTTAAACCGACCTGTCATCAATAAGCCACTTTCCAAAGAACGCCACATTCAGCAAAAAATTTTTGCGGAATCATTGTGTTCAGGCCCAAATAGTCTAATTGTTGTTTCTAAGCAGTAGATAAGTAGATGGTGACAATGTAGTGAAAGTGATCTGTGCCCTGTGTACCTTGGGTTCAACAAAGCCACCGTACCTATTCAGTCTAGCTCCATCCTTCATCTGCGCCACTCATTGCCTCTCTTCTTCCTTGCCACGGTCATCAGCATCCCAAAAAGGAATAATTCGAGTCTGGGTCTTCAGTATCCCGCTGCAGGAGGAGTCAACAGATCTGAATTGCCACATGGACAACGGCAGCAAGCGTACCTTTGCAGACCTCTGAGACTGATAGGAGTGTGTCCTGAGCGTGTTGGTGCTTTTTGACACGGTGCTGCCGTTGTCCATGTGGCTTGAAATCAGGAATCCGAATGAGGAATTTCACCGATTTCTGTTTGCATTTTTCCTGAATAGTTAATGGTGTGGGATAGATGAAAATCGGGCTGATTTCGGAAAATAAGTCTCCTGTTATTTTTGAGAGACAGTCAAAATTTTTAATTTCAAAACTAACCGGGAAAACAGACGTGCAGCGGGAACGCTCGCTGATTGGCTGTTCGGATCGCCGTCTCCTCCCAGTGTTGCCCATTGGGACGACGAAATCGTGTTTTCTTAGAGAAAAGTTATCAAACAAAAAGAGGGGAAACCTAATTTTCCCCATCTCGCTTTTTCTATTTTTTTCTTCAATTTTTCGATTTCGAACTTTATTGTTTCATGAAATTTTGCATCTGGGGACTATAGATTTCTCGATCTCAGCGCTTCAAGCGGCCATAAATGAACTATTCCAGGATGACGTCATTTTCCCGCTTTTTTTAAACATTCGTATTTTCTACACTGTTTTGTTTATTCGTAAATTAGGAAGTTCGGGCTGAAAGTTTGCCTTAGGGGGTTTTTAGAGGTGCTGAATCCGATTTTGGGGTCAAAAATAGGAAATTCCGACATGGTGAAATTCCTCATTTGAGCATGTGCTCCTAGATTTTCCATTAAGCATGGCATCAACGAATCACCGGATGTCGCACTTACAATTCAGTTCTGTTGACTCCTCCTGCAGCGGGATACTGAAGACCCAGACTAAAATTATTCCTTTTTGGGATGCTGATGACCGTGGCAAGGAAGAAGAGAGGCGATGAAGAAGACAGGCAATGAGTGGCGCACATGAAGGATGGAGCATGACTGAATAGGTACTGTGGCTTTGTTGAACCCAAGGTACACAGGGCACAGATCACTTTCACTACATTCACATATAGTGGTAGCCATTACTTTGTAGTTACAGCTGGGTGAGGGGAGGATTAAGAAGGCTGGTCCTCGTTTTATAGTTTACTCGAGTACTTTCGCCGGGTAGGCATCATCAGGAGCTTAACTGTCTAGTGGATGGGGGTTCACTTTCCCCTGGTTATACATGGTAATAATCATTCGGCTGAATTTCCATTTGTCATAGGGGCTTGCGAATTTGCTGCTTAGGGGTGGGAAATTTGAGATTCTTCTCTTGGTTTGCCTTATTCTTCATTCCAAATTTTTTTTTGGCATTTTCCTTCTGCATTTTTTGCATGTTGTAGATGTGGTCATCCTTATATGGTACAATTGGGTCACCAGAGCTCCCTGCTTGGGAATTATTCTTTGGCACTATGATTGAAAACCAAGGAAGGGGTATTATTTAAAATAGCCAGTGGAAAACTTAACCTTTTCAAACTGGGTAACTTTATTAAATAAACAAATTTTGGAATGAAGAATAAGGCAAACCAAGAGAAGAATCTCAAATTTCCCACCCCTAAGCAGCAAATTCGCAAGCCCCTATGACAAATGGAAATTCAGCCGAATGATTATTACCATGTATAACAAAGGGAAAAGTGAACCCCCATCCACTAGACAGTTAAGCTCCTGATGATGCCTACCCGGCGAAAGTACTCGAGCTAACTATAAAACGAGGACCAGCCTTATTAATCCTCCCCTCACCCAGCTGTTTCACTACATTGTCACCATCTACTTATCTACTGCTTAGAAACAACAATTAGAATATTTGGGCCTGACCACATTGTTTTCAGAAGAACACAAATTCTGTGATTGTGAGACTGCGAGCCTGCAAATCTTCGTGACAGGCAAGCATTCCAGGGATTTTGTGGCTTGGACTCTAAATGGCCCCCTATGAATTTCACTGGTCCCGGACTGATGTTAGAATCAGTGCAGCAAGTAACGTTAAATCCACCAACCATTAGTTTCTTAGGTATTATAATCATTGTACGATTTTGCGTACCTACCTCGTTCATAAACCTGAAAAACACTTGAACAATCATGCAATCAAATGCATGTAATGCAAATCATGCAAGTCCTGTGTATGCCTTCATAAAAGTGAACAGCTCACGCTGGTAGCAAGTTTCCATCAAAGATAGTCAGTTTTATTTTCATTTTTTTCATGTAAAAGTTTACAAAATCCACCTATTACCTACTTGACGAAATGAAATGTTGCTTCCGAGTCTACCAAGGTGTCGGAAGCATTATTTTCACTTTTTAAGGTTTCAAAAAAGTCCTCCAAGATCGAAATGTTGGCTCACTTCTACGTTTGGGACCTTCCTGAACATTTTTGGTTTCGTGTCTGTCTGCCACGAAATCTTTGGTACGAACGAACTATAAGAAAGTTATTGTCCGATTTCGATGAAATTTCTAGGGACCGGGGGTTGACATGTAGATGGTCCCCTATGAAAATCGTCGCCCCAGGATCCATAGCTTCTGCCCATGCGCAAACCATAAAACCTTGTAACAACCATAAGTTCTACATTTTCCACCAAATTTGATGACATTTTCAGGGATTGTGTGCGTTGAAGTGTATGTCGTACCTAATGAAAATCCTTGCTCTCAGATAGATAGTTGTCTCTGCGCATGCGCAAACGTAAAACCCTTGTAACAGCCATAACTTCTACATTTTCCACCAAATTTCGACGAAATTTTCAGAGATTATATCTTAAGATTTCCACAGCTGCCCCAAGGTGTCGCCAGATTAACAAGATCTAAATTACAATTTAAAAGTTAATGGATAGAGCTGAATTTTTTAAACCATTTTTTCAAGTTATTAGAAGTCAAAAAATAATGTTGACAAAATTTTGAAAATTTTTTCTACAATATCCTATACATAGGATTTGATGTAAAAAAATTACATGTAATTTTTTTTATAACTCTATTTTGAGACATCTAATAGCTCACAAAAAGTTCTACTGTGTGTATTCAATTTAAAATTGAAATTTAATTTTGGTTACTCCGGTGCCACTTAGAGACAGCTATAGAATTGCTGAGATGTTTTCGGTGACACTGGTGACACCATGGTCCAATTCCTCTATACGAATTTAGCATAATTAAGTTTTTTCAGTTTTCATCAAATTTCAATTTAATTTTCAGTCAGTTTGCAGATTATCCTCTAAGGAAGCAACTCCGAAAGTTTTAGCCAATAGGTATAAAATATCGATTTGTAACATGGTAGATATGGTAGGTTGTAACAAGCATCTTCCTAATTTTCCGATTTCTCTCAAATTTGGAGGGTTGGGTGGGAACTAATACTTTGCAAATCTCCTTTGAATATCATTGTAACCGTAGCCACATCGTACTCACAAAATAAAGGTAAATCCTTTCATTTTTGACCCTTTCATTTCATAATAATTGTCAAAGCCAACTTAGCCAAGTTGGGTATTAATAATACAAATTCCTCACACTGAACCACATAAAGGTATTATTAGTGTTATAGAGCAACATGAAACATGATTTTTCGATCACTTTGACAGTTTTAAAATTTATCACATGAGTAAGTAGTTTTTTCTTGTTTTAATAAAAATAACTTAATTTGCAAACGATTGAGAAGTTGTTCGTGATTATCAGTAAACTTATTTAAAGGCCCAAATCAACCCCCAAATTCCAAATCTGAGTGTTTGTAACTGACGGTCAATCATATCACAACCACGCAAGCTCAAGCGCTATCACCACTCGAATAATGATGAAATTTATAGAGCTCATCTATGGGCTAACCGACACAAAATCTGAAAATATCATTACAATTGTAAATTTATTTTGTAAAGATATGCCCAGAACAAGGATAAGGACCACAAACGGATAACTACAGCACCAGAATTGTTCAAAAAGCGCTAGAATGCAAAACCTCGGTAACATTTTTCTGGGGGACTTTTTCGTTTGGTTGGATACAACGCATACAAACGTTTTTTTTTTCCGTCAGTGATTACTCAGAAAAATAAAGGCTGGAGGTGTTTTATTCTGAGTGAATACAACCGCTCTCTCGCGTTATCTAACTGAAAGCTGGTGCTCTGCTCGATCCTCACTAGATGTCACGAGCATGAATAAATATCTTCTCTCGCGTACATAGGACATACACGATAAGAAACACCGTCGAATATTAGGACTAAGCACCATGATTTTTCAACAATGTATATTATTACAGTCCTTACAGTACAAAGTTTTGAACTTCAACATCATTTGCCAAGAAACACACACAGATAGGGAAGCTTTAGACTTGTGCAGCAAGTTAAAAAAATTCAGATCCTCCAAAATCATAATTTTTTTTTGCAGTTTGCCTTTAAGAACTTTCTGTACCATTTTGGTTTCATTTCGGTCAGTCGATTGCTCTGTCTGCGAACAATTCCTTGTCCCAGTCTTCGAAATTTCCAATGTATCAACAGGTATGCTGAGCTTTCACAATGTGCAACGTATCGAAATTGTCATTGTATCAATATTTCAAAAGTAGTTATCAAAATGTGCTACTAATCAAAATATTCATTGAAATAAAATGACTAAGGTAGTATCGAAATGCGCAATGTACCAAAATATCCAACGTATCAAAAAGTTCAACGTTTTAAAACTTCTGAAGCATCAAAATGTCCAACGCATCCAAAATCAAGTGTACCTATCATAATGCCCAACATGTCTAACTATCCTATTTCCAATGTGGTGTAGGTATCAAAATATCCTTCGTAACAAAATGTCCAACTAATCACATTGTCCAACGAATTAAAATCCCCAACGAATCAAAATATCCTACGCACCAAAATGTCCTAAGTATCAAAATTTTCAATGTATCAATATGTCCAACGTATCAAAGAGACATGCACAACGTGTCAAAATATCCATTGTATCAAAATATGTAAAGTAAGTAAGTAAACAACCATTTCAGGTTGGATTTTCGTCCGACTGTCATTCCTGGCGTCAAGGACGACATCAGCTGTCTTCCACAGGGAAGATCAAAATTTGTTCTGGTGATTTTGCTCATGGCTTCCCATTGTCTCACCGCCTTTGGTTGGGACGAGGGGGGCGATGAGAGCCCCGGACGCCGAAAAACGCACGCTGCCTGCGATGAGCCTTGAACCCACGACCCCCGCAGAAGTCGGTCCTAAGTCCACAGCCGAACAACGACGCCCCAACGACCGTAGACACGCCAAACCCCCATTCAAAATCAAAATATGTCTAAGGTATCAAAAAGTCCAATGGTTCAAATGTCTAAGGTATCGAAATTCCCAGTCTATCAATTTGTATAAAAAAGTACCAAAAAGTGCAACTCGCCAAAATATCTAACGTATCAAAACGTACAACGTTTAAAAATGATCAAAGTATACAAAATGTATGATCTTTGTAACAAAAATGTCCAACGGAATAAAATCTCCAAAGTATCAAAACATCCTACGTATCAAAATGTCCAAAGTATCGAAATATCCAATGTATCAATATGACTAATGAATCAAAGTGACAATGTATCAAAATTTCCAACACATTCAAACTCTAGTTTATCAAAATCTACATCATGAAAATATCCATTGTATCAAAGTATGTCCAACATAATATGTTAGGAGTTTGATCCTTTTTCCCCATGACCCTTCATACTGGTCATGGGGAAAAATGATCAAACTCCATTTTTTGACCGAATTGAGAGAAACACGCCATCGTGTAGCTTGGGAGGAGTAGAACCGAAGGGTTGTTTCACTTTTGGGAAGAGAGATCGCATTCATTCGTTTTAAAGCTAAAACAAATACGGGGCTCCGTGGAAGAAGGATCAGATTCCGTGCGCTCGTCCGATTTAAAGATTTTTTACCTCTCCTTTGCATGAGTTCTACGTCATCACAGCAAAGATTCATTAAGCACACAAGCTCCTTCTTCGGAGAATATCAGACAGCTGTATTAACCCCTTACACCTAGAAGAAGAAGACTTCAGAACCTACAGCAAGTGTAACATTAAGGAACCTTTACAACGGTCCCATATCCATCACCAAAATCAGCAAAATCAAAGGATTTGAAACACCTGTCAGTTTTTCGTCAACCCTGATGCTAAACTTTTCTGATTCACTGTCCAGCGGGGTATGAAGGAGATAACGCTATTTTATATTGCGACAACCCTTTAGATGAATGACTTTTTTTATTGATATGTTTCGTGTTTGCGCTGTTCCAACAATGTTTTGTGCAAAACTATTCGTAATTTGGAAAATAAAGCCATTTTTTGCTGATCATTTTTCTGGAGTTAACAGTAGGTACCTTCAAACCCTAGTAAATTTACTAAAGTGAATTAAGAATATAACAATGGGTAACTTGGCAATATAATATTAGGTATTATGGTGACCGAGAAAGCGAATTAAAAGTGGGGGGAAAAGGGTCAAAGTCCATACCTTGTTTAAAATTTTCAAATATTTCTGAAAATTATCTTCAATCTACTTTATTTTTTTCTTGTCACTTAAAAATAATTAATTTCCCGGTCAGTTAGCCCATACAGTTCTCTTTTTTATGTGATTGACTTTTTAACTTGAATTTAAAATTTACTTTTTTATTTATTTTTTTTATTGATGATTTTTATAACTTCAAACATTGTTTTTCGATTTTCTCAGACTTAGGAAGAGGAGTTTGATCCTTTCCACCGTGACCCTTCATATCAAAACGTCCAAAGGTTCAGAATGTCTGGTATCGAAATTTCCAGTCTATCAATTTGTTTAAGGTATCAAAATGTGCAACTTGCCAAAATAATATCTAACCTGTCAAAATATGTATAAGGTATCGAAACGTCCAATGGCTCAAAATTTCTAACGTATCAATATGCCCAAATATCAAAATTTCCAATGTATCGACATTTGTACGGTATCAAAATATCCAATGAACCAAAATTTCCATTGTATCAATATGTCTAACGAATCAATATAGCCATTGTAACAAAATGTCCAACGTTTCAAAACAAAAAGTCCTCTGTAAAGTTTCTTCGTGATCCAAACATCGATGGTCACTGAGTAATGTGCAAGCGCAAACGTGAAAATCATCGAAACATTCGACTGATCTCGATGAATTTGTACGTCACACTGGGTTGCTAGAATTTTGAAATTTTAGTTTCAAAGGAAGGATGGTTGGACAGAACCTTAAGCTTTGGGAGATGGTGTCACTTGAAAAATAATTATCTAAATTTTCATGATTAATAACATGTTTTGGGTCAGCCGCACTCTGAAGTTATATTTTGAAAATGTTTGATATTCTACCAATTTCAATACTTTTCTATCTACCATAAGAGTGGATTGAGGAAAGTAGACATTAATAGGAGTGCCCCACCTTGTATCCGCTCAATGTATGTCTGTCATAACTTTGGGGCGATGTCTGGAATAATGCACGAGATAGGTAGACCTTATAGAGGGCGTGTTGGCTAGTTGACCAAGTTTACTCCACATGGGAGATTGGCTTCTGAATAAGGGAATGAGACCAGCCCTGACGTGGAATTGTAGTGCCAAGCAAAAAGTTACAACATGAACCGTGTCACTGAACGTAAAAGAACGCTGATTTGATTATAGGATCCCCTATATTACTATATTTCGCTCCTTAAACGACCTGCAAAGAGGCGTTAATGATCCCATGAAGCTTCGACAGGCGTTAGCCGTAATAGCCTGGCGAGTATTCCTATTTAGGGCTGATGAACCATCAAGTTCATTTACGGAGTATCTAAAGTGAAAATGTTGTCAGGTCGGGTTTGTGTGAATAGAACCATAACAAGGCGAGCTCACGGCGTGGAAGATTCCATTTCGAACTGACGGACAGATGTCAACTCAGTGGGCCAAGGGTGCTTAGAAACTCCTGCTCCGAATGAATGATAAAGCCCGTTGCCATAATGAGAGGAAGATTCTAGGAGCATGAACCTTATTTAGGCATAACAATCAACATGAGATGCTGAAGCTAAAGAGACTTATGTTGCAACTTAGAAGATGAGCAGGGCATTCGTTGAGAAGTAGAGTGAAAGTTGTTGAAACATCCTTACCAGATTCAGATCTTTACCCAATAGAAGTGAACCATCTGGGGTGATGGATACATACAAAAATTATAAAAGGTTACCTAGGTATGTACCTTAATAATTGGTGAAAAAAATTATACAGAAATATACGTAGGTTCCTGCATAAAATAAGAGAAATGTATATGGGTTATTTTCCTGGAAAGGGACAATTGGTACCCCAAGATTTCAAAAAACTTAAAGTCCGACTCAAGTTCTGCCAAAAATCAGGGATTAACCTCACACCATACTGATTGAATTTCGACGAAAGAACACACAGTGGGACGCTTAATTAATTAATTAAAAATTAAAGAAGAAAACCTATTGAAAGAAACCTATTGGCGTGGTTTCCGCGTAAAGGAGAATACTCGGAACCCCATCTCCATGAGGAGCGAGAACTGGGAGTTAATCCAAAAATTGAACCAGGGCGGAACGCAGGAGGAGAAAAGGGTTAAACCAACGTGGAACGCGGTTTTTCTGATAGCAACCTAGAAACCTCCGAAAGTAACCAAGTAATCTCGATTTATCGGTTTTTCGAGCCAAAACTTGGTACCAGGGGATTTTTACCGTTGCTGAATACAGTTTTGAGGTCAAAAATGTAAAGTTTTTAAATCGCAACGGAAAATTCAAATTAAATTGTTAACAACTTGAAAAAAGTATTTTTTTGTCTTTTGAAAAAGGCAGATGAAAGACTCAAGTTCCTGGGTGGCACCCGCATTCTGGTGCTGCTCTGCTGAAGTGTAACCATATCGCTGGAACCAGCTCGGTAGAAACAAGAACTAGAGACCAAAAAGAAAAATGATTTCGATTTCTAACTGTTTCACAGAGGGCAGATGAAAGACAGACGGTGACTGTGACACCACGTTTTTGCAACTGAAACCACTTGTGCACGCCTCCACATAGAAGAAATACGATTCCCGCGCTTTCTTTGATAACCTGACGACTAACATCACCTCTTACAATGGTAGTAAAACCACGGGAAAAGATAAAAAGCTGCCAAAATACGAAAACACAGAAAAAGGCAGATTAAAGACAAAAACCTCCGGACAAGCACATTTTATCCTCCTGCTCTCTTTATTTGCTTCTGAAAAAATCTGCAAATCCATTTTTTCGTGTCTAGGTATATGCAATAAAGAATCACTACAAATTCAGGCCGCTGCTTTCATAGGTGATTCACAGTGTTCAAGCAAAGTTGACTACCTAGGGGTCCGGACATGGCAGATTACTGGACATTTAGCAGTTTAAACTTTAATTTCTATATTTTAGCGTGAATGAGTGCATATTTTATTGATTGCCCGAAGTAGAACAAAGTTGATAGATTATGGAGAATTTTTTTTTTTGACACCCAAATCATAAATGTGCATTCGGAATCTTCTCTGGACAACGATTGGCCCTTTCTGGGAAAATGACCCATATAAGTTTTAATGGGACCATTCACAATCTCACTCTCAACCACACAATCCCTGAAATTTCCATCGAAATCGAATGGAAACTGAAGAAGTTGTGGTTTTTACAAGGATTTCTCTTTTCTGCATGAGAGGGGGCTACCAGTGATCAGATATCACGATGGAATTGAAAAGGGACTGTCTAGTGTCTTAAATACACATATCCCTGAATACGTCATCAAATTCGGATGGAAAATGTAGACAATTATGGCTACTTGGTTAGGAGATGAGTATTGAATGTAGATCAAACGACCCTTCTCCCAAATTCGATGTGTGATGGAAGGCTGGCTCTGGCAATACTTATGATCTTCTATGAAATGCGTAGCGACAAGTCAGTTGTACAGTCTCGCATGAACAAATTAGAATACTTAATACAATATTGACAGTGACACTCAATACTCTTCGACCAGTTTTTGAGGAAAGCATTATACTCCTACCCAAATTCGACACAGGAATTGGAATCAAGCGGTCCTCCAACCTCTTCAACAAACAATTACGTACGTACCTGATTGATGGTGAACTCTCATTTGAAGGTTGAGTCAAAGCACCTTCACTTTCACCTGCGATTTTTCTCGTGACAGGTTTAAATAACTATTACCTATTCTTTTCATTTCGATAGAAGGAAAGAGTGTTGGATGAACTACCTACCTACTCGTAATAGATAACGAAAAGCTTGACTCCGAATGTAAGGGTTGAGTAAATGATTGACCGATGCTCAATGTTTTCAAACATCGAAGCACAATCGATTAATTTTTCGATTCTCGATGTTTATCGGTCATTGACGGTTGCCCCGCATCGTCTCCTTATTATTTCATTAATTTATTTTTATTTTCATCGAACGAAAAAGGAAGAAGATAGGCAAACCGTGGCTGATGATTAGTGCATTTTTGCTATCCAGTACTTTATTGGTTTTGATTCATCACAGTCTAAAAGCATCGATCAGGTTCGATAGTCACCACCTGTTGTCTCCATGGAAGTAGAATACTTCTTCCATGGTTGCCTCCATCAAAGTAGATGTCGACTATTTACTCTAGTTCCAAAGGTTGAGGCCGTTTCCATTTACTCCATGGGGGTCGGAATTTATTGATTTACGGATAACAGAGGTAGTACTCCTATAAGGAATCAAAGGTTATTATTCAAAGTTGCTGACTAGGTAGGTACTAGGTATCTTTTTAATATTATGGGTTTCATTACTTAGGTACCGTAAACTGGGGTCAAGTGGGACAGGTGAGGCGAACTGGGACAGTTCAAATTGCCCGCCCTTTTGCTCCAAGACCTTCTAAATAACTAATTTTCAGCTGTCCTAGACGTTTCATTGTATGGTGTAATAGATTGTGCCACTAATCGAGTTGATTTAGACTTCACTGCTGTCAACTTAGGAACCATAAAAATTCTGTTTGACATTTCGTTTTTTTGGCAACATTGGAGGTGGTCACCAAACCTCCTCTGTGGATCGATGTAAACAAAGGTTAGGGTTATGAGGGTGATTATCAATGGTAGTGCCTATGATAAGGAAAAGAATGAATCAAAGTTCAAATTTTTCCTGTGTAAACAAAATGATTTGTGCCAGTTTTAGTCCAATGTGGGTATATTTGAAGGTGAAGTGGGACAGTCATTTGTCAACAATGGTGAGGAAATATCGTAAGGTTGTTGGGTCCAGCCAGCTTTTTAAATACAGGGAGGAGAATATGCGTCGTGCGGTTGATGCTTATAAGAATAATCGTGGGAGAGGAACCATTCGAGACATAGCAGAGGAGTATGGTGTTCCTAAAACAACACTTGGATATGTACAGGATTAATGGCAAATTTTCAGGTAAGCATGGTGGGCAGCCTGCTTTATCGAGTGCTGAGGAACAGTTTATTGTCGAGGGATTGTTGATTTGTAGTCAATGGGGATTCCCACTACAATCTGCAGACTTGAGAGACTTGACGATTTCAATTTTTCAAGAGTTTTAAGCATATGTTTTTGTGAGTCAATATGGTTACTTAATTTTAAAAGGAATGCTATGACCTTTCCTGAAAAGAATTTGTGACTGGTCTTTATATAGCAATGTTAATTCTATAATTCAAAATGAGGTGTTTAAGTCCATTTATCTAGTCACTATTGTTTCAGTGTCATTTTTGGACATTTTACTGATTTTCTTCAATAAAAACTATTTTTGTATGCTTACTTGGTGACTTACTGTCCCCTTTCATGAATGTTTTTATCCATGGTTTTTTAAAAACACAAAAACTGTCCCACTTGGCATATATGGTGAGGAAAAGTGAGTTTTTAGGCGATTTTAACACGTGTCCCACTTCACCCCGATAGAGGGGGCAAAGTGGGACAAAAGTAAAATTTTTAAAAAAATAGAAAGAGTGACGAAAAAATTTAAACAACGTAATAGGTGTGTGCTAGAGATGTGAAAGAGTTTATATTTCAACCTACAGAGTGATAAGTTAATATTTTGTCTGCCAAAATTAGAAAAAACTTGAAAATCTGTCCCACTTGACCCCGCTTTACGGTACCTACCTATTTTTTTTTTTACCTAACTTACTCAAATAATTGTTTTTCACCTCATTTCGTGTTAAGGGGGGGTCCACGGCATTCTTCATTGGGGAAGAAATAAATAAATAATTTTTGCAGATGCCAAACTTCGAACGATGTTACCTTTTCTGTGAGGATAGACCTTTGTAACCTCGTATTTGGGAAAATTTATAATTTTTCACCAAAAAACCCATAATTATTGGCAACATTTTTTAAAACTGGGTTCAACCAAGAAACTGTACGACCATGCTGTACCTAATTGAAAATCGCCTCTTAAGGATGGAAAAAGAGTGATTTTCACTTAAAACATACTGTTGAGTAGTGCATGTATTCCAAGGGACGCCAGTGTAAGTAAATCGGTGGAAATTGGGCCTGGGCAGAATACACTAGATTATGCCCGGAACCGCACGTTTTTAAGCATTAACCCCCTCTTAAAAGGAAAAATGAGAAATTCTGAGGACGTAGTGCACAACTAAATAAATTTCCGCGTCGAATAAAAAAGGACCACGAAAATCGGTTGAAAACTAAGGCCTGGGAAGAGTAGGTACCTATACAAAATTTTGTCTCACACACACACATACAAAGGTGACATAGTACGTAGGTATACACATACACAGACACCTATGGTTTTTTCCGCGGATTTGGATTCAGGATGTTCTAAAACGGATTAGTACGTGGTTATTATTATTATTATTATTATTTTCTATTGTCCAACTTTACCCCAGATTGATCGCAAAGGACGCCCAAGTCATACTGTGGGACGTCCTAAAAATAACCGAATTTTCGACCGATATATAGAAAAATTCCTGCCAAACTAAAAAAAAAGGTCACCACCAAGTGATTTAGCGTCAATTACTAAAGAAAAACCTGTACCACACTTGGGTAAAAATTAATGAAATTCCACGTAGAATTAGAATCTGCAATAAAGAAGGGAGTTTCCATTTGAAAAAACAAAGTTGATGTGCGTTGCGTGCGCATGCGCAGTAGTGCATTGTGCAACATAAATATTCAAATTTTTTACTACTTAAAAAAAGGTGATTATAAAAATGTAGTTTTACCATGGAAAATAACGATTTCCAAAGGATATCCATTCATTAAAAGACCCCCTATAATTGTATTAGAATTTGTCTTTTTTTTGTCGTTTTAAACTTGTATAGTAGGTAATCAGAGCTAGAAGTCGTGATGCTGTTAATTTATTGAATACCTCGACCTTGACAGTTCCTTCTGTAGCTTCACCTACTTCTGTAGCTCCATTTACCGGACGGGACTCATGACTTAGACCATCCAGGATGTCGATTAACTTGTTTCATTCCCACTTTACTGCGACGATTCATCCAAAAGTCAAGTCCTCTATGATCTTCCGTTCATCCAAAAATCAATTGGGATTGAATTAATCTTCCATAAAAATTTTTCACTGCATTAAATACAAATGATTCTTCTGAAAAATGAAGATTTTGGTAACGTTCTCTGTTTAATTGTAAATTTCCCTCACACATTTTCTCAGAGTATCAGACTCTACCAGAAAATTCACCCAAAAGTAGACAAACGTCAGTACGAAGGTAAATCTTACAGTTTCTTCCAGTAGACGTAAGAAATCGGTGGGGATCAAGAAGGATGAAAAATGAATTCACACTTTATCTGAGTCGTGGACAACCTGCCTTCGAAGCTTGTTCGCACAGAGAGACCGCTAACGACAACGCGTGTGGTGGCAACACAGTTTCCTTATAAGGAGCCCAAAATGTAAATGAGACGGAGGCTCCATTACACGGATCAAGGCGGCCCAGAATAATTGATTTGCATCCAAGAACCCGATTGGAAAAATTGATTTGCAAGCCTCTCAGACTTTTTTAGTCGTGCATTACAAAAAATATAATTTTCATCGAGGTACCTATCCCTCATACACCTACCAGATGGCAGCAAAAGTCGTCGAGGTGAAAATTTTCTGGACAAGCCCATTTGTTACCAATTTGCCAAGGATGTAGGACGAGGTCCGAAAAACACGGTAGACCTCCTGGTTTTCGGGTTCTGCTCGGCAGGAGGAGGTTTATAATTCCGTGACCATATAAAGGAGCTTTAGAAATGAGTCAGATTGTGACGGGCGTAGAGGGGATATGGGTCTAGAGGTCTAATCGAGTCTCGAAAAAGGCGCTGTTGCGCAAAGCTGGGGTTCACGATCTGAATAATCCAAGTCCATAAATGGGAAGAAAGGTCTTAACACTCCGGTTCCTCTACGGACGCCACACTCATCTTCAAGAGCTAGCAGGTCGGTCTATCCCTTCTCTGTGGTCGTCTAGTGGCGGCACAGTTGAGATGACTAAATAAGGATAATTGAAGATGAATGTATGATACCATGAATGAGGTAGGTAATGGAAAGGATTTTTTAAGAAACTATGATTTCAGAATACAGAGGAGAAATGGTTCCAAGGATAATTCTCGGCCCATTATTTTTCACTTAAGATCCAAAAGATCCAGAAGTAAGTAGATGGACAGAAAAAAAAACTATAGTTTCTTTTAGATAACAGGAGTTACCTAATTACCATAAAAAAATTCGATTTTAGAGGACCAAATGCTTTCTGTCTTGCTAAACAAACACATAACTTCGCTATGATTGGTATAAAATAAAAAAGGCAAAAAAAGTTGGGTGGGCAGGATGGCACCTCAGAATGTCATGCAGTAGAATCGGTTGAATTTCATAATATTTAACACAATTTACAAAATTTGGTTGGGAAGACTTGGTAAGCGAAAGAAGTACCTAATTGGTAAATTCAACATAATCGAGAATCTATTTCTGCATTGTATTAATCCTTCAGTGCACTGAGTCCCGAATATGGGACATAGGAAAGTGTTCCTAGCGAATTTAACGCTTGTGGTGCTCAAATAAACTACATTCGGGGTCCTTATCACAATAGGTATCTCTACTCTGTAAAAACATTTAAAAGTTGATTAAATAGAATAGAAGGTTTTACAAACGCCAGCGTAAGTTTTCTTGCTAATCTCAAGGTGTTATAACACCTATAAATAGCAATTGTGTGGAAAACGATTTTCGACCCGAAAAAATCACGTGTTATCTCCAAGGTATGTATTTCGTGTAATAATACTACAAAATGAGAAAACTTGATTGGGTCTCCGTAGAAATGCATGAAAGTATCTGTCCCATATTTGGGACTCGGTGGCAGTGAATCTCCATAATGCTGTCAAAGTTTTACAGGAATTTCACGTTTTCCAATTATACATTCTCAAAATTTTCACGTAGTCAATGGCTAATTGTTTATTTCTGAATAAACATACCTCAGAAGGTTCATAATTAAATTCTTTGCATACTCTACGTATGTGTTTTGAGCGATTCTTCCCTTTTCCTTCAATAACATTTCTCTCAAAGCTCAAGTTTGCTCCTATTATTTAATGGAATTTAGTTTGTTCCGTGCAAGAATCAAGTTGGTGACCACCACGGAGTCCCTAAAATGGGACCTGATCCTCGATGTCTCAAAGACTGATTACCTCGATGTCTCAAATTCGGGACAACTTTTGAGCTGTACCACCATTGATGTCCCGAAATTGAGACAATTTTTTCATTGAAAATGTAGGGGTGAAATTTTGATTTGGGAATTTTCTCACTATTTTTCCCGTGTTCAGCACCCTCGAAAATGTTATTATGAATTTTACATTGAAGTGTGGTGGTCCATCACCACAGAGCTCCACCGGATCCATACCCAAGTTGATCCTGAAGAGAAGCCTTCCATGCACCGAGGATCGCATGGAAGTGGAGGGACCGCGGCCACCACCAGGCGGCAGCACTCTCCAGGCCTGTGCAAAGGAATAGCCAGGTAGGGGAAGGTCGCGTGGGGGGGGGACACGGCTGAGGGCAACGCCATCTTGAAGCCCTTAGTCGTGTCTTGATCGAGCACTCACCCACAAGTATGAGAAAGTGATAGCAAGCTGTGAGGCAGCAGGATAGTTAGCAAGCTGTGAGGCAGCAGATAGTGAAAGAACAGTTTTTATGACAGTGAAGTCAATTTAGAGTCACATTTTGATAATCCACAACCAGATCCTCGAGCCTGGATACATTGGTGTACGATTGCGCCCTCCCAAGTACTCCACGAAGATTCTGGACGACCGCCGCATTTCCACCTGGACCATCCCCACGAACTCTCTCTCTCATAATAGTCAAAACCGGTAAACTAAATTCATTTTGTATTAATTGTTGCTTCGGAGTTCCTCCTAGGTATAAATTTTCTTGTATTTTGATGTCCAAAAGGGGCTTTTAGTTGATGTTATCGATCTCGTGGTGTTTCGTAACACCGTGTTCTTGTTCTCGATCTCGTGGTGTTTGGTAACAACCCACCACGTGGACAGATATAGGTTAACCCCATCAGGGACCTATCTTTATCACTTACCTTGATAGTTCTGAAGTTGAAGTCATTGAGATTAAGACGTTTTTATGCCATTTATTGATTGTTCAAAGTATTTTTCGTTTAAATAGAGATTTTTACCTTTTGTTCCTGAACTGGCGTTCTGACTTTTGAATACTTACCTGAGCAGTTTCCTGGAGCGTAATAGGATCAGAAATTACGTTTATTAATAGAATACTTACCTGAATAACTTACCTTGATCGAAGTAAAAGTAGAGTCACTTGTAGATTGCAGAACCTAAATTCACTTACCTGAGTCTTGAAGAACCTGAAACAAAAGAAAAGAGTTAATGTTGATCAACAAAGCAAATTACACACAATAACGCAATTACTAGTCAAATTATACTTACCTGGTAAACTTCAGACGAAGAATATTGTTTTTCGGTGTTTCCAAAGGGACTCACCTAATCAACGAACATCAACGCCTTCCGCTACCAACTGTTACCCATTGATCCGGAACACGGTAAGTGCACTAGAGAACATACTAGTCCATAAGCGCAAGATCTTTGTAATATCAGTTTTCATTCAAAGATAATCCATCGGCCATCGCTAGGAAAACTAGGTATTACAAATTGGTGGCCCGCGGTGTGATTTTGATAGGTACCAAACTATCACGAACCTTCAGTTCGCCTTGCGCTGACTAGTAGAAAAATTGCCCAGGAGACTGATCAGAAGTGTTATAGGAATATCAATTGAATTGTTTATTCAGAATTTATTTGTTGAACATTGACAAAGAAAATTACGAGCGTAGGACATTGTTTTTCTGTAAAAACAAAGAATACGGCCGTAGACATAAAACCACTCGTGAGCAGAGGAACAGGAGTGTGAGCGAACTAGCGAGATATCAGGTTGTCCTAGCGACGTTCTCCCGTGTAAATCTTGGGCGGACCGCTGCGTTCCGGGTCCTCTCTGATCGGACGATCCGGGTCGATTTTCTCGTTGGTTCTGAGTTCTGGATACGAACCGTATCGGAACGACTCTCGGGCGGGTCATCGGGTTTCGGGTCGACGATCCGTAACATCAAGTTTCGAGCCAGCGGGTTCCGTAACGTCAACACGTTCCGAGAACCGTTGTTCCCGAGTCAAGGGAACGGTTCGAAGTACCTGTTACCGAAACTCGAACGAGTACAGAAACTCGTTCTTGGATCGGAACAGCCACCCAACGTTCTGTTATCGGTTCCGAACCACTGTTCCGGATCCGTGAACTCTCGCGAAACACCTGTTCTCGCGCAATTACCTATTTTGAAGAATAACAACCGATAGTGACAAAAGTGAAAACTTTTACCATTTTTTTTTGTATAAATATTTTCACACCTGAACTCCGAAATGGCTGAAGGAGGAGACGACGCGGAAATTGGACGCGAGATGATGGACGCTGTCACCTCCGCGATGGCGCAGATGGGACACTTTTTCGCCACACAGCGAGGAGTCCCGAAACCCGAAGAGCAGGGTACCGGACTCCCGAGGTCGCTGTTCATGGAAGTGGACGTGTGGAACCCCGATGAGTCCGGATGCATCTCGGCACAACAATTCTTCTCGGAGGTGGAACAAGCCACTACCGCACTGACACAGGTGCAGAAGGTACAGTTCCTGAGGGCGCGACTGAAAGGAGGGGTAAAGCGGTTCCTGATTGAAGCGACGGGTGAACAACCCTACGACCGCTTAAAGGCCAAAATTCTCCGCTGGTATGGAAAGGAAAACCCCGAACAAGCAAATGTCAAGCTGTGGACGACAAAGAGACAGGTGGGAGAGCCTCTTCGAAAATATGCGGAGCGACTGTTGAACCTGGCATCGTGCGCTGTAGAAGCGGAGGAAAACCTTCCTCCAGCACGAAGACGGGCGTGGATCCAGCAGAAAACTCTGCGAGCGTTCATCCGGGGGGTGGACAAGGATATCAGTTTGTTCTTGCGAGGAGGAACCACCGAGACTCTGGAGGAGGCCGTCGAGCGGGCTGAGGAGTGGGAGGAGACTGCCTGCGAGGATCGTGAACCTGAGCTCAGGTGGGACGTGGCCGGAATATTGAATCAAGAGCCCCGAAAATGCTACGGATGCGGAGAGGTGGGACACTTCGCAGCTAGGTGCCCAAACCGCAGTGGTCCTAGCGGAGTTCGAACGCCGCCATTGACACCCATGCAGGGAGAAGGATCCCGAAGGAGATTCCCTCCAAGGGAACCGGCTCCCCCAAAGCTGCGTCCTTTCTGCCACTATTGCGGTCAGTGGGGCCATTACACTGCGTATTGTCCCACGATGGTCGTCGCGGACTACTTGTGCGATTTCTGCGGCTCCAAGGACCACTATGAGGCCGAGTGTGCCAGGAGGGAGCAGATAATGGCCAGATTCCCATTTCCGGTGCCCACTTCAGCGACAACAGCGGCCATTGCCGCACCAACACCTAGCGAACCTGAAAAGGAGAAGCGAGACGACGAATTGGTCGCATTCCAGACAACCGCTAAACTCACCATAAGGCCGGTGATATACGTTCCCGTCCGACTGGGAGACACCAATCGCAAAATGGTGCTGGATACCGGAGCCACGGTTTCGGCGCTTTCCGAGCCTATTCCCGGGGTGGAGATCCAACCGACCACAGAGGAATTGTGGGGAGCGGACGGACAGAGGATGTTACTCCGAGGAGTACAGACGACTCCAGTGACGATCGGACCGGTCACCACTATGCATGACTTCTTCGTATTCGACCGGCCGGACTCTGGACTCAGTCTTTTGGGGTTGGACCTCTTGGAGAAGTTCCCCATCAGGATCCGAACCGACATAGGGGCGGCGGAGATGGACCACCCTCAGACTGGCGAACGTCTGACCATCGGAACCTTGATCCGAGACCCCAGCACCGTGAAAAGCCTGGAGCGGCTAGCGGCGGGTCGGCGAGTAGAGAAAAGGAAAGACCAAATGGACGATGTCCAGCAGAAGCCAAATGTACCGAAGGATTGTCCCTTGGAAATCCCCAGGGAGCCTGAAAACGAGCACCCCCTAACGGACGAGGAGCTCACTCACACAGATGATAGTGGACGACTTCCGGACAAGGAAGAAGGAAGGGCTGCAGATCCCGACGAGCTGCAGCAGCAAGAGTACCATCAAGTCGCTTGTTTGGTTGACTTCACACAGGCACAGCTTGTGGAGCTGCGGGAGGAGGACCAGCCGCTGATGAATGGGCCAGCGAACCACGGGCTCACCTCACCGGTTTCTCAGGGAAACAAGGGCGAGGAAATGCCACCTGCGACCGAACGACCATGCTCCGGATCTCAGGCGGAGCAGGAACCTGTGGCAGAGTCGGTCCACGAGGTCCCAGCAAGCGAAGCCACAAATGACGAGACCACAAGAGATGCGACCAGACGCGGGACGGTTGCTGTCCCATCGACCGCTATCACTCGATTGGTGAGAGTGTTGCGGCGAATCTCAAGACTGGCCAGGAAACGACTGCAACGGGCTTGGCGCCTGCGTGGGCGAGGAATCAGCCAGCAACGGCGTCACCCTGGATCCCACAATGGACCTGGAGGTGGCGCAAGACCAGTGGCGGCCCCGCCTGACAGGGGAAAGGCCTTCTGGAGTTTCTGGAATGGGCCGCGAACGAAAATGAAGACGCGGAGGAACGTGGACGGTGGAGTGGAGGACTCGCCGGAGTTGGTGACACGTTTTCACCTGTGCCGGTTGGAGGCCACAACCGCCGATCCGGTGACTGGCGTAACCAGTACCCCAGTCACACCCGAAGAAATGGTCCCCGAGGAGAGGACGGACGAGAAGGACACTGAAGGGACTTCCGACATGGATGCCGACTCAACTGTACGACGACCAAGAGGAACGACGCCAGGGGAGGCGAGTCAAGCCGAAGCTGAGACCAGCGACCCCCAGGCCTCATCCCAGCCGGTTGAGCCAGAGTACCAGCCGCACCGGATACCTTACCTGAGCTGTGTGCGGATGTGCCATGGAGCGGAGTAGGTCCGAGTCCTGCATGTACCTGTAAATAAATAAAACAAAAGTTAATTATAAAAAGAGAAAAGATAATACATGTATAAATTAGTAAAGAATAAATATGTAAATTATAAACAATAAATGATTAAAAGTTAAAAGAAACTTACCTGGAGATGTTTATCCGGAATACCTTTGACCCATGTTGAGAGGGAGGGGAGCCACGACGTTGGTCGGACCGATTCGGGCCGAGATGGGGAGAACTCCGGGTTCGGGCGGTCGCCATTGTCCAACGGGATCTTGTTGCCCGAGGGAGGTCGTTGGGAGAGTAGGAAGTCTAGGGACAACCTGAGGATGAGAGGAAAGGATGCGAGTTTCAAAAGAGTTTGACAAAAGTGGTGACTACGGCCATATTCTGTTGCAGGAGGAACTGACTAGGCTGCCATGACTGCGACCGGAGTAGATAGGGTGATAGGACAACTAGAGGGAGGAGCCGAAGACCGAGATGGAACTGTGGAAGCGATGATCGTCATCGGAGGGACTGTCGGACTGCTCGAGGGGAAGCCGCGACAGCTGGCAATCGTCATGAATTGCATAACCCAGCTGGCGGACTGTCTACGAACCACAACCTTGTCAGAGTCTCAGCCTCCACCAGCCGTCATAAGGGAAGTCGCCATACTCAGACACCAAATGCAGATGTTGCGGGAGAGGCTGGGCGCAGAGGATGATGGAGACGACACCTGGACGGAGGGCGAGTCCCACCCGATCGCAAAGCCGTTGCCACTGACACACCAGACGTCGACACCCGAGCTCTCAGGAAAGGAGTCGGAAATGGATTGCGAGGACGAGGAAAAGGGTTTGGGACCCAAAGAGGATACCGCCCCACCGTTCTCACCAATATCACAGAAGGACCAGACCAGCGCGATGGACTTGACGCCGAGGCTCGTTTTGAGCGATTGCCCCATCTGCGGAAAGCCAGACAGGGTAATAACCGGATTCCGCTGCCAAAGCTGTAAGACGTTCTGGAACTGACTAGTGACGAGGTGCAAGAAGTTTCCGATGGGCCATCCAGATCACCCGATGCCATGCAAACTCCGGGAACACCGAAAGGCCAGACCTGCAGATTGTACAGGATGCCGCCGATGGCGTTATGAGCAGGCGCTGATAGAATCGCGTCCCAACCTGCCGCTGCCTCTGCCCCCAGTGACCCCGGAGGGACGGAAGAAAGCCGATGAGGACATCGGCCTCTTGAGAAGGGAGGAGTGTGGTGGTCCATCACCACAGAGCTCCACCGGATCCATACCCAAGTTGATCCTGAAGAGAAGCCTTCCATGCACCGAGGATCGCATGGAAGTGGAGGGACCGCGGCCACCACCAGGCGGCAGCACTCTCCAGGCCTGTGCAAAGGAATAGCCAGGTAGGGGAAGGTCGCGTGGGGGGGGACACGGCTGAGGGCAACGCCATCTTGAAGCCCTTAGTCGTGTCTTGATCGAGCACTCACCCACAAGTATGAGAAAGTGATAGCAAGCTGTGAGGCAGCAGGATAGTTAGCAAGCTGTGAGGCAGCAGATAGTGAAAGAACAGTTTTTATGACAGTGAAGTCAATTTAGAGTCACATTTTGATAATCCGCAACCAGATCCTCGAGCCTGGATACATTGGTGTACGATTGCGCCCTCCCAAGTACTCCACGAAGATTCTGGACGACCGCCGCATTTCCACCTGGACCATCCCCACGAACTCTCTCTCTCATAATAGTCAAAACCGGTAAACTAAATTCATTTTGTATTAATTGTTGCTTTGGAGTTCCTCCTAGGTATAAATTTTCTTGTATTTTGATGTCCAAAAGGGACTTTTAGTTGATGTTATCGATCTCGTGGTGTTTCGTAACACCGTGTTCTTGTTCTCGATCTCGTGGTGTTTGGTAACAACCCACCACGTGGACAGGTATAGGTTAACCCCATCAGGGACCTATCTTCATTACTTACCTTGATAATTCTGAAGTTAAATCCATTGAGATTAAGTCGTTTATATGCCATTTATTGATTGTTCAAAGTATTTTTCGTTTAAATAGAGATTTTTACCTTTTGTTCCTGAACTGGCGTTCTGACTTTTGAATACTTACCTGAGCAGTTTCCTGGAGCGTAATAGGATCAGAAATTACGTTTATTAATAAAATACTTACCTGAATAACTTCCCTTGATCGAAGTAAAAGTAGAGTCACTTGTAGATTGCAGAACCTAAATTCACTTACCTGAGTCTTGAAGAACCTGAAACAAAAGAAAAGAATTAATGTTGATCAACAAAGCAAATTACACACAATAACGCAATTAATAGTCAAATTATACTTACCTGGTAAACTTCAGACGAAGAATATTGTTTTTCGGTGTTTCCAAAGGGACTCACCTTATCAACGAACATCAACGCCTTCCGCTACCAACTGTTACCCATTGATCCGGAACACGGTAAGTGCACTAGAGAACATACTAGTCCATAAGCGCAAGATCTTTGTAATATCAGTTTTCATTTCAAAGATAATCCATCGGCCATCGCTAGGAAAACTAGGTATTACAGAAGGCCTTGACAATTTTTTGTTTTTGTTTGATGCAGCTTTTAGGTAGGTAGTTATACCTACCTTCTGATAGAAACGCGATGAGATTCATGAGCCAGTCCCCAACTTCCTATCAAATTTTCCTCTGTTTTTATTATGAAAACGTTATCAAAATCAGTCAAGGACTCCTTATAGTTGTGGGACGTAGACTTAACCTTGGAACATACAAATAGGAAAGAGCTGAACTATTTTGTTGAAGGAAAGTTACCATCCAATTCAATACATATAAATTTAATTACACCCACGTAATTAGTAACTTAACTCACTTGATTCGATTTTTAAAAATAATTTTAAAGTAAAAAAACGCTCTTTTTTATTTTAAGGTCATTTTGTCACCTACAGCTGCAGATAAATAAATATTGTAATCCTTAAAAACATTTTTTTTTCAATATTCTTTATTGCACCAAGTATTACTTATTAACAATATTATTTTGAAAAATGGACTTATATTCAAAACTAAGATGCATCACTGAGGTCAAGTGGTTGGTACGCTTAAAAAGATGAGAGTTTAAGAAAAACTACGTGCGTTGGAATCCAACCATTCTCAGTTCACAAATTTAAATTCCGAAATCATTAACTACCTACCTACCTTTTTAGGAAAAATTTTCACTCGTCAAGTCTGACTTGGTGAGCATCTGGAAAACAGGACTTTTAATGCTCTCTGCCAAGTTGTACGCTTTGTATTTAATTTCACATTGCAGAATTTTCTTTTTCTTGACTTGTGACTTCTATTCTCATTACCTCCCCTTTAAAAGGACATAATAGAGGTAATGCGCTCTGGAATCCTTGATGACGACCAGTTTTCTGAGTCAGTTCATAATTAATAGGATATGATCTTTGCTGAGAGTGTAATAAATGCAAGTCCGCCCTTCAGGCAACCTCATCAGCCAATAATATCAACCATTCCATGCAAAAAACTTCCACCGAGCAACGCAACTTCCATAAATTGATGTCCGCCAACAACAGCCGAGGACAGTAACAACAGATGTCCGCCAGCAGAAGTCAAGACAGCCGAGCGCCACCATCGCGGCCTCCCCCATCGTCAAACCAAGATGGCCGGAGGTTATAAATAGGGGTGCCCCCACCACCTGCACCTCATTCAGTCAGTGACGCGTCTCGCAGCAAGTCGAACCTAGCTACTCGAATCATCCCCCCTAAGTGTACCGGGACAGTGAACGAACTGAGAACCGAACTTGTGATCCCTCGTGACATTAAGTTAAAAGTCGAACTGTCCGTCCGCCAGTCTTTGTCTCCTCGAGCATTCGCAAGCCAAGGCCCGAACTCGTGGAACATTGCCGCCTTCTCCATTACCGCCGATACGATCGAGACACAGTACGATCCCCGAACCGAGGCAGATTTGCACCGCGTTCCAGGCACCCCCCCTACACAAGCCTTCAAGGAAGAGGCCCTGGTCTACACCGCTACGGAGATCTCCACTATAGATCCAAGCTCGGCAAGGGTGAGCCCATTCCCTCACAACATTCTTGTAAGCGCTTACAATTCAATTTCAAATCTGGCACAATCCCCCGTAATCATAACGTCCTGTAAAGAGAAGTTAAAGTATAAGAAAGTAAAACATAACCTTGTGTAAAAGCAAAAACCCTCTTGTATAAACAATTTCGTAATCTTTGTGAAAAACGTAAAACGCCTTGTATAAAAGCTTGACAGATAATTAGCTTATTGTTTCATCAGCAACTTACGAAGTCAACGTATGTTAAAAGTATTGAACATTGTCGTAGTCATACATAAAACGTATTCTATTCAACATAAATGTTCCTAGTAAAATAAGGAAGCCGCAATTATATTACTACAAATTGAAGTATATATTTTATTTTCGTCAGCTCCATCAGAGCAATTTTGATAAGTCCGCTTCACGGCGACAGTTGGAATTTTCATGAATAAAAACCCTTCGTGTTTTTAATCTTGTGTACTTATTTCAAAGGTTTACCTTTTCAACTATTCAGGTTACTTGCAGGTAAAAAGGTTAATAATCCCTGAGATATTTTTGACCAGGGTGGTGGCAGCGACCACTTAGGAAATCCCCACAGGTAGAGTCATCGACCCTCGAACCTTCAGTACGAGGTACGACCCAACCCTTAGGATACCTAAGTACAAACACAGCAAAAATTCACTAAGTCTGAAAGGATCAGGATTGTAAGTAACAACACACATAAATATATTATAACAGCAATTTTTATTACAAACATTATCACAAAGTATAAACGTAACACATATTCCAGTAACCTAACACTCGCACTACCATAATTCTTTTGTCATGAAATTTGTGTACTTATTGTAGAAGCAAAGTCTTCAAGTAATAATCATAACTCAGTATAATATTTCGAAGTATCGTTTGATAATAGGAGTCATTTCTACTCGCACACCTATTCAAGAAAATCTAATCTACAATTGCAACTAATTCGTATAAATTATCGACGACGAAAATCACGTTCCCACGTCGGTGAATAGTCGTCAGGATCTTGTAATCTAGAAACTCATAAATTCAACAATCCTACCTTTTGTTAACCCAATTGGTGGCAAAAGTGTACTTTTGGTAAAGTTCCCTCAGACCCATCGATTTGGTCGGACATAACACACACTAACAAAATAGAAATAACATATCCTTTTTACCATACCCAATTATCTCAATAGGGTAACAATCACAATTGGTGACCAGCTGTGGGATCAAAGAAAATTAAGGTTTTCGGAACCCTAAAAACGAAGCAAGTATAACCGTTTGAGGTTGAAGAGCGTAAAACTGTTGAAATCTGTACGTTAATAATAGTAGTAATTGTTGCGTCAATTTTACGACTTAACTCAAAATTTGCGACACATTGCAGTACACACACTTGTACAACAAAAAAATTCAGCCGGAAAGAGAGAGGAGCGCAGAGAGTTTATTTCAGTACGCAATTCGTACTTCATTGTTCTTGTGCATGTAACAACTAATCACTCCACACTCCGCCGAATTCCGTTCGTACCGATATTCCGTGCATACCATAACTCAGTTCGACCCAATCTCGAACCATACCAGTTCATTGTTCGTACCAATTCACAGTACGAAACCGATTCAAGACACGACAGTACTCTGTTCGAACCAATTTTCAGTTCGAACCAGAACGGAGCTCGACCCGATCCGAACATCAGATCAGGGCGTGGTCCGTACCGATTCACCGATCGAACCAATAGAGTACTCGAACCAGTCCACTATTCGTACCGAGCGACGATTCGCACCGATTCGCCACTCATACTGACCCTCTAGTAGAACCTGAGTACGGAACGAACCGCTTCTCGATTCGGACCGATTCGATTCAAAGAACGCACCGGTACACAAATCGAACCATCCTCGGTTCGGACCGGTACAAATAAATTCGTATTTCATAGATTTGTACAAATTTTAAATTTCGATTACAATATATTGACACCGTCAGGAAAAGTTCCTTGGGTAGAAACTTGGATCCGATCTTACGTAGCCCTTCGACTACTGGGTTCAGTGTTGCGGGAGACGTGAAGTGTTTGCAATTTCGATTTTTGCCCGGGCCTTTTCTCGTTCTTTCATTTTTTTGACTGTGACAAAATATCGAACGACATCATGGACGACCCTACGGAGTTGGCAAATGCCATGACGGAGGCGATGAATCAGTTGGGAGAGTTCTTCCGAAAAGCTCAGCCCCCGATCCAAGGAGGATCAACGTCACAACAGAGAGACCTTCCTCGTTCCCTGTTCTTAGAAATTGAACCGTGGAACCCCGATGAACCCAATTCCATCTCGGCCGCGTCATTTTTCGCCGAGGTAGAACAGGCGACACAAGATTTGGACCAGGAGCAGCGACTGCGATTTTTGCGCACACGTCTCAGGGGAGGAGCCAAGAGGTTCCTACAGGAAGACCTTGGAGCCCAACCATACAACGCGCTACGCGAAGCCATACTCCAGTGGTACGAGAGCGAGGATCCCGAGAAAGCGATGATACGCTTATGGACCACAAAACGACAGCCAGAAGAAAGTATTCGGCGATTCGCAGAAAAACTGATATCTACCGCGAAGACCGCAGTGCGAAACGAGATCGAACTCACAGCCGCGCAACGAAAGGAGTGGGTGAGAACAAAAACCCTTCGTGCATTCATAAGAGGCGTTAATAAAGAAATTAGCCCCTTTTTACAAAGCAACCCTCCCGACACCCTCGAAGAAGCTGTGAAACGAGCGGAAGATCTCGAGGACGCAACGCGGAGTGAACCAGTCGCCGACTTCAAGTGGGACGTCGCGGGAGTCCTAAATAAAGATAACCTCAAATGTTACACCTGCGGGGAGGCAGGACATTTTTCCGGAAAATGCCCTCAGAAAGCGAACCCTCAAGGACCACCAAAAACTCCGACAACAACATCACCATACGCAGGACAAGCGAAAGCACCTTGGAAACAGCCTTCGCCGACCCCTCGATACCCCTGTTTGTATTGCGGGGAGTACAATCACTTTCCAGTAAATTGTCCTCACGGCATACAAAGCACAATCTTCTGTGATTTCTGCGGCGCGCGAGAGCATTTAGAAAACGAATGCTTGCGGAAAAAGAAGATGCTGCCGGTATCGCACCCGCGCGGAAACATCGCCGGACCTGCAGCGGCCGTAGCGACTCAGTCACCTGAAGATATCCCCGAAGAGGAGGTGCGTGGCGATGAAATCGTAGCCTTCCAAGCGACCGTCAACTGCACGACAAGACCCATGATAAGAATGAAAATTGGATTGGGACAATACAATAGAGATGTGATACTGGACACTGGAGCTGCGGTCTCTGCTCTATCACACCCAGTACCGGGAGTGCCAGTGAAACCTACGACCACCGAGCTCTGGGGAGCGGATGGCCAAAGGTTACCACTGCGTGGAACACAAGAATTGCTGGTGCGGATAGGAGACAAGAGGACTTCGCATCGATTTTACATCTTCCAGAGGCCCGACTCGCATCTAGATCTAATGGGGTTAGATCTATTAGGAAAATTTCCCATTGAAATAAAAACGGACACCGGACTCATCACCATGATGAACGCCGAAACCGGAGGACAAATGATACTCGGAGCGGTGTTGGAGAGTCACAAAATGTTGAACCACCTGCGTCAGCTGAAAATAAAATCAAAGGGAGAAGCATCTTCCCGATCAACACCCTCGACGAGTCCCACGACTAAACGACGACCATCATCGAACCCCAACCCCCAACTTTACGATCCCCGTGAACCAACGGTGAAGAAGAGTCGACCGAACCGCGAAGGTGAAACGGCGGCTAAGAAGAGTCTATCAAACCCCGAAAAACAACCAGCCGTAGGGGCCGTGATTCCCGAGAATTTGCAGATCCTGGAAGAACTCCCGATAGAGGTTTGGGACGATCGACCCTCGCGTGAGGAAAATTCGCTGTACATCAAGCAGCAGCTGAGCCACTTAGTGAAGAATGACCGGGAGAGGGTAGAAGATTGCCTTCTACGGAACATACATCTGTTCGACAAACCCGGACGAGATGGTTGCAGCATGGACATATCTCACGAAATCGAGACGGGCGACGCAGAACCCACATGTAGAAAACCCTATCCGGTACCACATGCCTTGAGAGGATTTGTAGAGGATCAGGTGCACGACATGCTGGCAGAGGGAGTGATTCGACCATCGAAGAGCCCGTGGAACGCGCCGATCGTGGTTGCGAAAAAGAAAACTCCACCAGGAGAACCCCAAAAATGGCGGTTTTGCACCGATTACCGCGGATTAAATTCAATAACAAAGGGAAACAAGTATCCGATCCCCAGATTGCTAGAAACGTTATCGCTTATGGGAAACAGCAAATGGTTTACCACCCTCGATTTAACCATGGGATACCATCAGATACCTGTTGCTGCCGAGTCCCAAGAAAAGACTGCTTTCACTGCCCTTAACCGACACTTTGAATACACCAGAATGCCATTCGGTTTAAAGAATGCACCAGCGACATTTCAGGCGGCGATGAATGACGTCCTTGACGGAGTCATAGGTAACGGATGTCTCATCTACTTGGATGATGTCATCCTTTTTACCGAAGACGTCGATACCCACTTGGAATTACTACAGACTGTGCTGAAGCGTTTCGAAGAAACAGGTTTCAAACTCAATCTGAAAAAGTGCGAATTCTTAAAGGACAGAGTGAACTACCTGGGACACGTCGTCACAGCCAACGGAGTTGAAATGGACCCGGAGAAGATCAGTATTATCCGAAATCACCCAGTTCCAACTACTACAAGAGATGTGCGGGCATTTCTCGGATTAGCGGGATTCTATAGGAGATTTATAGAAAACTACTCCGAGATCGCTGTTCCACTCAACAAGTTGCTACGGAAAAATGAACCATTCCTGTGGACCGAGGCACAACAGACGGCGTTCGACACATTGAAGGAAGCCCTAATGACGAGGCCGGTACTAGCGTACCCCGACTTTGGGTCCCCATTCGTATTGTCCACCGACGCGTCTGGAAAAGCCCTTGGCGCCATACTGTCACAGGAGCGGGACGGCGAGAGTCACCCCGTCGCGTACGCCAGCCGAGTGTTGAACGATGCAGAAACTCGTTATTCCACTACTGAACGAGAACTATTGGCCGTGGTCTGGGCAGTACGGCACTTTCAGGAGTTCCTGTTAGGACGTCGCTTCATACTCCAGACGGACCACGCAGCCCTCACTGCGGCGATGAACATCAGAGACCCCACATCTCGGATCGGAAGATGGATACTCCGGTTGACCGAATACGAATACGAGGCAAGGTACCGACCCGGCTCAAAGATGAACCATGTCGACGGATTAAGTAGGATACCCATTGGCGCGATAACCAATCTGAGTATGCCACGAGAATTGCTACTGGCAGCCCAAGCACTGGATCCCTGGATCAGAACCCTGGACCGAGACAACGCAAACCCGAGAATCCGCAAGGAAGGAGACTATTGGAAATTTGCAGCGGACATAGACGGACGCGAATTGCTGGTACCACTGATACCGCGGACCCTGCGTCGATGGTTTTTAACGAACTGTCACGAGCAGTTGTGGGCAGGACACCCCGGAGTGGACGTCACTGAAAGCATAGCCCGACGCTATGGATATTGGAAACGGATGGCCAAGGATGTGAAGAGTTTTGTGCAAAGTTGTCCGCAGTGTCAGCAACGAAACACTCCAAACAACCTCAACCCACCAATCCAGCGACCGGAATTGCCTACCCGCGTCGGACAGATCGTAGGGATCGATTATGTCGGTCCCCTGAAAGGAACCACGACCACGCGATATTTGTTGACAGTGGTCGACCATTTCTCAAAGTACGCGGAAGTATACGTGGCACCAAACTGCACCGCCGAAACGACCGCCCGACTGCTGACATCAAGGTACCTTCCCACACACGGAGCGCCGGAGGTGCTCGTGTCGGACCGAGGGGCAGCATTTGTCTCCAGCGTCATAAAAGAGTTATGCACGAAGTGGAATATTCGACATATTCAAACCTCCGCTTACCATCCGCAAAGCAACGGTGTTTGCGAACGGTTCCACCGTACCCTCGCAAATATCGTTGCCAAGCTTCAGGAGAATATGAAAGGCTGGGAGGCAGCATTGCCATTCGCGCTAGCAGCGTATCGAAACCTACCTCACCACAGTACTGGATACTCACCGTTCCAGCTGACATATGGACGTGAGGTAAGGCTCCCAAATACCAGCGAGCTTACAAGCGCGACCGGAACCACCCGAGACCCTCCTGAACCGTGCTTTCAGAAAATACGGAAAATCACGGAAGGACAGATCAAGCGAGCATGGCACGCCCGCGAGAAAGCCATAAATAACCGACGACATATGCGAGAACTGGAGGTAGGACAACAAGTCTACGCCCGACAAATGGTTGCTCCGACGGAGGCTACGCGAAAGTTCTGGAGCCCATGGATAGGACCCCTCACCATCGTGAAGCGACTGACGGATGTCAACTACGAAGTCGCCGACGTCACCGGCAAGACAACGAGATACCACCTCAGCAGGTTGAAGCCCGCATTCGTGGAACGTATCCCAGATGAGGCCATCACACGGGAGGAGCCGCACAGGCGCGAGGTCCCCGTACCGAGACCAACAACTGAGGTTCCACGGACGAGCCAAGACGCCTGGTCCGACCTTGAGGACGAAATGGAGCCGGAGCTCGTCGAACGACCCTGCGTAACCCCAGATCTCGAGCGTCTACAGCAAGCCCAGACGCAACCCCAAGAAGATCCGGTCACTCAAAGAACGGCACTCACCACCGACACCCCCACCGGAGCAACTCCGTACGGTCTGCGACCCAGAAAGGTCATTGACTATAAAAAGCTGCACACTGGGAAAGTCGCGGTGGTAGATATTGGACCAGAAGAAGAAGCCGGATAACCTGCAAAAGAAAACTGATTAAACTAGGAACAAAAAAAAAAAAAAAAAAAAAAAATTGAACACCAAGGGTATAAAATGTATATTAATCATAAGCTATGGAACACTATAACCTGTAAACCTGAAAAGAACTAACTTTTACTTACCTTGCATTCATTCCCTCACCCCAAAGCCCTGGACCCGTGGTCGAGTAAGAGGTTGGGAGGATCGATCCATCCTGTAGGTACCGGGAACAAGACGGATGTCCAAATAGGTGTTAAGGATAGGAAAGCACACCCCGGTATCGCGATCGCGTTCGGATAAGGCGGAGAGGTGGAGTGGAGTGAGAGAGAGCCAAGGGTAGTCAGTAAGATGGCTGGGTTTTTTGTTACAGGACTATGGCGTTTCCCCGGCCCCGTATAGAGCCAGTACCAGACGTGGAAGTAGGAAGTCATGAGTGGGTGGAGCTCACAGTAAGATGTATCGCACAGTTGCAAAGCTGGATACTAGACTTCGGGAACATGCCTGACCAACAGAAAGAAATCGTGACCTGCATAGCAAATCTCTCGCAAAACATGAGCAAGGCAATTCGCTCTGGCGCAGCAAACGCCGCCTCAGCTGGGACGCCGACTCCAATAGAGGAATTGCGTTGCGAATTACGAGGATTGGAGCAGCGAGTCTTGGCGATTCAGAGCAGTAACGAATTGAACCAGACCAGCACTTCGCTCGAATGAGCCTGGGAATCGGCAAACGAGGCACAAACATCCACGCCGAGGAGACGCGCACGAAAGCCCTCCTCTTCGTCATCATCTTCTTCCTCAGACTCAGAGGAGGAAGACCAGACCAAAGGAAAGCAGAAGCCACCTGCGGCCAAACGAGTGGAAACCGAGGACCCATCACCAGCGTTCTCTCCCATCACGCCAGCTCACACGGATGAATCAGGAAACCTCAGCGTAGCACCTTGCCCAGTCTGCGACAAGACACCTAAGGAGTTTATAAAATTCCGCTGTGCAAGCTGTAAGAGCTTCTGGAACAGACTGGTGGCATCGTGTCAGAAGTACGCACCAGAGCATCCATCGTTTCCCCAGCCCTGCCTGAGAAGCGAACACGTCGAGACGCGCCCACCTAAGTGCCAGGGATGCAGACGTTGGCGGTATGAGACAGCCCTGCGGAAAGTCTACCCAGAAACGAAGCTAACGATCCCATCCGTAGTCGAGGAGAAGTAGCCGATGAGGGCATCGGCCTGCGGAGAAGAGGGGGATGTAATAAATGCAAGTCCGCCCTTCAGGCAACCTCATCAGCCAATAATATCAACCATTCCATGCAAAAACTTCCACCGAGCAACGCAACTTCCATAAATTGATGTCCGCCAACAACAGCCGAGGACAGTAACAACAGATGTCCGCCAGCAGAAGTCAAGACAGCCGAGCACCACCATCGCGGCCTCCCCCATCGTCAAACCAAGATGGCCGGAGGTTATAAATAGGGGTGCCCCCACCACCTGCACCTCATTCAGTCAGTGACGCGTCTCGCAGCAAGTCGAACCTAGCTACTCGAATCATCCCCCCTAAGTGTACCGGGACAGTGAACGAACTGAGAACCGAACTTGTGATCCCTCGTGACATTAAGTTAAAAGTCGAACTGTCCGTCCGCCAGTCTTTGTCTCCTCGAGCATTCGCAAGCCAAGGCCCGAACTCGTGGAACATTGCCGCCTTCTCCATTACCGCCGATACGATCGAGACACAGTACGATCCCCGAACCGAGGCAGATTTGCACCGCGTTCCAGGCACCCCCCCTACACAAGCCTTCAAGGAAGAGGCCCTGGTCTACACCGCTACGGAGATCTCCACTATAGATCCAAGCTCGGCAAGGGTGAGCCCATTCCCTCACAACATTCTTGTAAGCGCTTACAATTCAATTTCAAATCTGGCACAATCCCCCGTAATCATAACGTCCTGTAAAGAGAAGTTAAAGTATAAGAAAGTAAAACATAACCTTGTGTAAAAGCAAAAACCCTCTTGTATAAACAATTTCGTAATCTTTGTGAAAAACGTAAAACGCCTTGTATAAAAGCTTGACAGATAATTAGCTTATTGTTTCATCAGCAACTTACGAAGTCAACGTATGTTAAAAGTATTGAACATTGTCGTAGTCATACATAAAACGTATTCTATTCAACATAAATGTTCCTAGTAAAATAAGGAAGCCGCAATTATATTACTACAAATTGAAGTATATATTTTATTTTCGTCAGCTCCATCAGAGCAATTTTGATAAGTCCGCTTCACGGCGACAGTTGGAATTTTCATGAATAAAAACCCTTCGTGTTTTTAATCTTGTGTACTTATTTCAAAGGTTTACCTTTTCAACTATTCAGGTTACTTGCAGGTAAAAAGGTTAATAATCCCTGAGATATTTTTGACCAGGGTGGTGGCAGCGACCACTTAGGAAATCCCCACAGGTAGAGTCATCGACCCTCGAACCTTCAGTACGAGGTACGACCCAACCCTTAGGATACCTAAGTACAAACACAGCAAAAATTCACTAAGTCTGAAAGGATCAGGATTGTAAGTAACAACACACATAAATATATTATAACAGCAATTTTTATTACAAACATTATCACAAAGTATAAACGTAACACATATTCCAGTAACCTAACACTCGCACTACCATAATTCTTTTGTTATGAAATTTGTGTACTTATTGTAGAAGCAAAGTCTTCAAGTAATAATCATAACTCAGTATAATATTTCGAAGTATCGTTTGATAATAGGAGTCATTTCTACTCGCACACCTATTCAAGAAAATCTAATCTACAATTGCAACTAATTCGTATAAATTATCGACGACGAAAATCACGTTCCCACGTCGGTGAATAGTCGTCAGGATCTTGTAATCTAGAAACTCATAAATTCAACAATCCTACCTTTTGTTAACCCAATTGGTGGCAAAAGTGTACTTTTGGTAAAGTTCCCTCAGACCCATCGATTTGGTCGGACATAACACACACTAACAAAATAGAAATAACATATCCTTTTTACCATACCCAATTATCTCAATAGGGTAACAATCACAAGAGTAGAGTGGAGTGGATACTTAGGCACCTAACTACAGTATTGTTGAAGCGTTGTAGGTGGATGAGTACTCCAGAGCATTTATCAGATTTTCACCCGATAAGAAGATTACCTACATAATATACGACCATGTATGTTGAACAAATTTTGCTCTACATTGGTGTTCGAAAGTATTTGTACAGGATATGAATAGGATGAGGATTGGCACGTTGTAGAGATGGCGTTTCTTTGATCTAAATGTTCGACATTACATTAATATATCTGCTCTGAATTCATAACATGATGAATCTTATTTCTCCTTCGATTAAATTCAGAACAGCGAGATGGGGAATGCTCTGGGACTGACTGAGATGGATGCCGTAACGTGCTGCTTCTGTCGGTCATTACTTGAACTAAAACACAGGATGCTCCTCGTCTCCCGAGAGCATCTTGTTATCCCAAACTAATAAAAGTACATTACCTAGTATTAATTGTACATTACCTACTGAGGCTTTCTCTACCAAGATGGGTAGCTTCTAAACTTAACTTCACTTTTATTGATCAATTAAAAATGTATGAATTTTTACAAATAAAATCAAATATGGGTTGATTCATATGAATAAGTGTCAAAGTGAATAAGAGAAAGTCTCATAAGCATAACATGACAGGATATCTACGTGATCGATACAAAGGGTCATCAAGACATCCCACTAGATTTCTCAAAATCATGAAAAACTATTAAATTCAGTATGATAATGATGTTTAAAAGTAAATTTTGAAATTTGCAAATGCTCGTTGGTAATCAAATTTTTCTTAATCTTCAATGAAAAGAGTGGTTTACATCTTACACAATCCTTCGACATTGCATGGGAATCTTTCGAAGAGTGTCAGTGGCTACCAATGTTTCGATCTTGATGAAATTCATTGGGAATAGGCAGTCAAAAGTCAATCCCTGGACAAGACATCGTACGCTTGGAGGATTTTACATTTGAGTCGAGGAGAGTTATCTCTCCAGGAGCTATGCAATTCATATAGAACCATGTGAAGTTGAAAAAATATATTTAAAAAAAATAGAGATTTCACCAATTATTCAAAAATTACTTTACGAGTTGATTTTTCATTCATCAGGACCTCACAAATATTATTTTGTAGGCACTAGAAAGATAGGAAATTTGATGTCGTTTCGAACAGAGTAATGGAATTTGAAATTTGTTAGTGAACTAAGGGAGTTAAGACCAATAATGGCTTAAAGTCGAAAACGCGAAAACATCTTATAAGTGAAATAACTCAATACACGGTTATATGGATGATCCGATGCATATTAGCTTATCTCATAAAAATGTCTGCCAAGTGGGTGTGGCACATAGCTTCCTCGTATCCATAACCCGATTGTATAGATGATCCGATGCTTAGAAGCTGATCTCAAAACACCAATCTCTAAGTACCTTGCACCACCCTCATAGGGGACCATCTACACGTCAACCTGAAAATTTCATCGAAATCAGATGAGAATTGTAAGTAGAAGTTATGACTGTGGCAACGATTTCATGACAGACACACAGACAGAAACGGAACCAAACTTGTTCAGGAAGGTCTGAAACGTAAAACGCGAGTCGAAATTTTGATTTTGGAGAACTTTTTTTTTTCAACCTTGAAAAGTGAAAACAAAGCTTCCGCTACTTGATAGACTCTAAAGCAACAAGTTCCTAAAAACAATCCCTGAAATTTTCATCAATATCGGGTAGAAAATGAAGAAGTTATGAATGTTATAAGACTCACGTTTGCACATGCGCAGCGGCTACCGAAGATCCGTGAGCTATGATTTTTCCTAGGGGACCATCTAAACCCCAATCCGCAGAATCCCTGAAAATTTAATCGAAATCGGTCAATAACTTCGTACAGTTTTGCTCTACAAGGGTTTCTTGACACACGGCACCAAAATCGTTCAGAAAGGCCTAAAACGTAAACCCAAGTGGAAATTTTGATTTTGGAGAACTTTATTGTCAACTTTGAAAAGTGAAAACAATGCTTTCGCTACCCACTTTGGTAGACTAGAAAGCAAAAACACTGCAAATTATTACACAATGGTTTATTATTTTTATATTGATCACTCGTCTGCAAAACCACCAACCATCCAACATGTAGAAAAACATCGATCGCATTTCGGTCTGCTCAAATTTGAACGGAGATAAGGCCTCTTTTGCGATTCACACTCGTGTTTCTGATTTACCGTAGGTACGTAAAACCTTTAAATTCTCGTAGAGAGCGAACGGTTTGTCCTACAGAGCTCCGGGTGGTCTCAAAAAATTCTAAAAATTCTATACAATCTTAAATTGAAGGAAAAAATATATCAAAATTTTTTGATAATATCAAAAAATTTTGATTTTTTAGGTACCTATCAAACATTTTTGATATTTTATAGGTAGGTATCAAAAAATTTTGATACCTTTATACTTATCAAACTTTTTTGAGTTAGGGCGTTTTCAAAATTTCAAAATTCATTTTTGAACCCTTAGAACTGACCTACATCAACCAAAATCTTCGGGGCACAACTAGACCCCAAATGGAGCCTACATAGGTACCAAATTTCATCAAAATCGGTCAATGCTAAGTGGCAAAAGTGCAGCGTACGGCGGACGGACGGCCAAATTTTTATTCGATTTTTGGATTCTACGTACCTTGAAACGTAAACCATCAAATTTTGAGGGGGTGTTAAAATTTTTTTTTTCTTGGTCGATTCCAAAGGTTCATTATTGAAAATAATAAACCCAAATGTTATTCTTCAATTTCAACTTCTCCTCCTTTGAAGTCTACCAATTTATGTGAGGCGAAATGATAGCATTATTTCCCACTATTATTTTCAAAGTTCACTTGTTTGTATCAATTCCTAATACATGGAAGGGTGTGGTTATTTGAAATATTTTTTCCGAATGACAATCAAGGGTGTAAAACAGAGAAAGATCGTTAAAAATTGTGAAATCCCATGAGTCAATTCTCGGATGAAGCTTTTCACTCTTGTTTCGTATATTTTCTCCTCGTTATAGTATTGAAAAAAGTATTTCTTTGCAA
Organism: Apolygus lucorum; assembly: GCA_009739505.2. Taxonomy (NCBI): domain Eukaryota; kingdom Metazoa; phylum Arthropoda; class Insecta; order Hemiptera; family Miridae; genus Apolygus; species Apolygus lucorum. The sequence goes on from CM019171.2 coordinate 21,546,252, forward strand.
CAAAGTTCCAGGCACAGTTGAAATGGGCGCGCGCGGGAACTCCGTGGGTAGGGGTTGGAAGGCTGGAATGGAGGGGGCGCTAGGCGGTTGAGTTCAACAATCGATAGCTCGCTTGGGAGCGCCACATTGAGGCTTTGGCCTGCGATCTTCTCACAACTCCTTTTATCCCAGTTCGTCTGTTACCACGTAACTGCATTTTTGTCCCTCCCCCTTTGTAAATGTGTTTTCATAACTAGTGATAGGTATGTGTGTATGACGGTACTTTAGAATCACTTGTTGATACCGGTAATATCGCGTCGCGTGTGGGGGATTTCGGGAAGGAGTTTTTTCGGTTCTAAAACACCTGGGATTGTTTCTCGGGAGAGGGAAGTGTGCCGGTAAACGCGCTTTGAAACACCATCAACATGGCTGACGGCGACCAGAAGGTGGACCGCAGCGACCCGGATTTCAAATACCTTTATGTCGACAGGAACAATTTCAACGACCCGGCGACCCAGGCTGAATGGACGCAGAAACGCCTCGTCTGGGTCCCCCACGACGTCATGGGGTTCGTCCCCGCGGGCATCAAGGGAGAGCACCACGACGAAGTGGAGGTCGAGCTGGTCGAGACCGGGAAGCGCATCCTGGTCGCCAGAGAAGACATCCAGAAGATGAATCCTCCGAAGTACGACAAAGTGGAGGATATGGCAGATCTCACCTGCTTGAACGAGGCGTCCGTTCTTCATAACATCAAGGACAGATATTACTCCGGATTGATTTATGTAAGTACTATCACCTAGCTTATCTATCGTAGTACCATCAACAAGTCCTTATCAACTAGTTGGTCTTAGGTCAGCTGGACATGAGTAGTTCGAGCATTCGTTGATTCAGCAGAGACGTCATTCGATTGCCTGGATTCCGCGAATCTCCGTGCGATTCGCAACGGCCATTGTAACCTTCCATCCTCGGCTCCAGACCCAGCTACTCCCCCAGGGAGGTGCCTAGACTTGCTCAAGTAGCCGAGAGGATTTTTGCTTCTGCCTCTCTGAGTCCACACTATCTGTTATCAAACCACTTCTCACTACGTAAAGTTTAAAAAAAAAGCTTGACATTGTTCTGCTCACTTACAGAAACCCAAAAAATCAATCATTCCTCGTTCTAAGGCCCTCAGGATGTTTTGTCTGACAACATCGAAAAAGCACTAAAAACCATTATTTTTGTCACTCATTTTGTTTTGTTCCTTCCTAAATAGCTCGGAGAGCTGAAATTCTTGCTATTCAGAACATTGGTAACTCAGCAACGGACATAGCAGCTAGTACATATAAATCAATAGCTGAAAATATCAGCTATCAAATTCTGACAAATTTCTGTAACCACCGATTCTGACTCGAATGAACGAATATCCTTCATTTATTCGTGCTCAAGTAGGTAGTTTTCAAAGGATTTTTGCTTCTGCCTCTCTGAGTCGACACTATCTGTTATCAAACCACTTCTCACTACGTAAAGTCGAAAAAAAAAAGCTTGACATTATTCTGCTCACTTACGGAAACCCAAAAAATCAATCATTCCTCGTTCTAAGGCCCTCACGATGTTTTGTCTGACAACATCGAAAAAGCACTAAAAACCATTATTTTTGTCACTCATTTTGTTTTGTTCCTTCCTAAATAGCTCGGAGAGCTGAAATTCTTGCTACTCAGAACATTGGTAACTCAGCAACGGACATGGCAGCTAGTACCTATAAATCAATAGCTGAAAATATCAGCTATCAAATTCTGACAAATTTCTGTAACCACCGATTCTGACTCGAATGAACGAATATCCTTAATTTATTCGTGCTCAAGTAGGTAGTTTTCAAAGCTTTTTCAAAGGATTTTTGCTTCTGCCTCTCTGAGTCGACACTATCTGTTATCAAACCACTTCTCACTACGTAAAGTCGAAAAAAAAAGCTTGACATTATTCTGCTCACTTACAGAAACCCAAAAAATCAATCATTCCTCGTTCTAAGGCCCTCAGGGTGTTTTGTCTGACAACATCGAAAAAGCACTAAAAACCATTATTTTTATCATTCATTTTGTTTTCTTCCTTCCTAAATAGCTCGGAGAGCTGAAATTCTTGCTATTCAGAACATTGGTAACTCAGCTACGGACATAGCAGCTAGTACATATAAATCAATAGCTGATAATATCAGCTATCAGTCTTAGATAAATTTCTGTAACCACCGATTTTGACTCGAATGAACGAATATCCTTCTTTTATTCGTGCTCCAGTAGGTAGTATACAAAGCGTTTTCACGAGATCACAATATTTGTCATAAAATGGGAATAAGTCATTTCTAGTTAGTAAACAAACTGATCGTTAACGAGTTGGTAACATTCTTTACCGTTCAAAGTTGGTTTTATTGGTTTTATTGTTCTCATACTGTACTTCTTCACTTAGTCCATGTTGAAATCAATTATTGCAATGAGATTAGTGTGATTTTCCCGGATTAATGGGGCTACACTGCCGTCCAAAGGAGAAAAGCAGTTTTTCCAGTTTTCAGAAAACTCGTTTGGCGTTTCCATAAAATACCTCAATTTTGATCGAAAATGTGATTTTTATGTTGCAAAATAATTTTGCACTCTTCCTCTGTTTTATTCCATCGATTTCACGTGCAAAATACTATAAATTGTTATTTTGTAATCATTGAACTATAATAATTTATTATTGAGTCTCTCCCGAATCCTGTGAGGATTTCAACAGTAATAGGATAAAACTGCATTCTACCCTTGCATCATTCTCAAAGTTTTTTTTTGTTTTTTTTTGTTTACCAACAGCAGTATCACGTTTAATGTTTTTCTGAATCCAACCATATTCAAATTCTATATCCAAAATTCAAAATGTGAAAAAATCGAGTTACTGCTTTTCTCTTTTGGACGGCAGTACAGTTCTCATCCAGTTTTAGAAATTGGAAGAATGGGTATCTCTCGATCTTAGAACTACGGCCTCTGTCTTCCTAGATAAGGACACCTAGCATTGCTGGATGGAAAACATAATCAGCTGCCCGGTTTCCGATCAGTCTGCTTAGGAATCCCCCCCCCCCCCCAAACTGCAGTTTTGTTTAAGTAATGTCCAGGTATTGTATTGTAGGTTTACTGTTCATGTATTGAACGTCAAAAACTGATATGCGTTTGAATTCCGAAGGAAATAGGACGGTATAAGCAGCACACAAAATCAGTTTTTAGTTTGGTAGTACAGAACCGAAGACCAAATCTCATCATCCCGTAAAATATGAAAAATCCTTCCTGGATATTATGTTTTTAAGTTAACTGAGGTAATTCATATTATTGTGGATATGACCTACATGTATACTTGTAGTTTAGGTACCAATTTTAAGTTGCACAGTTTACATTTTAGTCAGATTGTGTCTTGAAAGTACGAGTACATAATCTGCTGATCGATTTTCATGCCTCCATGGAACTACCTGCAAAGTACTTCCATCAAATTCTATTGATGCATCGTTGAAATCACACAATATTACAGTACAACACATAGAATCTATATGTAATACTTCTACATAAATAGTTTATCTCATACCTCTCTAGAACCGTTGCGTCTAAATTAATGTACCTATCTACCATTCAACACAGAAACAATGTCTCAGCATTTTACAAAACCCTCCATTTACTGGCAATGCTGCTAAAGTCTATGATTTATTTTGCTCATTAAGCACTCATAGGAGCAGCATTCATCACTGATGAATAATCTAAATAACATTAAAATCACGATCGAGTTCAAATTTCAAGATTTTTGGGTGATATCATCTACTCCATTTTATATTCTAAATTATTTACCTAAACCAACGCTATCTTTCCTGATGATATTGCACAACGGTCGTAAAACTCCACTTTTATCTAAAAACTGCCCTCGTCTGTTCAAGTGGTTTTGTATCGCCATTTTCTCTCCGTTTTCGCTAAGGAAAATGCGTCGTTTTGTCGAAAGGAAGAATATGAGGAAATTTTCAAATAATCACTTTTAATACGGTGGGTTGGCATTCTGTACATGTGTTCGAGGGGTAGGTATCTAAAATATTGTTGCAGGGACGTCCCACATTTCTGGTTTGAGGTTTCTCGCTTGTCTCACCCGTTGACAACCAAATCGGATATTTTCATAGATTCATGACTGATTGTGGTCACTGGAAAAATTTTCTGGAGATTCGGAGCGAAACTAGCTTGTTCCCAAGAATTACTACGGATTTCATCGATTTCCTAGACTTTGTGATGAAGAGCTCTCAGAAGATGTTTTAGAGATATTTACCTACTCATGTAGTGGTAGATCATCGACTACTTGAATCTGAAATCTATTTAGTACATGTCGTACTGCGAGTTCTCAAGGGGCACTTATCAAAGCTTATCAAGCGCCCCTTGATTATGAACTTTTTCCTTTGTTTCTCTAAATTCCATAAGGGCTTATAGTGCTCTCTTTCGGTAACGGATGGAGTTATCGAAATGCCAGTAGTACCAACGTGTAGATCTTGGTTTTGCGGTTCCAACAGTGTAATTTCAAAAAATGAGGTACAAGGGGCACTTTTTGTAAAACGTCCCTTGTGAACTCGCAGTGCGATGTGTACAATATAACCCATTATTTTGGAAAATTGCAAAAAATCTAATAGAAATATGTGTAGTCCTTGGGTTGCAAAATTTCACAAATCGTCGCTTAGGAATTTAATAACATTAGAATTTATTAGGTTTAGAAGTAGAAGCTTCTCCAGAAATTGTGGAATTTCACAGTCGAGGTTTTTGACAGCTCAACACCTCGCAAAAACACCTCTTTTTCCTAAAAATTGTTATTTTGGTTTATAGTATCAAATATTCAAGCTTTTCTTAGGAACTAGAAGAAACCCTGTGAATTTTATTGATTTCATGAGAGTTTGTGACGAAGGGCTGTAAGAATCGCGGATTTTTCCATCGTGATATTTCACTCATTCTTCTGTAGTGTAACATGAGTCCCAGTAGAGATAATGAATTCTTGATTCTGTAGAATCTGCCACCCTTAAGCGAATTATACATCGAAAATTAATACATTACATAAGTTACATAATACGAGTACATTACCAATTTTTACGTATTAAGTTTACTAGTAGCTTCCCTCCAAAAAATGTGAAGTGTTTGATTTAACTCTCATCTCACAGACTTTGGTTCAATATACGTGTTTAAACCTCTTTCTTCAGAACGAGACAGTATCTGCAAGAACTGATGAAATACCCATTAATTTTCACAGGGTCTTCACACAAGATTTCACAAATCGTCGCTGAGTAATTGAATAACATTAGAATTCATTAGTTTTAAAAATAGTATCATATTTTTGACTGCTCAACACTTCACAAAAATCTCTCTTTTTCCTAAAAATTGCTATTTTGTCTTGTCAGCGATTCAAGCTCCTCCTAGGAACTAGGAAAATTTGAAATACTTTTCACAATAAAAATTAATACATTACTATACATAAATTACATAGGTTACATAATACCTATTTGTGTCTACAATTAGGATCGTATATTGATCTCTTTCTTCAGAACAAGAACGTATCTGTCTGCAAGAACTGATGAAATACTCCTTAATTTTCACTGGGTCTTCATACGATATCCTTCAACGGTCTAGAATCTACCGACTTCAGCATTTCTCGTAAATGAGGTTCCGCTTAGCTGACAACTCGTGGAAATGTCCCCTTGTGCCACATTCCTTTCTAATGTTTTGCTGGACACCAGAAGAAAGTTTTCTCTTATTTACACTGATTGGAACACAAGGGATTCCGTAATCTAATAACTGGTAGATTTAATTCTGTGTTGTTTATGATCCCTCAAATGGATTCGTGTGAGTAGGTACGAGCGGTCTTGATTTTACCATATTGAACTCATAATTACTGGATACTAGAGGCCCAGGCAGTACCTTGAAAACATGATTAGTAATCGATTAATGGGTCAGCCAATCACAAGGAAGTTATGCTCAAGAAAATCAAAGCAGGGCAACTGGAAATTCGACGTTGGATCGCTCGCCTCTTTGATTTGGTTGGGAAGATGAGTGGCGCGGACTGGGGTTCCAAAACCACACCTCGCCGGCTCTCAAGGTCGTTGGGCCCCGCGTCCGCTCGGCTTTCTTCGCCCAGTATCGGTTTTCTTCGGGTCGAAGCGACCCTTCGGAAAAAACGAAGACAACTGGAAATATGTATGGTGGCAGCGTTTCGAGATTAGGAAGGCCTATGGTGGACGTTTTTTCTAATGGTGGAAGCATGCGGTTCGCGGGGAGTACCGAAGGCGGTGAGGACTTCCTCAGAATAGTTTCAACTACTATTGGGAAGGGTATCCTTGGATTTAACTCAATCTCCCGCCACTCTTTTCTAGTTCAAGGGGGCAAAATAACTGATTTGTGTTACAAAAGTTTTTCTCATTTTCCGTTCCTTTCAGTTCCCTTCTGACTCAATGGGGTACATATTTCAGTCAATTTTAAAAAAAATTTTCAATCAAATTTTTCCTATGGCTCAGGAATAACGGTAATTGGGTCTGTTCGTCGAGAAAATGTTTTTAAAAAATCGGAGAAGCTACGGAAAGTTGAAGATTTGAATGGTGTGACGTAGCTAGCCAAAACTGTCTTTGAAAAAAGTATCCATGCACAGAGAAGAGATGAAACCCTTGGAGGACCTCTTGGATACTACATAATACTACTCACACGCACGCGCAGCGTAGTGTGTGTGCATTTATGGCGGCCCGCCTTTTTTCAAACCTGTGATCTCTTTAATTATTTTTTCTACCACATGTTATAGTATCATTGGGCTTAAAGTTGGAGTATAGAGGTTTTCAAGGGTGCTGAATCCAAATTTGAGGTCAAAAACCTGAATTTCCGACCCACCGAAATACCCCATTCTCTCCGTTGCAATGAAGAATATTGGTTAGATACATTTCTCGAATCGGGTGAATTCTCCATCATGACTGCCTTGAAGTGGGATGATACTTGTTGTGCGATGCTGACTTGATCACGATTTACAACGATCCTAGTGGCCGTATCAAAAAACCAACTTCACCAATGAATCGGGCGCAAAAATTTGTTTGAAAGACCATCAAAACGCAAAACCTCAATTTTGAAAAATTGCAGATGTGCGATGATGGGTCTTAAACGACGTTAAGGGATTTTCCAGGAGATTGTGGCGGGCAACGGGAAAGTTTTCAGCGTTTCAGTAATCACAAGAAGTCTGAAAAATTGGTTCTACTCATGAAATGTTCTGTCGTGTACTTCTGCTGTCTTCTAATGATAGAAGACTTCTGCTTGTAGAAGAAAGAAGCAGAACTGCAATTCGTTCCGAATCTATTATTCTTCGTGGATATCTCTACATTCTTCCTTCTATAAATTCGATGAGTGCTTCAAACGACTGTCTCTGTGAAATCGTTTACTTATTTCGAGGAGAGCCGCCTTCAATCCCAGCACAATTCTTCAGCAATGACTCGCTTAAAGAGGTTTTAGGTAGTATTGGTTTAGATTCTAGTACTTTAGTAGGTAGAATCGTTTAAGCTGTTTTTGAAACAACTGTGAACTGTGTGAAGTCTTTCGAAAAGATTATTATCAATTCCAGTACCGTTTTGAATGGCTGTTTGGCCAAATACATGTCTGGCTGAGCAGAACTGTACATCATGCACGTATTGCGTTGATGTTGGACGTAATCGGGGTGAACGAGGATGACTGTGCAGCGTCTGGGCAGTGAAAGGGAATCCTCACTTTCCTTCAGATCAACGCTCCTCTGTTGCAGGGACCTTCCACCGGCATTGCGCAACTTTCGGCGTCTACCACGTTTGTTGGAGGTCGGAATCGATTACTGTTACGTCGCCGATCAACCCACTCTTTCAGAATGTAATTTTTGGAAGTTTTCCTCGCAAAAACATCCTGAATGAAGATTTTGTTTGATTTTTTTCTGATATGTGATCACGAGAATTGCGGCGAAAATGCACCTAATCTTTGTACAGAACTGGTGACCAAGTCATAAGTTGATTCCATTCTACTCGTTATGTCGTCTAGTTCTCTTACAAGATTTGTGTCCCCCTTTTATGGTAAAAAGTAAATTTCGTACTTTAAATCTTCTGGTTTTATTACCCTAGAAGGCGCCTCGTTTCACATTATTACCTTTTTTTTGTATTGCTCATGTTTTTCATCTTGCATTCATTTCCAAATCAATACATTGAATAATCACCGATTTATCCTATAAAAATAGGATAATAACTAGTTCCTCCTATATTTTCAGAAAAAAATGGTCGAATCTGATTATGTCGGCCTTTTCCAACGTCACCCATCGACTTGTTCGTTTCCCCTCGCTATTATTTACCTCGAGGGAGTGCGCTCGAAGAGGCTTTTGCCCCTCCCTCGGCTGTTCTTTCACCATAAAACAAGAGGGCAATTTAACGCTTAATTGGCATTCCTTCCGTTAAACACGAATGCCTTCGAAAATTCATGATCTCAACAAGGTACGAGATTACAAAGAGAGGTGGATGCTTGCGAGACACTTCTTGATGATAGATTTACTAGGATCTCTCAAGAAAATCTCTGAAAGCTCACTCAGTAAAGTGATCCACATTGAGAGTGTCCCAATGGTAGACATAAGAAGCTAAATTTTGATGAATCTCCGATTATAAACATTGGTGATTTCGGGTTTCAGAAAAGCCGATTAGGATGCATCAATGATTTGAAAATTCAAATGAACGAACTAAATTGGCCATTCATTCTACTCTGGTTTATCGTAAACGTATATCAACAATTTACATATTGCGAGCAACGCACACAGAGCTTTTTTATATCTTCTACTGTGTTTCTGTTTTTCGTTTCAACATTTCAAGATTACTTGAATCATGAAGCCAATAGTGCTGATAGATAGTACTGAATTCTTAATTCCGGCAAGATATTATTCATTAAGACTTTAACGTTTATGTTTCTGTCTTAGTACAAGTTGAGTTATTGTGCCATTTGAAGGCAACAAGTGATTTTGATCATAACCACCTATTTCAGGGTGAAGTTTGATAGAACTTTTGACGGACAAGTAGAGGGTTCTTTGTGGAAGGAGTTGCCGAGGTAACGCCCAAATCGATCTTGTTTCCTGTCTTACCTTCCCCAATCCTTGTCCGTGGAGTTCGGATGAAAATTGAGGAAGTTATAATGTGGCGAGGATTTTATGTTTAAGATCAGGGACCATATCGATACCTTAAAGCACAAAGGGGCTAGGTCCAAAAACGTAGTTTTGAGAAAAACGCAAAAGAAGTCATCACCAGTGCACAATTCCTAAAATAATGGCTTATTACACCACTCTTTAATTTCTTCAAGAAATTTTCATGCTAAAATCGTCAAGAAAGTCAATAATATTTTTGTAAAATTTGAGTTTTTCTGAAGTTGAAAAAAAAATTAAAATGTGGAAGATGGATGGCCTTTGTGCTTTAAGGTATCGATATAAGGCCCAGTCCGCATAATTTCTGAAATCGTCATTGAAGTCCTTTTTCAAATTCCCTCATTGGTTCCCTTCTCAACTTTAATAGTCTCGATTTATTTTCTTGTCGAAAAAGTGGCTATCCTGTGTTTTCTGTTCCCCAAACGTTTTCCTTCGGTGTCTCGCTACGTGTTGTGGCTCTCCTTGGGGTAACCTATGAAGACAAGGGGGGGTATGGTAGGTGAAGGACCTAGCTATAGAGCCCTTGGCCACGACTGGTTTATCAGCCACCTACCTTGGACCTTCCTTATACCAGTTTCCCTATAGGTACCCCCGCAGGCCCTAATGACCAGGCTCGGCTTCTCCGTTAGAACACTCAATAATGGATCCGTTGCATCTTCTCCGCCCTTTCGCCCCGTTCCGAATCGTTCCTTCACTAACAACCCACAATTCAATTACAGTCTTCTCCAAAGCATGTAAATTACTCTTTATCAACGTTTGGGGAAGGGAGAGACATCATTGCCTCACCAGGATGTTGAATTCATAGGTACCGAACTCACCAAAAAACCAAGAACAGAGAAGTGGCATGCGCAGAAGCTACCGGTGAAATCATGATGCGATGAGCGTTACCCACGAGCATTACCCATTTTAAATTCTGTTTTCTTACCCTGTTTTAATCTTGATTTTTTACATCATATAATCTGAAACCTTTAACCCATTTCCGGCCAAGGGTAGAAATAAATTTAAAAGTTGAAATTTTTATGTAAAAACATTATACCTATTTAAGAATGTATGAACATGAAATGAAGCTAAAAATTTTTCAATAAATTTCAGAACAAAAGTGCTTTCGGCCAAAGGTGCGTTTTCGCATTCGTCGATTTTCGTCGTTGTACAAACAATACCATTATTTATTTATTTTTTGTTTTGAATGTATTTGGCTTCTACACCATTCCAAGCATTCAGGATCAAGAGAGGAGAAGTATTGTTCCTTCTCCAAAGTAACGAAAAATTCCACATGGTCAAAGCTCCTCCAGACCATCAAAAATGCCTATTTTTCAAAAAATTCTCCAAATTCGCAATGAGTTCCTGAACGTTGAAGCAAATTTTTTTTTTGGGCAGTTTAGGAACAGTATAAACGAGAAAAATTAATCTACAACGATTTTCCAATATTTTCGATTCCTAAAAAATTCATAAATATGACGATGCGAAAACGCAACATTGGCCGGCAATGGGTTAATTAGGCTCAGTCTTTTTGTTTAGGTGGTTTTTTAAATGTCGAAAAAAATATACAACAGGTATTTTGGTAGATCAAGTGGAAATTTGGGGCTCAACAATCTACTGAACGTGCGTAGCGCTTATATTAGGGGAACTTGCCGCGAGGGACCGGGAACAATGAGAACGGGGGCGGAGCGACAAAGAGAACATTTCCACGGATCGCCAGCTCCAACAGCGACAGATCCGGTCTGAAGGGGCTCCCCTCTAAAAAGCAGGTTTCCTATTGCGGTTCTGATGTCTAATCCGCGGACCGATTCACCTAACGAACAGTAACTATCAGTGTACTCATTTTTTTGGGTGGCATTGCTGCGATAGATATTGGCTGCTAATTTTTTCGACATGTCTGCAATAGGAGGTGCCCAAGATAAAGGGCGGCAGTGCGACAGGATGTGACTTCAGATCTGTAATAGGACGTACTCCTAGAAACTGATGGATCGGTTGGCTTTGAAATTGTGATTGGGTATATCCTTCCACCAGTTCCAACAGATCTAGTGTAGGGAACAGCAAGAGATCTGGTCTACAGAGGTATCCTCCTCCCCCATCCTTTAAATGCAGGTTTCCACTATTGCGGTCCTGATGTCTCATCCGCTGGACCGAGTCATCTAACGAATCCTCATAAATTGGGAATCTTGTTTCGTATGCGGATTCGATCGGTCAAACATTAAAAGATGTTTGAACGGGCTCTGAACGGGCTGCCAATGAAAGCAAGTTTTGACTGTGGTAGCCATAATGTTTAATCCGCGTGATCGAGTCACCGATTGAACTATAACTAGCACTGCAGCACCAGTTTTCTGATGCATTACTTTTATCCTGCTAGAGACATGACGAAATTCCAAATTAAATGACGACATATTTTTAATTACTTCAGCACTGTGAAGCGGGGTTCCCTAGATAGAGGAAGGGATTAAGGCTAAATGTCCCGAGTTTAGTTGTGAAATCTGCCACCCACGTGGCAGCACCAAAATGAAGAAAATTTCGTTTACTCCTCAGTTGAGAACGGATCGAGATATTTTAGTTCCGCAAACGGATTTCTCTTCAAGATCACCGTAGAATTCCGGGTAATTGGTTTAGAAAGTGTGCAAAAATTTTTTGCACACAGTTCCAACAAAAATTTGTTTAAATTTTGAATATTTTCAAAAAGTGGCCTTATAGCCACTTGCAGAACCTTCATCAGAATACGAATCCGTTTGCAGAATTTTTCTAACTTGATCATAGCCGTCGGATTCGCGTTTTTACGATTTGGAGGGGGTCGAGGGGGGCGATCATGGGCTGGGGGGGGAGGGCGGCGATCAAACGCCCCGCCGCCCGCCGACCTTCACATTCATGTTTTGCTAGTATGCACCCTTTGGTCTCTATTCTTTTTCCCGGCCACCTAATAGGTAGCTACCATCAACCTTCCCTTTTCCAACTTCTCTGTCTTGAGGTTGATCGAATTGGGCGAAATTTCCATAAAAAGCAAGACACATGACACATGAATGTTAGTTCTAAAATTGTGATAATTTCAGTTCACTGTACATGGACTAGTTAGGTATCTAGAACAACTAGTAATATATGGTTTGATGAGCATATTCTTGGCGTTTGACGTTGATTTCCAAATTTTGTGAACAGCTAAAGATGATGAAAAAATAATTAGTAGGTAGTTAATTCACTCTGCAATAGTGTTGAAAAGGGTAAAAACACCTAAGTATTCATTATTTACCAAAAATTCAAATATCTTTGAAATAATATCAAAATAAATCTAAATAAATTTGAAACTAAAATCCCCCGTGTCTGAATTTTTTATTCCCGAATTCCCTCTTCTAAGAGTTAAATTATCAATTCTCTCTGTTTTTAAATGTCATTCTTGATTTCATGTAATTATAACGCCTAACACTAGCGAAGTGTTGAATTTTGAGGTAGTACGTACTAGGTATACTACTAAATTACAAACATGACTGTCCCAAAATTACCGTTAGTGCACTGTAATAAATAGCCTAGAACTAGTGCTGTGGTCTTACAAGGTAAATACCTACCATACAGATGGCAACCCTACATATTTACCTTTTCGGATTACTCGAAAAGTTCGAGAAGAGTTCAAGGTCGCACACCTTTCTCATTCGCTAGCAATCCCAGGTACATCGGGCACTGTTGACGTTCGAACACTATAGGTAGTAGTAGGTACTTGGGCACGGCGTAGGTGATTTTACCCTTCATATTCCGCGATTGTTCAGCGATCACTACATCGTTTTTTAGGACGTCCCACAGTAAGAATTGGGCGTCCATATGCGATTAATCTGGGGTAAAGGAGGACACAATCAACGGAAAAAATCTGCGAAGTGCTACTATCAGCTCCGTGGTCTTGATTTTCGTAGGGGACTATCTACATGCCAATTTGAACAATCCTGACAAATTTCATGAAATATGTGAAAGTTATAGCTGTTTCAAGGATTCAATGTTTGCGCATGAGCAGATGCTAATGTCAATTTGGAGGCCGTGATTTTCGTAGACCATCTGCACCCCAAAAATGTCATCGAACTCAGATGGGAAATGAAGAAGTTGAGACTGTTACGAGGAATTCACGTTTTCGCTTCTGCAATCACTACTATTAGTCCGGGAGTGATTTTCATAGGGGACCATCTACTCGCCAACCCGCACGATTCCTGAAAATTTCATCGAAATCAGACATTAACTTCGTGTAGTTCTGCCCGATACAAGGATTTCACGACAGAATCAAAGACAGACAGACACGGAACCAAAATTGTTCAGGAAGGTCTTTTACATAGAACGCGAGGGGAAATTTTGATTTCGGAGATATTTTTTTTCTACAATCTTGAAAAGTTATAACAATACTTCCACTACCTTGGTGGACTCGGAAGTAAGAAGTGCGTAGGCACCTTATCTATTTTTGCTCTGTACAATTTCTAGTTAATCATAAATAATAATTTTGTGTTCGAGTCTACTACGGTAACGGCAGTATTGTTTCACTTTTCAACGTTAAAAAAAATATCTCCTTAATCAAAATTTCTACTCGAGTTATATGTTTTAGACCCTCCTGAACAATTTTGGTTCCGTGTCTGCCTGTCTGTCATGAAATCCTTGTAACGCCCGAAACTATACGAAATTAATGTCCAATGTCGATGAAAAATGTTGAGGTAGATATATTATGCGGGTTGACGTCTAGACGATCCCCTATGAAAATCATCGTCCCAGTATCAATCAATAATATGTATAACATTCTACCATAATTATGATACCTAACCATTATCTGAATCAAATTAACACAGAATGTGTCTCATAAGTTATTTGTTCATGTGTCTTGCTTTTTATGGAAATTTCGCCCAATTCGATCAACCTCAAGACAGAGAAGTTGGAAAAGGGAAGGTTGATGGTAGCTACCTATTAGGTGGCCGGGAAAAAGAATAGAGACCAAAGGGTGCATACTAGCAAAACATGAATGTGAAGGTCGGCGGGCGGCGGGGCGTTTGATCGCCGCCCTCCCCCCCAGCCCATGATCGCCCCCCTCGACACCCTCCATATCGTAAAAACGCGAATCCGACGGCTATGATCAAGTTAGAAAAATTCTGCAAACGGATTCGTATTCTGATGAAGGTTCTGCAAGTGGCTATAAGGCCACTTTTTGAAAATATTCAAAATTTAAACAAGTTTTTGTTGGAACTGTGTGCAAAAAATTTTTGCACACTTTCTAAACCAATTACCCGGAATTCTACGGTGATCTTGAAGAGAAATCCGTTTGCGGAACTAAAATATCTCGATCCGTTCTCAACTGAGGAGTAAACGAAATTTGGCCCCGATGGTGCTGCCATCTCTTATTTCAGAATCACACTAAAACATCGTGACATTTAGCCTTAACAGATAGTACTTCAGTTCGAAGGATTACCTATAAAACCAAGATGAAACAAAAGCTTGACTTGGTTTTTGGTATCAACGATGACTGCTGAAATAGTAGTTCATTGATATTGAAATCCTCATTTTAATTGGGGATTGTCAGGTTTAAAACAGGAAGTAGAAAGATGAAAAGAGTAGTTCTGTGAGAAGGATCCCTTGGGCTTCAGAACTGTGCTTCAAAATTTTTAGCTGAAAGATTGGATAATACTGAGAGACTCTTGGACTTGGGATCTTCCAAGGGTTCTTTGTCCTGAAAGATTTTCGCTTCTTGAATGAAGAATAGATCTAGACGATTGTACTTCTCATTTCAGGATCTAAGGGAGATCTTATACACTCCGAAGATTGGATAATACTGAGAGACTCCTGGGCTTGGGATCTTCCAAGGGCTCTTTGACCTGAAAGATTTTCGCTTCTTGAATGAAGAATAGATCTAGACGATTGGACTTCTCATTTCAGGATCTAAGGGAGATCTTATACACTCCGAAGATTGGATAGTATATGATCTTCTGTAGTGTGGTTTAAAAGAAAAAAAGTTCCCAGGAGACGAGAAAAACTGTGACATTTTTAACATATGAACCTGGCTTACAGGTTATTACATTTCACCACAGAGAAGAAATGAGAAGCCATAGCCCGATTTTGGCGACACTATAATGTGCACAAGAGCACAATCTATCGGAAAGGCTCAAATCCTTATTTTTGGAAAAATTGGAACTTACAGGGTTTTGCAGTGGGGCTGTCGATTTATTGGTTTATTATCATCATTATCGTCATTCTCTTAACCTCAGTTCATGAAGAAAAGGTTGGTTATCATTTACACTGGGAGTATTCAGCTTTTTCCTGACATGCATTGTCAAAAAACATCGTTTCAAATCCAACTACCTGCATCTTTCAAATTAATAGAATTTAAGTAAACTTTTTATAGATAGGGGTCAAAAGTTTTTAAAAAATCTCTCCAAACTCTGGTGGATGTTAGAGTAACATATCCTCAACATTATACTATAACTTGTCAAATGCTTGCATACGAGTCAGCAACACATTTGGACATTTTCATGTGTGTTTTCTTATTACTACTCAACAAGGTAGTGAAGTAAGGTTGTTAGTTCATGTACCCAAGCATCAAAACAATTGTTCTCTACGCAACACAGTGAGTCTATTTTATTTATTGGTTTAATTGGATTTAAGTTTTCGTGACGATTTTTCAGTTTATGTGCCAAAGCAAAGACATAAAAATGTCAAAAAAACAAATTCCGTAATTTTGTTTTCACTTGATCTCCAAGGATGCAAAGATATTGACAATTGTAATGTTCTCATTATCTATCAAAAGCTTCTGTAAGTTGCTGATGGTTTATAACATTGTCATAATGCACCATCATATTATGCAACGACACCTCCACTGCAGAATGAGAGCAGACCTTTAAGAAGTGCCAGCGTCAGACAGCTGGAGGGTTTGAAATATTGAGGCTTAACCCTCGGCACCCTGCTGAGTTTGCAGTTCGCATTCGCGGATACGTAGGGGGGAATGAAGGGCTCATTACGCGAACGTCATGAAAGACAAATGAATCTGTAGGGGAGACTCTTGAGAGCGAGTTGTGTCTCCGAAGCAGGAAGTTTTTTCAAACTAAATACCTCTATCTGCTGATGAAATTCCTAATTTTTATATTAATTTTCAATTAACCAACGGTCGTAGCAAAATTTGTACTGATCCAAAGTGTAATGAATGCGTCTTGGCATGATGTTCACTAGTTCATTGAGAATGTTCAATATAATTAAATACGTGGCTGGAAGAGTGAGGTCGCACGACAGCCCTTCAACCCTTCCAGTGAAGGTCTCGTGGGGGTGACCCTTCGTCGACTCATGAAATTCTAAATGTGACCGTGCCCCTTGAATATGCCTCGACACGGCCCGATTTCCCTTGATGAACTCATCATAATTACATTTGCCATTAAACTTTCCAAACATGAAGGAGGGACCTTCTCTAATCTACAGCAAAATGGTGATGATGGCAGTCTTTTGGCCAAGACATCGTGTATCCAGTAAATATTCAACTATAAATCGGTTTAATGTCGTATTTTGAACCTCTTTCGGTAGCACAATTAGTCGTAAATGTTTAACATCTGAATTTTTCCTAACCATAGCCCGTAACAAATCCTAAAAACTATCAAATGTTCAAAAATCTTAATGAGCCCATTACCAATGAATTCAACCCCATTATTTCGTCCAAGAACCTGTCGATTGCTAACTAATCGTTCCAAGAAGGATGGTGTCGAGATTGTACATCTTCACCGTTCGCGTGGTCGGGAATAGATTCACGGACAGAGCGTTTCTAGTCTATCCAGGAATATCCCGTCAGCGGTGTTCAGAAATAAGAAAGGGTACCTTCCGCGCCAAATAGTTGACTGAGGGGTGCTGAATCGTACGTGCACTTCAATTGGTTTTAAAATAAGACTCCAGCCGAACATAGTTTGGCGTTGGACGAAGGGACGCTTTTTGATCAAGGTCAAAACCTTGGCTTTTGTGAAGTAATTAACATAAAACTGACCTATTCAAGGGTCAGAAGCCGAATCCAGAATTCCATGATTTATTACAACGTGCGAACTCATCCGACGCAGACTCTTGCTTAGCTAAATTCAATGGTACTCTGCGTGCTAGTGCTTTTGAGTGCAATAAAAGATGGAACATATTCGATGTTCATTTTATACCTCTTTCGCCGATTTTGGTTTATTATTTTATATGATGAACATTTGGAATCGACTAAGAAAAAAAAATGTTAACACCCCCTCAAAATTTTATGGTTTACGTTTCAAGGTACGTAGATTCCGAAAATCGAATAAAACGCTGCAAATTATTACACAATGGTTTTTTATTTTTCTATATAGATCACTCGTCTACAAAATCACCAACCATCCAATATGAAGGAAAAAATAAAAAATTCAAAAAAAAAATCAAAATTACCAACCATCGATCGCATTTCCGGTAGCTCTAATTTGAACGGAGATTAGGCCTCTTTTGCGATTCACACTCGTGTTTTGATATATATACATATATATATTTCAATATAAACCCTTAAATTTTCGTAGGGAGCGAACGGTTTGTCCTACAGAGCTCCGCGTGGTCTCAAAAAATTCTAAAAATTCTATAGAATCTTAAATTGAAGGAAAAACAATACTTTTATATCGAAATTTTTTGAGTTAGGGGCGTTTTCAAAATTTCAAAATTGATTTTGGAACCCTTAGAAGTGACCTACCTCAACCAAAATCTTCGGGGCACAACTAGACCCCAAATGGAGCCTACATACCAAATTTCATCAAAATCGGTCAATGCTAAGTGGCAAAAGTGCCGCGTACGGCGGACGGACGGCTAAATTTTTATTCGATTTTTGGATTCTACGTACCTTGAAACGTAAACCATCAAATTTTGAGGGGGTGTTAAAATTTTTTTTTCTTGGTCGATTCCAAAGGTTCATTATTGAAAATAATAAACCAAAATTTGGCCGTCCGTCCGCCGTACGCGACATTTTCCTCACTTAGCATTGACCGATTTTGATGAAATTTGATAGGTAGGCTCCGTTTGGGGTCTAGTTGTGCCCCGAAGATGTTGGTTGACGTAGGTCACTTCTAAGGGTTCAAAAATGAATTTTGAGATTTTGAAAATGCCCTAACTCAAAAAATGTCTATACACAGGTACCTATTGTTCTATAGAATTTTAAAATTCTATAGAAAAATTCTATATAATTTTTAAAATTTTATAAAATTCTGTAGAGTTTTAAAAATGTTTTGAGACCACGCGGAGCTCTGTAGGACAAACCGTTCGCTCCCCACGAGAATTTAAGGGTTTTACGTACGATAAATCAGAAACACGAGTGTGAATCGCAAAGGAGGCCTAATCTCCGTTCAAATTAAAGCTGACCGAAATACGGTCGATGTTTTTCTTCATGTTGGATGGTTGGTGGTTTTGCAGACGAGTGATCAATATAGAAAAATAATAAACCATTGTGTAATAATTTGCAGCGTTTTTACATAGGTAATTTGCCATAGGAACTATTTTAGACTGAAGCTAGTTCGATCCATGGATGTGGATACTCACGTCTGGGTTTGTGCAGTGGCTGGAATCTAGGCTGACGGTTATTTCCTGGTTCATCCCTGAAAATGTCATCAAAATACCTCGTACAAATACATTAAGGCAATGCACAACAACATAAAACGCACAGATGATCTATGCTTGAGATACATTTTTGATCAATATTGAATATGAAGGAATCAATATCAATATTGAAGGAATAAAGATTCTTGTTAGAGTTCCTCGATCCAAACCAGAAGTGACTTAGGAATAGTACCGAGTCAAAATCGATACTTTAATACTTACTCAGCCAGTCATAAATCCCGTCGATTTTACGGTCTGTAGCCCCCACCTCCTACCATACCAGTAGATAATGACTGCTCGTTTGGAAAAAAAATATGCGCAAGGGAATGAAAGGGGAGTTTCTCAGGAAAACCGGCGATGAGGCCATAAACTAAACAATACTGGCAGCATTCCTCAGTCAATGGCAGATATTGCAAGGTGAGGACCACCCGCGTTGGCCCCTGGAATTCACAAACCAACACATTAATTTGGTGATGATCAGCTACTTAATTAAGCTACAATGGATGAAATTGTTTAGTAACAAGTATATTATTTTGTTTTTCCATTTGGAGTGTTGTTAGACAGCTGAAACAATCATAACAAAGCACCAAATACCTACATGGAATGAAATGCAATTCCAATCAGCGTTCTTCCCATTTATACAATAGCCCTCAACGGAGCTGTCTTCCTTTCGCAATCACTTCCTCTTCCAGCAGTAACCAAAAGGCTGTGTGTCAAATACCTCCCAACATTTTCAGGAGAAAAGTTAGGTTTCTCGAAATGTCTTCCTCTAGGTCACGTCCAAAGTTCTTTTGAACTTTTACCGTATTATGAGGAACAGAAGAGATTAAAGTTGTCTTATTATGATAACCAGGTTGATTATTGATTGTGAGGTTTAGGACTCAAAAACAATAGCCGTTTCCGGTCGAAAACACGAGATAAACGTCTGCCAAGTGGGTGTGGCACATAGCTTCCTCGTATCCATAATCCGATTGTGTAGATGATCCGATGCATTGTAGCTAATCCTAAAACATCTAAGTACCCTCATAGGAGAGCATCTACGAGCCAATCTGAACAATCCCTGAAAATTTCATCCAATTCTAATAAAAAATATAGAATTTATGGCTGTTACACGGATTTTACGTTTGCGCATGCGCAGAGGCTACTATTGATCCGGCGATGATGATTTTCACAGGGGACCATCTACTCGCTAACAATTCCTGAAAATTTCATAGAAATCGGACAATAACTTCAGATAGTTTTGTCCGTTACACGGATTTCATGACAGACACACACACACTCACATACACAGACATATACGGAACCAAAATTGTTCGTAAGACGTAAAACGCGAAAAGGTAATTTTGATTTCGGAGATGATTTTTTTCTCAAACTTGGAAATGAAAACAATGCTTTCTTTACCTTGGTAGACTTGGAAGCAGAAAGTTAAATTCAAAATGAAAAGGTTTCAACTGAAAGGTAAACTACTATTTCAAAGTATAATAATGAGATACCTAGTTCCTCTATTGCCGTTGCTCGCATATCAGCGCTCCAGGTTGTTTCGACCTCGAATCTCTTCTCAATGTAAACCGAATTTCTTCTTCTCCTTCTTTTCCTACGATTTTCGTATTTCATCCTCTCTTGCGTCGCGTCATGATCATACGTTGTAATTAGGTGTTAGTGATTAGATCCCTTGTTTAGGTTTGTAATTTAGGTTTTGTTTTACTTTACTTGATTCAAGTGCCAGTTTTCTGTGATAGTTTACGTTCGAGTTCTGTGTTCTGCATTCATCTTTGCTCTTGAGGGGTTTTTTCTTAGATTCAGAATGAATTTCCGTTCTTACCACCCCTATTTGTGTTTGTGAGTGATCAGTGCATCGGAAACAGGCGGATACGGTTAACTTCGAGCACTTTACGTACGTTGGAGGCTGATCACCACGATCACAGTTAAATCATCGAACGGAGTTTTGAGAAAAACGGAAAAGAAGTTTGCACAATTCCTAAAATAATGGCTTATTACTTTTAAATTCTTTAACTTAACTCTTTAATTTCCAGAAATTTTCAAGCTATAATCTTCAAGAAGGTCAATAATAGTTTTGTTGAATTGTTTTTCTAAAAAAATGTTTTTCTAAAAATTAAAAAAAAACGAAGATGGATGACATAGCGCTCTGCATCGACATAGAAATTGATATTTTGAGGAGAGTTCATGCCACGGCTTCCTGCGCGCAATTGAATTACATTTGAATAAAAGTCTGCCAATAGGGCGTGGCACATAGCTTCCTCGAATCCTTAACCCGTCGTATGATGACTCGGAAGCAAAACTGTAGTTGGTACTTTTTGATGGTAAGTACTTGTTCAGCTATGCATAGTCTATTTTGTGTGAACAGTTTTTTACTTTATTGGCAATTTGAAATGGATTGATCGACCAGTTCCAATGGGATTTGTTCTTGATAAGAGCAGTTCATTTTTCAAACTTTGCCAGTCAAGATCACTTCACGCTTTCGGTATGCGTGAATTCAACCAATCTTTCTGTATTATTGATGGCTCTTTGATCCGATTCATCGAGATTAGGGTCAACGGAATCCGATTACCATTTCGATAATCCATAAGGGCGACGGGAGTAATGGTGTGACAGGTGGTGCGATTGCCGCAATACCCCCCACGGTTGGAGTGCCATATATGGAGTCGCACTGACCATATAAGGGACACCTTATAAGGTAGTGACTCGGTGAAGTTGTACCCCTCAGCTGATGTAGGTCGAGGAAGGTGACTCACAAGGGGACCGAAAGGTTCAGGGACTGGCGCCGTGAGACGTAATTTCACGCACCCCGCATAATAATAATTATAATTGATTGCTGGTGTCTTGTTGAACACCCTATGGGGAACATACTAATCGAAAGCTTCACAATATGGAGTTGAGCTTCATAAGAAGATGCTAATTCTCGTAGGCTTTCTAAGATGATTGTTCTATGAACTTTCTTGATCACCTCGCCTAGAAAAGTTTTTTTTTTCAAATTTGGAACAAAGACAGTTTAGTTTTGCATCCGAAAGGGAAAATGCTTTAAATTCGCAAAATGTCTCGAATGAAAATATTTACGCCCATTTTGCTTGCGTTGTTGAGCTTTATCAACAATTTTGGGTTCCTATCTGTCTGTCGCCGACCGATGTTGTCGGAATTGTCAGTCAGGGTTTGTACGGGTTAGTCCTTGATGATTGATTGATTGATCAAATGCTTTATTCCATAATAACAGGTGTGTTACAATAAAAAAAAACATCCAATAAGTATATTACGGCTGAAGCACAAAGCTATGAGCCGGAGTTACGGTTTCTTATAAACTTAAATAGAACGTGTGTACCTAATAGATTTTAACAACCTCCATAAATTTGAAGCTCTCATAATAAAAACAATGCAAAACAACTCTAGGAATTAAATTACTTAACTACCAACAACCTGATAAACTACAAAACATACAAAATAAATAGTACTAAAATTGCTCAATTACAAAAACAACAACAATATTACAGAACGCCATACACAAACAACCTCCACTTTTCAATAATTAAACTCATCAACCAAACACTTCCTATAATTTGTTGCTTTTATATGTACCACCCAAGTGCTGACCAGTTTTTTCCGTTCAAATACTCCAGAGCTTCATCATTAGTCAGATACAGGGCTCCGAATTGGTTTTGCCGGATACTTCTCAAAATATGACAATGTGCCAAAAAATGAAACACCGTTTCATCCTCTCCACTATTACACAATGAACAGGTAAAAATGCGATCCCCAACCCACGACTTGAAATTTAAGTCTAACATTTCACACCGTGCTCTGCAAATATTCCTAATCAGGAGCTGATTTATGCTTTTTTCCTTAAGATACGTTGGCGGACCCAAATGCTGATAGTTTAAATGGAACTGTGCCAAACGGACTTTTGCTTTACATTCAATAATGAATTCTTGTTTAATGCGATCAACTAAAACGTTCATTTGCTCCCTTATGCTTTTGGGCGCGTCAGGATCGATGTACAATGTGACTCCGTATTTACTGGCAAGTTCATTCCAAGCTTCCATCCACGAAACCTTTTTCCTAATCACCTCCCGAGCCACAACTTTGGCCAATCTCATTTGCGGACTTTCTAACACTTTTACAATATAGTGTACACTGAGGCTTAGGGTGTAGATGAACAATAGTCAGGTGTATTCATTGGTAGAGAAAATAGTTTCTTAACAAAAAACTTCAGAAGCATTTCCACCTGAGTGTGCTCTCCATATCCCCAAACCTGCCCCGCATAACACATACTGCTCCTACTCACAGCCCCAAAAACAGTGAATTTTGCCTCCAAAGGAACGTCTTTGTTTCCCAAAAACCTCGCCCACAC
Organism: Apolygus lucorum; assembly: GCA_009739505.2. Classification (NCBI taxonomy): domain Eukaryota; kingdom Metazoa; phylum Arthropoda; class Insecta; order Hemiptera; family Miridae; genus Apolygus; species Apolygus lucorum. The sequence continues at coordinate 21,569,320 of CM019171.2, forward strand.
AGTATTCAAACCTAACTTTGCCTTTGACAATTTGGTCCTTGATGATCCCCTACGAATTTCATGTCGATCAGACAAATAATAGCGTCAATTTTCCACATGATTTTCTCACAATACATTACCTTGATTTTGCTAAAATTTAGAGGGTTGTTTGGAACTGGTCACGAGATTGTTATTGATTCAGAATATTTATGGTCCCATTAGTGCAACATGAAAGGTAAAAATCGTCCACATGATTGGAAACAACGTCTCAATCGTGTTCATGTTTATCGATTGATTAATCGTTGTAGGGTGAGAACATAAAAGTATTTTGGAGCCTCTTAACATTCCAAACTAACCAATTTTTTTTCAACTACTTTCTGACAGTATTCCTTTTAATCATGAAAAAATTAATCTACCTTTCTACAAAAATATGTATAGAAATAAATAGTTGTTTGAAAGTTCACTTGTTCAGTAGATTGAGCACTGTTGAAATTCTCCTAAATCGTCCGTATTATAGACGTCATTGAAGCACAGACCATCTTGAAGCTACAAAAGTTGACGATCCAATTGCTGTCGCTTTGTTTGAAGGTGGTTCGGAGGGGTCTGAGGAACATCATTAATTAACCTTCCGGCCTCACAAATTCATTTTACGAGTTATAAAAAAGCTAGTATATTGTTTTATATATTTGTTAATCCATTCAGACCAGCTTTGTTGGGAGTTGAGCTGATTTAGATGTTCAAAAGGTGGAACATGCGTGGGATACCTAAAACGTGGGTGGAACATAAGACGAGTCCCTGAGCTTATCTGTTGCATTTCGGGGTCCAGCCATTGACCGAACTAAATAACAAGTTCTCAAGACGAATTTGTTAGATGTAATCGTGGATTTGAAAGTTGCTGCATTGACAGACAGGTGTCAAAACTATATCCTGCAGTAGGTAGACTTTTTTAAAATGATGGGATTAAATTGGAAAATTGTTTTGGTAAGGAATTTCAATGATAGTTACTAGGTATTTTGTGGAAGCCGAAAATAAATGAACAATTTTCGGGTTTTCACACCGAGCTTGTGTGGTCCAGATGGTCTGTGAACCAATGAATTTGATTTGTAGTTATAGGAGTAGATTAGCGTCCATTTGTCAGGTACCTAACAATAGCGGATTAACCTCATCTGATTCAAAAGCTGACCCCAATTTCTCGTTTAGTTGAAGCGAATCCGGGTGAAAGCATCGTAGATCACTCCTTGACGCCAGGGCCTTATTGTGAACGCCATTAGCTGCGGTCATAGGTACCTACACTTTTGTAATTACACTTCTTGGGTCGTTGGCGTTTCTTCAAAGGGCTCATTCCGCAATTCCTTCGTACTACCTTATTTTATATGTTGACTATTTGCTTGTAGCTGACAATATCTAATGCCTCACTACTACTAGGAAACTTCCATGTTTCGTGTGAGGCTATTACATTGCGTGACTAGAGAATATTATTAGTCTGAGAGCGATGAAGTTCCTACGTAAAAGACTATAAATCTGCACAATTATTGAACATGTCGACGACACGTCGAACATTACAACTTGTAACTTACTTGTTAGGAGGGATTGTAGCTACCAATGGTACATTTACGATAATGTTGGGGTTCCGAATACAATTTCTTAATGTTCCAACCAGTATACAGGGTGTCTACACTTATGATGGGCATAACTTCAGGGTTCGATTCTACAAGGTGTTTCCAACAAAAAATGTCTCTTGGCAATTTTCTTTTAACCCACTCAAAATTCCTTTTTTTTCGCGTTTTCGACCTTAAGGCACTGATATGGTCATAACTCCCTTATTTTTCCTGAAAAATCAAATCTGACTACACCGTTAGAAAAAGCGTTAAATTCCTAAGCTACCTAGTGCAAAATCAAAATCTTTCAGCAGTAAAATAGTTTAAAAAAATCAAGTCAAAAAGTAAACTTTAAATTTTTTTTGAGACTTGACTTTTTTCGACCAAAGTTTTTACTCTAAATCCCTGCTCATTTCAATGGGCGCTCTTCGGAGAAAACATGTTCAAATAATCAGCTTTCCAACGGACTATCAATTTTTCTTTTTAACATTCAAATTGGAAGAGTAAATGAAGTTTGACTGCCAAAAAAACGTGTGTTTTACAGGAAAATCCACTGTTTTAAGCGGTTTCTGGTCCTTCTCGATCTCAAGTTGACTTGACGATTTTGGTATCATTTCCTATGGAATTTTTTACGCTGAATCCAATAGTGATACTTCAGAATGATTCCGACTGCTAGAAAGTGGATTTTTAGACGAAAACCTTCGTTTTTCGTACATAAAATACGCATTATTCGTAGATATGGTAGTGAGCATAAAGTAACACCTGTGTATTCAATAAAAACACCGAATTTCTAGCTGATTTTTCAAGAAAAATAAGGGAGTTATGAAGGTCGAAAACGCGAAAAAAAAACTTCCAAGTGAAAAAAAAGGAATTTTTTCGAACCCTGAAGTTATGCTTATCATAAGTGTACATACCCTGTATTGTTAAATGGAATTTTTATTAATGAAAATAAAAATCAATGCACAACTTACAAAATAGCAGAAAACATGATCAGAACCACGATGGTTTATGAATTTTTTGGGAAAATGAAGCTTTGGTAGTCGTATCGGCCGGGGAGCGGTAGTTGGATCAATGATCACAACCCACGTAGTGCTCAAAATATTGATGGATCGACCAGCTATCCAATAATTGACATCAATTAAGCCCACTCGAATCCATTTGGACCTCTTCTGTTTGGTCAATCTCTGCCTCGAATCACGTACGCCTTCTCCGTAAATCAAATCTCTTTCCTAGAAGCTACTGTTATATATGAGACCAAAAAATAATAATTTAGGCACATCTTTTGAACTTATCCTGACACTGTAGTTTGTCAAGTTAGCCCTTTGTTATTAATAATGTGATTCATACTTGATGGTACAGCAAGAATGTACCCAAAGTGGGTGAAAGAATTACTTCAATGTTTCCCCTTGTGAAACTCATGAAATAATCTCCGAACATTCATCAAAATCAGCGAACATTCATTTGGGATTCACACTCGTGTTTCTGCTTTATCATTCGTCTCTACTTCAAGTCCTTATGGGGAGTGAACAGTTGGCCATACAGAGCTCTGGGTGGTCTCGTTCGATTCTAAAAACGCTGCAAATTATTACACATTGGTTTATTATTTTTTATTTTTCTATATAGATCACTCGTCTGCAAAGCCACCAACCATCCAACATGAAGAAAAACATCGATCGCATTTCGGTCAGCTTTAATTTGAACGGAGATCAGGCTCTTTTGCGATTCACACTCGTGTTTCTGATTTATCGTACGTCCAAACTTTAAATTCTCGTAGTGAGCGAACGGTTACAGAGCTCCGGGTGGTCTCAAAAAATTCTATAGAATCTTAAATTGAAGGAATAACAATACCTTTATATCAAAATTTTTTGAGTTAGGGCGTTTTCAAAATTTCAAAATTGATTTTGAAATTTCATCTACCTACCAAATTTCATCAAAATCGGTCAATGCTAAGTGGCAAAAGTGCCGCGTACGGCGGACGGACGGCCAAATTTTTATTCGATTTTTGGATTCTACGTACCTTGAAACGTAAACCATCAAAATTTGAGGGGGTGTTAAAATTTTTTTTTCTTGGTCGATTCCATAGGTTCATTATTGAAAATAATAAACCAAAAATCGATACAGTTTTGAATTGATGAAAAAAAAACAATATCTTTGAATATAAAGTTTTTGATCTAGGGCGTTTAGAAAGTTTCAGTCCCTATTGTTCAAAACTTTGGAGTGAATGCCGATAACCCTAAGCTTCTCGACACAACTAGACCCCAAGCTCTTACACCAAAGTTCATCAAAACTAAGGAACTTAGGAAGGAGACGTGGTAACTAAGGAAATTCTCGCGTACGGCGGACAGACGGAAGATTTCCTATTCGATTTTTGGAATTTACGTACCTTGAAAATTTGGGGGGGGGGGGGGGTACACATTGTTTCTTGCTCGATTCCCAAGGTTCATTATTGAAAGTAACACAAAAGGAGGTTTTATAAAAAAGAATTGAGGGATTTCAACCTAGGGAGGGCACGATACCACCGATACTTTTTTGGTATCGATACCGATATTTGTATCGATAATTTTGTTTAAAACTCTTACCGATATATTGGTATCGATACTTTTGCTTAAAATATCGGAGATATCGATACTTTCTAAACGATACTATCGATATTTTAAAATTAGTACCAAGAAAAAAATGCCACATTTTTTCTGCCACAGAATAATACTCAATGACCTCCGAATAGTATCAATTGAAAAGATTTATCGCTTCTAATATTCGTCATCGATATTCAATAACCTTCCTCGCATTTGCGTTTTTCATTTCGCTCGTTTTTTTAATATTTTATTTTCGTTTTATTTTTATTAACTTTTTTGAAAATTCAAGTGTAGCCATTCATTTAAGGTTACGGCAAATTTTTGTTTTTACTATTTGATAATGAATATTATTTGTTTTGCAAATGATTTATTACATGATCCTTTCCATTTGTAGTGGTTTGTTGCAAATAAAAATTGGAATAAATACGAAATTTATTATTAATTTTTATTACATTTTAAATTTTTGACTATTACAGTTTAAATTATTGGATTTTATTACATTTCAAATTAATGGCTTGTATTAATATATTGTAATATTAATATTTCTTAATTATTGGGTTTTCATTTGGTTTGCAAAATCTAGGTGGATTAATTTGAAAATATCGGTGGTATCGATACTTTGAGCCGATATTATCAAAGTATCGATATCTTATAATATCGGTATCGAAAAGATATCGGGAATCGATACTTCCTGAGAAATATCGTATCGAAAGAAGTATCGATACTTCTAAGTATCGATCCCTATTTCAACCTCCTGTTGTGCTTGTCACAGTAGATATTGTGTCATATGTAAGTTTTAGTTATAAATCGAATGAGACTAACCCCAGAATCGTACTATTCTTGAATCTCACAGTGTATGGCCTTCACTGTTATTGTCTACTTTTCGTGGACATATGGGATTGTCGTTCACAGCAATAAAGAAAAATTGACTATTAATTTTGTAATTTATAAACCGTTTATGATGTTTTTCTTTTATTCCAGGTAAGTGATTCACATCTCCTGAATGACCCTATTGAGCTAAGTCAGTAAGTAGAGTAGACTATCAATGTTATTATTAAATCGTTAGTCACCTCCATTGTTTCGTTGTACTGAGTATTCACGCTGGATTATCAATTTCTTGAGCGTGTTATTTTCATTCCCTCAGACTGGATTATCGAATAGTGGCTCACGCTAATCGTGTATTTTATTGGAACGAGCTCATGTGATTACTATTAGATATTAGGTGCATTTGATCAAAATCAAATCGTTTATCGCCCATCTTCAAGTACATCTCCTTCAAATTCATTTGCATACACCATCTTAATAAAAAAAACTTGCCAGGCCGTCGCAAAATGGTCGCCCTGTAAGGTTGTCTTATTATCTTACATTAGACCCAGATCTACGGGCTATCAGGTGTATCAATAATTAGCTATATAAACCCGCTCTTGTCCTGCTTACCTTATTTAGCTTCCCCCTATTTTACCCAGGCAGCATTTATTATTACGTGATCTGCTTCTAGAATGTAAGTCTGCCTTGTCCTATATTGTTAAAATCTCATATTGCAATTATGGAAAAAAGCAATGCTTCATATTTCTTATGTTTTGTTGCTGGATGTGGCAATTTCCTCACTTCGATTTTCAATAAATCCTTGATATCTGTGTTTGTTATGAGGATAGGTATCCATCGAATATACTTGTTCGTCCACTTGGTATTCTACCTAAAAAGAAGAAGACTAGGCGAAGGGGAATAAAATTCTGATCTGAAAAATGTACTCAAGAAGAAACGATGCCTACAAAATTAAATTTTCGAAGTCTTCTGAGAATTGCAAGGAATGTCCTCCAAAATTTAAATTCCCACTCGCAATACACGCCCCGCCAAAAATGTAAGCAAATTTCCTAAGAAATGAAGTTATTACAAAAATCTAAAAATTTTCGTCATGGATTTTACGAAATTTTTTTCATTGAAATCCTTCACTTCACCTTCAATTGACTGAAAAAATCGAAAAAGAAAGTGGAGATCATCAAAACTATTCAATTTCCTTAATAACACAAAACTTCAAGGGCTTGTTTCCACTTTCATTGACTGAAAAGGTGGAGAAAGAAGGTCGAAATCGACAAAACTTGTTGGTTTACTCGAGAGACAACTTCAAAGGCTTATTTCCACCTTCAATTGGCTGCAAAGGTGGAGAAAGGTGGTCGAAATCGTCAAAACTTGTTGGTTTACTCGAGAGACATGACAACTTTAATGGCTTGATTCCACCTTCAATTGACATTTTCAGTGAATCGATGGTTGAAATGAGCCTTAGAAGTAGTCTTGTGTCTTGAGTTGTGTTTCGACCTTCTTTCTCGACATTTTCAGTGAATTCAAGGTGGAAATAGGCCTGAGAAGTTGTCTGGTCTCTCGAGTAAACCAACAAGTTTTGACGATTTCGACCTTCTTTCTCGACATTTTCAGTCAATTAAAGGTGGAAATAATCCTTTGAAGTTGTCTTGTCTCTCGAGTAAACCAACAAATTTTGTCGATTTCGACCTTCTTTCTCGATATTGTCAGTCAATTAAAAGTGGAAATAAGCTTTTTTAATCATTTTCAGTGAATTCAAGGTGGAAATAAGCCTGAGAAGTTGTCTTGTCTCTGGCTATTACCGACTTGCTTCGATACATCAAGCTAGAGAACAATTACCCTTATCAAGTTGAGAAAACTTCTGTTAACGCTTATAGAAGCTTGAATACCGTGGCAGTGATCAGACCAATCTACATCGATTCTTTGCGAATTGCAATACTGATGTTTGCCTTTTAAGTAGGTGAATATGATAAGTAATCCTTGAATTCCCTCGTTGGTTAGTTTGTTTTTCCCCTATAGGAGAATCTGTAATACGCCTCTCGTTTGTGACTCATGTTGTGCTTATTTGGGTCACACGAGTCTGTGTTTATCGTTTAATGATATTTTGGTTGCCCTAAAAATGGTATTCGCATCCGAGGATCAGGAGATAACCATCCAAAATCTCGGACCAGGTGACTGGCGTGTGGCCTCCCTAATATGGGCATGACACCGAAGTTCTTTCGGGAGCGAGGGTTCTCCCGCGTTTCAGTCCTTGTAAGGTAAAACGGGGGGTGGTTTTTTTTCTTTACCAAATCAGATTTGATGATAATGTAATACGATACCCTTTTGATTCGTGTCAGAAGTGTTAACATTCAAAGCCCGTTTCTTCGTGGTGCAATCGTCGAGTTTCGACACGTCATCTCTGATATACTTACCTTTCAGCTACGACCATAAAACAGTATCTACGAATAAATTGAGGTCTTTCCGTCATTCTGAACGCAAAGTCGAATCAGCTCATTCACATCTGAAAATTGCAAATGTACCTATACATCTTTCATGTCCTTGTGGGGATCGTAAATGATTTCTCAATAGAACTGGATGGAAGAAAGATATTTATGAGTACTTGAAATACGAGTACATCAAGCAGGCGCTCGAACTTTATTATTGGCGGTAAATATCTGCTTACTGCTAGAACATCATGTTATTTTTATACCCTAGAAGAACGTTACTTTTTACTCAATAAAATTCATACGCCTGGATCCGCCCTTTCTATATTTACCTTCAATGTTGTTGTGTCCAAAGGAATGTGAAAATTAGCTTCACTAGTCCACAGCCTTGTCATTTTCTATAATGAACCTCTTGAATCCTGCTCTGTAATTAATCTTTTAACTCCATACCTCTACAATCTCTGGAAATGTCATCCAATTCGCGTGGAAAATGTAGAAGTTATGGCTGTTACAAGAGTTTTACGTTTGGCATGCGCTGAAGCTACCCTAGGGTTCATAGCGTTCCATCTAGAAGCCATCCCGCACAATCCTTGAAAATTTCATCGAATTTGGGTGGAACTTGAAGAGTTTTGGATGTTATAGGGTTTTTACGAGCTCGCGCAGAGGATGTCAATCCGGGGATAAAGATTTTCTTAGGGAACCATCTACACCTCAACCCGCACAGTCTGTGAAAATCTAATCGAAATCGGACTGTAATTTCTAATAGTTTTGCCTCTTACAAGGATATCATGACAGACAGACACGAAACCAAAATTGTTCAGGAAACACCAAATTATAAAACGCGAATGGAAATTTTGATTTTGGTACTTTTTTACATTGGTAGACTTGGAGGCAAAACGAGTAAGAAACAGAGTTTCAGTTTCATGCTACGTTAGTAAGCTTCTTGGTTTCCAATTGCAAATTCGGTTGATACTACAAAACAACTCTCCCAAAATTCTTACCGGCGAATCTTGCGATATTCCCTATTGTGAAAATCATCATCCCCGGACTGATAGAAGCGACAGCGCATGCGCAAACGTGAATTCCTTGTAACCGCCAGAACTTCCACATTTTCAATCCGATTTCAATGAAATTTTCAGGGATGTTACAAATTAGTATATAGATGGTCCCCTATGAAAATCACCACCTTCGGACTGATAGTAGCCACTGCGCATGCGCAAACGTGAATTTCCTTGTAACGGCCATAACTTCTACATTTTCCATCCAATTTCAATGAAATTTTCAGGGATGTTACAGAGTAGTGTTTAGATGGTCCCCTATGAAAATCATAGAAAATGGTTTTTCATAGAGGGATAGTCCCCTGTGAGAATCTCAAATCCTATTCATTACATTACTAGGCCTCAATAGCTAAGTTGATAGTGCGTGGAATTATCCCCCAGGGGTCCCGGGTTCGAATCCCAGCCGAGGCTAAGCATTTTTTTGATCCAATCACATACATCTACTCACATTTTTCATCCGAATTTGATGAAATTTTCTAGGATTGTCCAGAATAGTGTGTAGATGGTCCCCTATGAGGGTAGTGAAAGGTACTTAGAGATTTGTGTTTTGAGATTAACTACTATGCATCGGATATAATACTAATAATCGGCATAATCGGGTTATGGATACGAGGAAGCTATGTGCCACACCCACTTGTTTTTAATCTCAATAGTCTACTGACCTAAGGTTACGTTTAACCCATTTCCGCCGACTGTGCCAGATCACGACGCAAGGGGTGACTTTTACGATTTCCTGTTCATTCCTGCTTGCTCATGAACAATCCTACTCTGTGCCTCCCACTTCAGCAGGTTCTCATACAAATCCCCTCCGATTTTCATTCGCTTTTGAGTCTTTGTCTAGGCGTGAGTGAAGTTTGAATTTAATCAAGATTCTACCGACGAGAATAACCCGACTCTGCGCTGCTGTAAGCACTCTTATTAGTGTATACTAACATTTTTCTCTTAGCTTTCCATGAATTCTTGTTATTTATGGTCATTTGAAGGAATTAAAACAATTTTCTCATTTTCGACTTCTTTTGGTTAGATCTGGTGTCCTTGGAAACTCGGGTGTGCCAGATCTGGCACAGTCGTCACATAGTGTCAAGAATTCGGAACTTTTTTGAGAGCTGGGGAATGTAGGAGTTATGGCTATTACAACGATTTCACGTTTGCGCATGCGCCCAAAATGCTCTCAATTTGTGGGTCATGATTTTCATAGGGGACCATCTCCACCCCAATTCGCATAATTCCTGGAAATTTCATCGAAATGAGATGGAAATGTAGAACTTATATCCGTAAAAAGGAAATACACGTTTGCACATGCGCAGCGGCGGCTACTATCAGTCTTGGGATAATGATGTTTATTGGGGACCATCTATACGCCAACCCGCAAAATCCCTGAAAATTCATTGAAATCGGATGCGAGTTGTAGAAGTTTTGGTTGTGGCTAGGATTTCATGACAGACAGACAGACACGGAACCAAAATTGTCCAGGAAGGTCTGAAACGTAAAACGCGAGTGGAAATTTTGATTTTGGAGAACATCTTTTTTTTCAGCCTTGAAAAATGAAAACAAAGCTTCCGCTACCTTGGTAGACTCGGAAGGAAAAAGAGAAGCGGGGCTCAAGCCACAAAATATTCGATCACATTTTATAATGGGGTTGTGATTTGCACCTGGTTGGATAATGAATAGTGTGGTGGCTATAGCTTCCACGAAATATGGACATTAGCCTAAAGTATGCCTAGGAGGTTCTCAAAAGCAGAAAATAAAATCATTTCTGTCCCTCAACCACACTTTATCCATCAGTACAATCGTAACATGGGAGGGACTGATCGCATACACCAGGATATCAATAGGTATAAAACTGGTATTGAGGGGAAAATAGGTAGTGGCCACTATTATGTTGCTCACAGACGTTGGCCTCAACAATGCGCGTCTAATATGTGTGCTTACTATACTCTATTATTCTTGTCAAAATATTGTTTGATAAATATTTTTTTTCTGGAATTTTCTCAAAAAACTACTCTGAGTGACGACTGTGCCATATCTGGCACGGGGGGTTACGCCCCCCCTATGGGTGCAAAATTTAAATTAATATTTTTCCTAGCTTATTTGAGGTTCAGTAACATTGTTTTCAGGTAAATTTATATTATATCTCAAAAATTATAGTTCTCGGCGTAAATGGGTTAAGTACAGTAAAGACCCAAGTGAATACGGAGGGAAACGATGGGTGATACATCAAGAAAAATTAGGTATAAATCGCAGTGTAAGCATTTGCGGTGTTCTGGGAAATTTTGAAAAATCTAAATAGACTTTTTTTAGTACCTAACTTACATATTTTGACTATTCAGGAGGAATGACATTGAATGGCCGCCCAGCTTTGCGGTGAACACCTCACATCGTCCCTTTTTGGTATCATTGGATTCTTCCTCGTTTCTAGGATTCCTCCTGTGGGTGTCCATTTTCAGCCCGTCCTTCCACAATATCCTTCAACCTTTCCGCCGCACGAGGTACCTTCATATTTCACAAACAAGATTCCCTTCCTCACAAAAGTCATCCGTTAGTTATGACCTACTAAAAAAGTCGACCTCAGAACGTCCGAAAGGACAAATATTTGGCGTAACCCAAGAATTTATCAACGTTGTTGTAATGCCTTTTGTCAGGCCCCAACTATGCGAAATAATTACGACCTCTCCAGACGTTATCACAGAAAAGGCCGAAAGAAGAATTCTAAACAATGGGTAGCAAGGAGCAGGTTGACCTGAATACCAGGTGCTAACGTCGTTACGTTGAACTGTGCGGCTGTAATTCCTACGTTGCAAATTACTGTGGTTTATGATTCGCGTTTCTCCTCAAATATAAAATTCTCTTGTGAATATTACTATTATAGTGTTCACATGATCATGATACTTTCAAATAGGGGTTAATAGAATAGTAATGTACCAAAAATCGAATAAAGACAAACTTTTGTGGAGGAGTTTTGAACACTTTTGGACACTTCTCGATGAGTATGAAATTCTTTGATTTTAGTTGAATTGCAGTCCTTATCAGGTCTTTCGGCCTGAAACTAATAAGTACTTGAGCTGATACATCATGAAAGTGTGATTCTTTTGTTGTTGAGAATGTCTGCAATTTCATAGCTGTTGCTAATAAAATCGAGTTTTACGACCTTCGCAGTCCTTCAGTCGAATATCCCGCGTTATTTCGTCTACATAGCCGTCGGGGAGATCGCATTCCTTTTACTCCATCGACCTTCAGAGGGGTTCAATATTATGGCAACATCTCGGTTCGGACGTTCCTACTCGTATTCATTTCATGTGGAACCTTTTGATCTTGAACCTCTAAACTCCTTTCCTCAATTATTTTCCTCAATATCATCGGTTATCACATTCCTATAATTTTAACCTTCCTTAAATTTCCCATGGAGTGACACCACTGTAACCACCTTCTCATCTTCTCCCATCACTTCGAGATCAGAGATACTCATTTGTCGAAAAATTGCATCTGAGTCATTCAGAAAAATTTGTATCTGGGTTTAATTGAAACTTTTATGTACTGCAACTTTTAGACAACCTTTTGACTCCGTAGACTTAATAATACAAAATTTATAATATCTACCCAAAACGTCACTTCTTTATCCTGTCCCATACCGACTTAGCCTACTCCAACTTTCCGTGGAGTCGGCAGGTTGTAATATTCCTCGATTCTAGTGTTATGGTGTTGTCTGTATCGAGGGCAATATTTTTTACAAACCATTCCCAAATATACGCAACATTATTTATGTTTGTCTCGAGGATTTCCGTCATTCCTTCTCACCATCAGTTTATTTGAGAAATTTTCAAATCTCCCAGCTCCCGGTAGTGGCTTGGTTCGTTTTTAACCATCAGCATCAAGCATCAAATTTCAATTCAAGTGGCTAAAAATTATGCTAGAAAAGTACCAAATCTTAACACATAGGTACCTCAGCTGAAGGGTCGTGATTTGTGGGTCGTGAACTGCTTTTTTCAAACATATTTTAACTTTATTTGCATGAAACCTAATTCAATGGTAACTTATGGTGCCTTCTAGCGGTCCCGATAAATACTTGAAAAGCATTCAAAAGTATCGAGTATATTGATGGCATTGGGAAGGTTATTTCAAGAATTTTTCGGAAAACTAATTATGAAGAACTACTGGGGTGTGTTCAACTACTGATGGCTACCCCCTACCAGTTTCAATGATCCCCAGCATATCAGTAGCGGCTGACACAATAATATCGTGAGGAAAACCGGTGCGAGTTTTTATTATATATCGAGTTATTGTTCTTTGAAATAATGTTGTTCCATCTAACATCAATCAACCATATTAACTGTTCCTATAAGTAAAACAGGGTCCATGGTCATCCTCTGAATATTCTGATTTCCAAAGCTGAAGTCCATAAATCTTAGTGTTAATCGGATTGATCGGACACTGTCGGATGAGCGAGCTTCATTTGAATGAACGATTGTATGTTAAGTAGCAAGAGAAACGCTAGGAAAATACTTCTTAGTGATGCTGAATTTTTCCTACGAAATCATGGTAAACGTCCAGGAAAAACCTAGCTCTGGACCTAATACGAATTGTAGCCTTCTTTCCCATGTTTTGACTCCTTGATGTTTGATGATTTTGATTGTGAATTTTGGTTTATTATTTTCATTAATAAGCTTTGGTATATGGGACCGATTTGGTTCAAATTTGGTATATGGGCTCCATTTGGGGTCTAGTTGTGCCGCGAAACTTCTAAGGGGTGAAAATTGAGAATTGAAATTTTCAAGAGTGCCCTAGCTCGATAACTCTCGAAATAAAGGTATCGTTTCTTCACCAATTTTAAATAATATTGAATTTTCAAAAATTTTTGAGACCACCCGGAGCTCTGCAGGACAAACCGTTCGTTCCCTACGAGTACTAACAAAAGAGGTCTAATCTCTGTTGAATTTTATCTGACTAAATTGCGATCGCTGTTCATTTCTTAGATTTCTATTCAGTTTTGCTTTCTGAGCAACCAGTAATCAAATTTCCATATGAAGCTCTCTATTTTTCGAATCGAGTGTGAAGCGTTTAGTTGTTATTAATGAACTTGATTGAAGGCAGTATGGTGAGGTAGGTAGTACCTACCAATGATTGGTAGGTAAAAAAAAAGTTGGTAGGTAAAAAAAGTTGGTAGGTAAAAAAAACTGCAAATCATTGCTCGAAGGTTTATTATTTTCTGTATAGATCACCCATCTGTATAGATCACTCCCTACCAATTTTGATGATTTTGATGCTGAATTTTTCCTACGAAATCTTGGGCACAGATAAACCTGGCTCTTGACCTAGTACGAATTGTAGCCTTCTTTTCCCTATTTTGACTCCTTGATGTTTGGGACGTCATTATTAATTAGGTACCTACACAATAACTTGAATTATTTACTAATTCAATAATAAATAATTATCGTTAAATATTATGCTTACACCTATTACTAATTTAATAATACTTCAAGCTAAACAAGTATTTCCTCTAACATTTTGTTTCATGAAGCACCACTCAGACATGATTTTAACAGGATTTCAGGAAATATTAAAGATCTCTAATAAACTACAGTAATCATTAGTGTTACGTTTTTTACATCAACTAATTCTATCTGAAGAAGGTTAACCTAAAGTTAACTTAAGAAAGTTAACTTAAACTTTTTCCTCTTTTCTGGCATATTAAGTTGTTACTGACTTGTTTTTACATCCTAATCCCATTCATTGCTCGACACTGCAGGTTCTCACTTCCACCATGTACGAGTAGTTCTTGTGCTAAGCTAAAACAGAAATATTCCGGATTATCGAGGTCACAGCTGATACTTCATGAATGGTAATCAAAACAGATTAGTCATCTTGTGTTGCAACGTGCTACGAATCACTCAAACTAAGAACATTTTCGGGGTCAATGTTTTAATAGATCACACCCATTGTAACCACTTGACTAACTGGAGCAAAGCTATTCGTTTGACAACATACGTCAAGACAAAGCACCCGATTGATATGAGACAGTGTTGGCACTTTGTTTTCGGTTCTTTAAGAACGCTTGGGCAATCGACGAGTTGACTGGCACAGAAGGTTGGCCCAGTTTCGGAACAATCTGTTGACTTGCAATGATTTTTCAGCTGCCATAACGTACATATCCTTGGAATGTTTATGCTTTATCAACTATGATTATTACAATACCGTTTCCAAGTCGTAGCTTACCTGTTCGTTGGCCAAAAATGGTATAGAATTCTAGGGAAACGATTGGGTGTGCGCCTGGGTAGGAAAAACTGTTTATTGTTATTTTTAATCTAAAGTAGACCTCAATCCTAGAATTTTGGTACCAACCGCGACCTTCTAGCGTGTGTAAATCTTTTCCTATGAATTTTTAAAGTTTCGACCGTTTATAACGTCACAGTGGGCTGGGGGGGGGGGGGGTGACATCATAAACCGCCGAAACTTTGAAAAATCATAGAAACAGATCTATTCACGCTAGAAGGTCGCGGTTGGTGCCAAAATTCTCAGGATGTAGTCTACTTTCGATTAAAAATCTAAAAAAAAAAATCATGGCGCACCCCCCATTACTCGTACCTATCTACAGTACCAGAAGTGTTTGACCAAATATGTAGACATTATTGATTGGGAAGCTTTGTATTCGTGCAGCAGGTCAAAAGAATCCGAGTCATCCAGAATAACAATTTTACTGCATTTCAGAGCTTTTTGAATCATTTTGGTTTATTAATTGCCATAAAAAAACCTTTGGAATCGACCAAGAAATTATATTTTGTGACTGTCTCTCCCACCCAAAATTCAAGTAAGGTCGCTAAGAGTTTGAGCTCCTTGAGTAGGTACTACTCTTACAAAAAAAGTTTGTTTATTACGAAAAAAATGCTAAAATTTATTTTTGAAAAAGATTTAAGAAATAAATTGATTTTACAAAAAAGTTTGCTTATTATACCGGTTTATCAGGGTGCCATTTTGTTCAACATGGCGTGAGTCGGAAATCAGCTGATTCGAAATTTTTTCTCCAGAAAGAGGTTGGCCAGTTTTTTGATTCTGAAAACTACTCTGTGATCCTTATAGTTATGGTTATAGTTATCTATATTTTTTGAACAAAAACATCCATCCTCATTAATAATAAGAATATTCACTCTATTCATAATAATCACATTCAGAATAATTCACTCTATTCACTCAATCTCACGGTAGGTACTATTAATGGCAAAGCCGAGTTCATTGCAGTTGTGTGATCTTTACAGAAAAATAATAAATCATTGTGTAATAAATTTGCGGTGTTTTCGTGCGGTGTCTGTCTGAGGTCAACACCAGTACGTGAATCTCCCTCCATTCCTTATGTCGAAGTCCGACAAAACCCGCTGATGCCGACGATGTTCTGTTCTCGACAGTTTGCAAATATTCTGGGAACAAGGGACCCTCTTGAAAAGAGAATGGCAAACACGCGGTTCCTCTCCCGAACCGGAGGACGAATTTAGCGAATGATCTCACCCTCGCACAACAGGTTCTCTCTGGACGGGCCGGTCACAAGTTCCATTCGGAATTGATAACAGCGTTCGTCATCTCCGTTCATTCAACCTCTCAAACCTCTCTCGTCTCGTAATGGGTTTGGAAATTTGCCACATCGCCGATACAACTATCAAGTTTGGTTGAGGGAAAGATGTCTCTCTCTCGAAACATTTTGACTTAATCTTGTTCCTGGGTGTTGCAAAAATGCGTTCTAGTCGAAAATGTCTTGCTTTCTGGTGGATTTGAAGCTTCTGCATTCGAAAGGCGTCTCTCCTGAATTCTGATTGGCTGGGAATTCCCGTACTCAGGAAATGCCTGGTTTGTCTTGACGGAAGAGTAATAATGACTTTATACTGGTCTTCACCTTGTTCGTTAGTTTCTCGGTGTAGCGAAGATCTTTCATATTGTATTGTTTCTTCTATTAGGTTATTGGTTAAGCTTGAGCCAATATGCTTTATCAGCAGTTCAGTTAAAGCCCAGCTTGTCTCGTCTCCGCCAGCTCCATAATATGGACTCACGAAAAGGTGAAGACCAGTATAAAGTCATTATTACTCTTCCGTCAAGACTATTCTATATATTATACATTCTATATAACTATATATAGAATGTATAATATTTAGAATAGTCTTGACGGAAGAGTAATAATGACTTTATACTGGTCTTCACCAGTGAAGACCAGTATAAAGTCATTATTACTCTTCCGTCAAGACTATTCTATATATTATACATTCTATATAACTATATATAGAATGTATAATATTTAGAATAGTCTTGACGGAAGAGTAATAATGACTTTATACTGGTCTTCACCTTTTCGTGAGTTTCTTGGTGTAGCGAAGATCTTCCATATTGTATTATTTCTTCTATTAGGTAATTGGTTAAGCTTGAGCCAATATGCTTTATCAGCAGTTCAGTTAAAGCCCAGCTTGACTCGTCTCCGGCCTGCTCCATAGGTAAGTCGTCCGTATTCGGCCGAAGCCTCTACAGCAGGGGTTCCCAAACTTTTTTGTACCACGCCCCCCTCTGGTTATTTGGAGACCCCCCACGCCCCCCTACACATATCAGCTTACCATTTTGCAATACCCTATTTCCACGGTACCGTACATACCTACTCCTACTTGTACAAGTATGTGCCTACTTGATACGGTGAGTAGGTAGATTTTTCGATCACTGTTGAATGCGGTGACGCAGAATGGAAAGATTCAATAATTGTACGTATGGTGAAAATTAAAACAAGTATTACATGAAAAACGAATATAATTACTGACAAAAAATTTCACATTGTAACACAGATACATTTTCAATTTAAGGAAGGTGAAACTTAGAAAGACTTTATTTCAAAAATCTGAGGAAATTATTTTTGTAATTTTTTTTATTTATTTCATTTGGGTGTCACGCCCCCCCAGGTAGTAACTCTATAAATGGTGAAATTCACGCATTCGATTTCTTTCACATTGTATGGAGTGTACCTTACGTGTCTTCTTTCTTTCCCGCCGTCTTCTTACTATGGATGTATTTCCTAACAATCCCCAATAGAACGCACACCTGAATCACGCCTTCACTTTGATTTTGTGTGTGTGCTTGTTTTTGACCTTGCCTCACTAAAATGTCATAAATCTCTCATTTTTCACGCAAATTCGGAAAAAAAACTAAGTAGACACGCTGAAAAAAGAGGCATTTTTAGAGGGGTAAACAAGTACTAGGAGGGGTAAAGTTGTTGCACGTTAGTTGTAAAATCGATTTCTGAAGTATTGTTGATTGTTTCGGGACAACGAACGTGGAAGTAGGTAGGTACTCTGACGAAAACCCGCTTCAGTGGACGAACGTTTGGCCGTGCGATGGTATGGGTGTTTGTGGGATTGACTACTACGCTGTGACCTTGACTGGTCAAAATTGGTTCTTCTGAACATGTAACCTTATCGAACTGCAGTCAAGGGTATATAGCAAATTTGCCCCCCAGGTATCTCCGAGTTTGATGATTTTCAAAAAAGTTACCTATGTTGCATCTCCTAACTGTCCGTTTATAGAATCTTAAGTTAGTTACTTTATAGTTGATGTATTCCCGTTGTGAATAACTATACGAAAGAGGTCATTTTGTATTATACAACGACCCCATACAACTCCAAATCATTGAAAAACTTAGAGTTGACGCCTATGTTGTGGACATGAAGAGTTAACCAACTATGAATCTTCTGTACCTTTGTATGTGAACTGTGATCGCGAAAATCGTGACGCAGTTCTGTCTGTTCCGCTCATGCGATGACTGATAGCATCCACTCGTCTGACAGCTGATTCTAATTGGCTCCAAAGCATTCGTAATTGTCCAGACTTCCCAACGAGATGATTTGTGATGGACGTAATTTGCGGGGCCCGAGCGCAGGCGCAGTTACTGTGTTCTGGTCGTTTACTCCCACATGCCCGATTTTCCGAAACTGCACGTGCAACCAGTGATGCGCTACGATGTTTATATTGTGTTTATTCTTGTGTCTACTTTTAGAAATGATTTTCTAGTTTCAAGAATTTGATCAAGTACTAGACCGTTAATAGTTTAGGTCCTCAAGATCAACTCTGGAGTGGATATAATGAAGAATCGTGCACCAAAATTGAGATTCCATTTCATCATCAATGAAACTCAAGATGTGGTCAAATACAGGCGGAATTTATGCTTACATTACTGCTTATTGGATCTATTCACTGAGGAACCTACAGCTCTGCTCCATCTTCAACCACAAAAGGCTCAACCATAGGGAGAACCAGGTCCATAAGCCTTCGCAGCCCAATCTTCCTCAGCAGTCTTTCATCCCAACTTTTTGAGAACTCTTTATTTTTGTTATTTTTTTACACAGTTTTGAATTGAACATTATGATTGTAATGAGGAATTTCACCGAATTCTGTTTGCATTTTTCCTGAATAGCTAATGGTGTGGAATAGATGAAAATCGGGCTGATTTCGGAAAATAAATCTCCTGTTATTTTTGGGAGACAATCAAAATTTTTGATTTCAAAACTAACCGGGAAAACGGATGTGGAGCGGAAACGCTCGCTGATTGGGCTGTTCGGATCGCCGTCTCCTCCCAGTGTTGCCCATTGGGACGACGAAATCGTGTTTTCTAAGAGAAAAGTTATCAAACAATAACAGGGGAAACCTAATTTTCCCCATCTTGCTTTTTCTATTTCTTTCTTCAGTTTTTCGATTTAGAACTTTACTGTTTCGTGAAATTTTGCATCTGGGGACTATAGATTTCTCGATCTCAGCGCTTCAAGCGGCCATAAATGAACTATTCCAGGATGACGTCATTTTCCCGGGATTTTTTAAACATTCGTATTTTCTACACTGTTTTGTTTATTCGTAAATTAGGAAGTTCGAGCTGAAAGTTTGCCTTAAGGGGTTTTTCGAGGTGCTGAATCCGATTTTGGGTCCAAAAATAGGAAATTCCGACATGGTGAAATTCCTCATTATCAACACACGAGACAGCTCAATGGAGCAGCCTCATTCCTAACATCAGCTATTATTGCTGCCATCAGCGATGCTTTCCATTCATGTTACAGTTTTTTGTGGCTTCAGTCATCAGCAGTTGTGTTCAGATTCATTCTGGTCCCCGAATCGCGTAATTGCTATTTATTTATTGTGCTGGACAATTTCAAGGTAAAATCTAAATTTTGATTTCCCCACTCAAGTTTTGCTCTTTCGACTCGTGGTCTGGTCGCTTCAGCGTCACTTCCTCGCCATCTGCCTGAACTCAACAGGTGTTCCTTCCCAGCACCTGGCCCTCTCTTGACTCCCGCGCTCGACTCATCTTTTTTCTCTCTATGTTTGGGAAACTCTTGTCAGGGTATACGTTGGACACACACCCCTATATACTCGCTCAAGAGTTCAGGGCCTACATACTAAATATAAGGTTTCGGACAGGCTGACAACAAAGATGTTTGGCCGCCACTTAGAACGTACGTGACTGCGAGTTTGTCTTTGCTCGGTCTGTTTGCCCGTCGGTGACTCAACAAGTCGATCAGCAGATGTTTCTGATGTCACCAATACCCACATTTCTACTCTGTTTTTTATTTTGAAAATTATTGTGAGAATCAGTAAATATCAGCAGCATTTCCTCCCCAGAGCGATGTGAAAGAGTATTTCATCTTGTCAGATGAAGAAACGTGGTAGTAAGGCAAGTTTGATTGGACCACGTTGGTTTATCTATTGATAATATCATTTAAGATTAATTTTGTGGTATGTAAAAATAGAAGATTCCGAATTTTGCATTGTTTTTTCATTATCTTTATCTTTGTTTTCAGGTAAGTTACTGCGTCCCACTTATCGTCATTACCGGTCGTAAGTTCTTTCACAATTACGTATTAGTGTGCAATTCATCTAAAAGGATTAGATACCGCCACTTTGTAAGTTTTTTCTGTCATCGTCTGAATTAATTTTCTAGTAGCTGGACCTTTTGCTTGCGGTGGCCTTGCTGTCTTGGGGAGTTTGATTTTGGCTAAAATGAGTGTGAAAGAGGATTGTGTAGCTTGTAGTACTGATTACTCCAGTGTTTCAGAAATATAAGATAAATCAAGTTGTGTTGAAAGTGATATAAGGTAAATATCCATAACGTGCTGCGATGATGATGATCCGTCCCCAGACTAGCTTCCAGACAGCCATCCTGAGATACCGGCCGACCCCGACTGAGTCCCATTAATCATAAATACGCGCATTTCCTATCGCGCCGTTATTGGTACAAAGATCAAGGATTTCGCTCGCCTTCGCGCTTTCCATTCTATATCGGCCTGGCAACTCGGTAATATTGTAAATTCTCTTGCTCCGGCGTGGGCATAAAACCCGGTCTCAGCGTATTTTGCATACATATCCCGATTCCTTTCAACATCGCCTTTTGTAACTGATGCTCTTTTTCTCGTTTTGAAAGCGGGGGCTTGGAAAGTCCAGAGCACTCAAAATCCTCTTTTAGGGATTCCCGTTCAAATCTAAATGAAAAGCTCGTATGATCCTCAAACCGGTCGCGGTATAAGGTTTGTGCCTGAGCGAATCAATGTCGACTTGAATATTTCTCCTTAGCAAATGCAACAAAGTTTGACTATAAAAAATATCTATAAACTAGTCTTAGCCCTATAACACTAATCAATAGCCATGTAATTTATTTAACAGAACCAATAAAATATTTTGGATGATAGAATGAAATGGTCAGGCTATTTACACAATTTCTTTTAGCATATTGTCGCCCTGATAATCCTTCTCTACCTCCATTTTCCGCTCATTGTCAGCTGTTTTTATTACCATACTTTTGATGCATCTGTAAATTCAATTGTGAGCTGGAGCTTAATTTTTGACAGGACAAAGGCTAACTTTTTTAGACACCTTCAATGTGTCATAATCTTCTAGGTAGAGAACTAGAAATTCATTCATTCATTCAAGTCATAATCTCGACACTGCTATAAAAATCCTTCCATCTGTCGCTCAGACTCCTCTATTCGCTTCCTGTAGTTACAAGTTGGTCCAGGACTGGCAGAGTACCTTCAAGTGAGAGATTGCTCACTGTTAAAACCTCCAAAGGCAAATTAAAGTTATTTATGGCGATTGAAGGAAAGCTAGTATTATGACAAACGTGGTGATCATCTGAGACAAGTCATTCCACAATATATCTCATAGGAGAGGGCGTGATGAATCAGTGAATAATCAGTGGGTCCCCAAGTCCACCTGGCCTTCAGGGAGAAAAGCACTACATCATCTTGTGTTGTTTCAATAATGTCATAAACTGTAATGATTCATTACCTATTAAGAAATGACTCAATGTGTTTTGGATAAGTGTATATTCACATTCATCATGCCTTTTATTGGAGGCGCCAACCGAGTATTTCGCAACTGAGTTCATTAGAAGCCGATCTCTGCTCGATGCTTGATCGAAAATGCTCCACTCCGGTGAATCGATCATAAAAATGCCACCGTTTTATTGAGTGGTGTTGAATACCACCTAATTCGAATGAGTCGGATGAAGTCTTCTCACTGGATTATTGGATCTCTAAAAACCTATTATTGAAGTCACTCACTTACATTTCTCTGCCAACGAGATCCGATGGTAGTTTTCCGTCCTGAACGGCAAATCTGAATGATATTGAGACAAAAAATGCTGTTAAATAATGAATTTTAACATTAATTGATCATTTAATGAAGCACGTTTGCATATGAACAGTAAACGATGTTTGAAAAATGTGAATATTCGAATTCCCCCCGAACTGGCGAATAAGGTAAATGAGGAATTTCACCGAATTCTGTTTGCATTTTTCCTGAATAGTTAATGGTGTGGGATAGATGAAAATCGGGCTGATTTCGGAAAATAAGTCTCCTGTTATTTTTGGGAGACAGTCAAAATTTATTATTTCAAAAATAACCGGGAAAACGGACGTGAAGCGGGAACACTCGCTGATTGGGCTGTTTGGATCGCCGTCTCCTCCCAGTGTTGCCCATTGGGACGACGAAATCGTGTTTTCTAAGAGGAAAGTTATCAAACAAAAACAGGGGAAACCTAATTTTCCCCATCTTGCTTTTTCTATTTTTTTCTTCAGTTTTTCGATTTCGAACTTTACTGTTTTGTGAAATTTTGCATCTGGGGACTATAGATTTCTCGATCTCAGCGCTTCTAGCGGCTGTAAATGAACTATTCCAGCATGACGTCATTTTCCCGGTTTTTTTGAACGTTCGTATTTTCTACGCTGTTTTGTTTATTCGTAAATTAGGATGTACGGGCTGAAAGTTTGGCGTAGGGGGTTTTTCGAGGTGCCGAATCCGATTTTGGGGTCAAAAATAGGAAATTCCGACATGGTGAAATTCCTCATTGGTATCCATTGATAGTTAACTCTGATCTAATCCAATCCCGCCTGCTGCAAAGATTTACTAGGGAAAAATCTCAGTCTTTGAAGATTGAGCTTTCTAGATTCGGAAGGCTGTTGAGATGAGTTACCCTCTCTTCGATTACACTCCCTTTCAAAATGCCCATCGAATGGTAGCGAAATCAACTGTTGCGTTATCGCCTCTTTAATTTATTAGGTACCTACCCACGTTCAGTGATGTTATCTTGATAACTACGGTGTTAACCATCCTCAGTGAACCATCGAATTAGGGGGTAGTTGGTTTTGCATGAGGGGAAATAAAACAAAGGAATTGAATTATAGCTAGTCGTGAATGAAGCAATAGAGGGGTTGATAGCAAAAAACCCCATCAGTCACAAAACCCATTACTGTGATAGTTGTCTACGGGGTTCCTCTCATCGTTGCATCAGAATGAAAATGTTCATAACGCCTGCGAAAATGGGTTGGTTAGATTCCTCACTTAGAAGTGTAGATATTATAGTTCGGCTTTTTCACATGGGTGTATGGATATTAACAAGGTTTGTGGTTATATTCGGTTGGTACTTCGTCGAAATTCGATATCGATGGTGAAGTTGCAACATGACCAACTTGAAATTGGGCTCGACAACACGACCTTAGCTTTTTTTGAAATTTTTCAGGAGACGCAAAAAACTGTTTATAGCCAACATAGCCTATCCGAAGAAAAATGTCGCTACAGCAATGGGCAACATCGCCTATCTACATTGAACTTTTTCAGACTGCGTTACACCTACATTCAGCATTCCTGACAAGAAAAAAATCAGACACTGCGATACAGGTTTCATACTTCATAGTAAGCAAACATTTAAATGAAAAAGAAAATTTCATTGTTTACTCACCATTAATCAGAACGAATGCGTCAACAGCCAACCTCAACTCACTCGAACCATGATGAAACAAGTCAGATAGGTCATGTTATCTGATAGGCTGTGTTGGTTCTCTTGGCGATTTCAGCGCTAACGTTGGTCAACCTAGAAACTTCTCATTACCAACAGGTAGAGCTGGAGATTGTGAATCCAACGATATCAAAAACTCAAAATGCCAAAAATACTAGTTAGGTCATGTTGTTTTGCACCATTTCAGGTAGGTCGTGTAGTCCAGCCCTATCTCAAGTAGGTCATGTTGCCACTTCACCCTCAATATCATAATTATTTTCTCAATCATATTGATGTTTCTTTTTCTTCAAATTTACGAACCCTGAAACCACTAACAATGCATTTGTCAACGTACCTTTATCTAGGGGGTTCTCATGTGCCGCAGCTTGTGTTTCAGTCTCGTTGAAATCATAAGGAGGAAAAATGTGGTGGCATTAAGAGGTGAGGTGGCAATATGGTATACTGGCATCTGTCATGATTACTCAAAAGTCGGGCTAGTTCCCTGAGTGCTCTTGATGACCTTTCTACTTTTTCAATAGTCTAATAATGGAAGTTGATTGCAATGACAAATGGAGGCCACTAAATCACCTCTCCCAACAATAAATAATAAATAGTTCAAGTTTTAAATTCGTAATGCAATACGTGTAGGACTTGCATTCGTCCTCCTCCCTTCTCAAGGACACGTTTGATCCGATATGTTCCGAGGTTAATCGTATGCAGGATATGCAGGTTGACCGGTCTCTAATCGATCCCTGAGTTATAATACGCGCTCGGAAACATTACACCCCTCCTTCTCATCGTCTCTGAAACCAGATTAAATTACCGCCACGAGTCGCTCGCCGAATACAGCGTGACGGAAACGGGTTTCTACGTTCTCGGCACGAAAAATAAACTGCTTGAGGTGCATAAAATTAAAGACTAGAATGATAGTTATAGTTCTTCCCTCAGTGGAAACTTCCTTCATTAGCTCCGCAAGTAGCAGACATATGAAGTTACTTTATTGTTTTTTCGTTCTGCACTTTCTTCCCCACAAATAATGGGCAAACCTGTTCCTCAGATGTAAGTTGACTGTAAGTGAAGAAAATAAGATTCAAAAAAGATTTTAAAATTCATTATAGCACGTTTTAACGCTGAATTAGACTTTTATGATGTTCTTGCAAACTTGAACCGTATATTGTTCATATCTATACGATAAGACTCGAGTGCAATAATGTCAACTTAGCTCAGCAAGTACGAGTTAGTACGAGCACGTTGAAGTAGGTACTCGCACAAAACAGGTCATCAAAATGTTGATTTGACAAGCCGCATCTACGGTTTTTAATTATGCTCTCCAAAGACCCAAGGCCTCAAATTCAGAATTCGTCATTCAAATGTCAGTGTAAAAATATCCTTATGTGTAATTCAAGTTCGCATTCTGGTTCGGGTACATCTTGACTAGAAAATGATCTATCAGTGCTCCACATCTACAAGTGCTCTGCATTAACTACCTAGTATTGCATTTGTTTTGATGGAACAACATTAATGCTGAACCATACAAACAGTTTTACTAATGATAAGTATGTTGTTCCTGTGACTAATTGGCAAGCAAATTTGATTGCGTTCTTAGAGCGATCGAATTTCAACCCGGAGTGGAGTCTAACAAAAGGTGCATAACCGGAGCTCTACGCCGAGCTTTCACCTTTTATCAGGACGCAGAGCTTATTGTTGTTCAACAATACGGGTAAGAAGGCCGTTGTAATTACAGCAAAGGGGGAAAACTCAGATAGTGGATTTTTAAGGAGAAGCTTGCTTGGGAAAACAGGCTTTCCTTCCTCCGCATTTTCACTCAAGAGTTTCCACTTAAGTAAAACAAGCATCTTTAAAGTTCTAGCCAAATGAGAGGAAAGAACTTTTTATCATAAACGTGAAATCCCAGTTATTTTTTGTCAGACCTGCGTCTCTTCAAACTAAGTACTCGTAAATCGCCCGGAAAACGTATCACTGAATCGGCGTGGCGTGGAGGTTGTGACATTCGCTTTTTGAAAGTCTCTAGATCTATGAAAAGGGTATAAAAAACCTATCGTCTGACTAGATCAACAACTTTAGTGAAGCTCAATTCCTAAGATGTTGCGACTCTATTTCTGACTGTGTCCACAATTTAGACTATAAATATAATGACTGAATTCGAACTTAGATGAGAATAATAAAAAGAAGGATTGAAGAGTAGTTTATCGGCTCGCAGATAAGTTTATAATGATTGAGTTATAATGTGAGGGTAAGTTAATCCGGCACTTAGGAGCATAATTAGATGTGGGTGAGGTAGATAGGAGAGATTACCCGGCACATAGAACCGATAGCAGTTGTTAGGTGAAGGTGTTTGACTGAGAAAGGCAATTGGTGAGATCAATATTATTATGATGGATTTTGTGGATTTTAACGAGCTCGGTATTAATATAACTGCCTCAATGATGGAGAGGGTCAGTACTGGGCGCACATGTGTTCAGCTCGAACTAGCTACCTTTCACCTCCTTGCTTTATTTGTTATGTCTAATATTTGAACATCTATTCAGGAGGAAATGTAAGGTATGGTATGATTGCAGTCTTGAACAAGTGTGTATTGAATCAATACTATTGATGAGTCTACTTGGTGAGCTCAGAGCTAAAAGTTGAGAAATTCGTTGTACCTTGTCCTACTTGGTGAAATTTTGAATAAAGTACTCCTACTATATACAAAAAAGGGGGAGTACGGGCTAAGTTTCAACATGAATTCCATTGACTGATTATGTTATAAAAGTCTATTGACCTCTCGAAAAGCGAAAACAACGTACCCGGATCGTCCTGCGTTGCTCAGAGGATGATATCATCGCCCCGGGTTCCATCACGATCGGTTTCGGCTATTTGGTCAAGGGCAACCGACCTGGCCGGATCTCGCAGGATCTGCCGCCTGGAGCTTGGTTCTCTAAACCTTGCCATTTCCTGTACTTCAAACTCTTCAGTGCACTACATAGGTACTCACCATTTTTATGCTTTTGGTTTATAATGGTCAAGTTTATAATTTGGGGTCAAATGGCTTTAGTGCCCTGACCCTTGCGTCAATAATGAACCTTGTAATCGAGCAAGGAAAACAAATTTTAAATACTACTATCAGAAACAGAAAACAGCAGCCCACAGATTAGGCCTAAATTTCGTCATGTACATGGTAGGGATGGGTATCGATACTCGATATTTCAAAATATCGACACTTTCGTACCGATACTCGATATTTTAGTATCGATACTGCACTATCCGATATTTTTGGATATCGATACTTTGGATCCGATATTTCTAAATATCGAATATCGATACTGTTGTCGCGGATAATTCAACATAATGGCTAAAAAATTAAGAAGATAGAGAGGCTTTTGGGTCATTACTCTTTGGTTGCACAAATAACGTTTATATCATGGAAAAAATCACTCTGCTTAGACTCTTAATAGTGAAAAATGAATAAAAGTTGTTGAAAAAATTATTTTTCTCGAGAAAATTGGATGAGATTGATAGTTTATGACACTAAAGTATCAATACTCGATATTTTAAAATATCGATACTCATGCCCAACGATACTTGGGATATCGATACTCAGATACGATACAGTATCGATACAAAATATCGATACTTTTATAACGATACCCATCCCTAGTACATGGAGGCTGGAGGGGCAGAGGCTATGTTGGTGATGACATTTACATCAGTCGATGAAGAACAATAGCAGTTCGGTTCAACAGTTTGGAAAGCAGTATAACTAATCTGATGTGAATAATAATTGTACTTTCCGTAGAGAGCTTGTACATAATTGAAATTGCTGCTCCGGAGAGTTGATAAAACTCCAGCGTTCCTTGATTTTGGTAGTCCAACGTTCCATCGCTACTCGATGTCTTGACACCAATTTTCGAAATCGTGACACCGCATTCCTTCACAGTGATGGGCGTGGTGATGGATCGGGGGCCATATTCCCACTCGATTGTCTCCTCTTCTCAACCTGAAGAAGAACTGGGAGGCCTTATTGTTTCGCCGAATTTATAATGATCCGCCCTTGGCGCCTCGCTCAAGTGCACTGACCCGCGTTGTTTGCGCTAGGTGAAATTTCACAGCTCAGTGCCAGATTTCCAGTTTCAGCTGATGAGTGGCAAAAAATTTCGCTGTTCATTTCACTTTTGATGAAAATTGACAACGAAGAAATATTGGAATTACGACAAGCATCATATACACAGGAGTATTCATTTGTCATTTTGGGAATGAGACTTCAAGGATGTCATATAGAACTTAGAATGGCCTTCATAACCGGAGTGGAAAGACAAGTAATCTGAAATCTGTTGGAAGGAAGTCGGAGATGAGAAAATGTGTCTTATCTCTGCCAACGCGTCCTCGTGCGTCATAAAACACACTCTCCCAGACAAAGAGTTTCTTTCCACTGAGATCCTTTTTGGGGGACCGTGGTGGAAACGGAACACTAGTCATTTTAGGAATCTAGTCGAGGCAAAAAACGCTCAGTGATTTAAAATCAAGAAAACTATCAATGCTTCAGACGAAGACATAATTCATACTGTTTTGTAGCTTAATATAAGAAGCGGGTTTCAATATTTGAACAACGCCTTTCTTCCTAATCAAACCTTATATTTTAACGAAATTTGAGTAGCATAAAAATTATCACAAAAAAAATTCCCTAAATGAGCTCCTTTTATGTAAATTTCGGAATAATTGTAGATATATGAAAATAGTACGGATTTTTTCAATAAATGGTTGAAAGAAAAGTCTGACTTTTGGTGACTCGAACCCAGACACCTCCAGTAACCCGCCAGTACGTTGATGGGTTTCTCCAGGAGCTTCTGACGGCGAGTTTGGGGTAGGATTGACCCGAAATCCTCAGCGAATGCAAAGCGTCAGAGGAGAAGCGATGCCGCGGTGGTGCCCAAGAAAATTAGTTCGCCGGATACTGATGTAGACCAGGTGGGATACTGAGACCCAACGTCGTCGTCGCAGGCAAAGCAGTTGCAGGGCAACAAGCAAAATATGGCGAGGATACTGGGACCTCACGAAAAATGAACTCAAGAGCTAGAGATGTGACTGACGCGACTTGTTGGCAGTCGTAGGACGATCTTCTGCCCCCCACTTGCACCGGCACGTCTCACCCTTATCGCTGTGAACTTGGTCCGATGATCCACGGCTTAAAAGTAAACATTTGTAAAACTTTAACTAAAATAAAACAGAACACTGAGGCGTTAACACATACAATATTAATGACAAGTGCCAAATTCAGTAGTTGTATTCAAACACAACAACTCTGCTTATAAGCTTTGTGTTGTTATGTTATAACATAATTATAAACAAAACGACTGTGATCATCCTGAGTATAAACCTGATGGAAAATCATTAAATCTAGATCATTTTCATCATCTTTGTGACTGTGTGAAAGGTTGTCAAATTGATGATCTTTACCTGATGAAATAGGTATAGCTAATCAGTACCCGATGATCCACCTATGACCAAGTACCTATTTCTATAGTTGGTGGTTGGTTGGTTATAATCTTAAACGATAATTGAATTACCCAGCCGCAATGGAAGGTTGGAAGTATCCCAGCAAATTGGAAGATAAGCTGTGATAAAATATGGGTCTTATATTACTCGTAAATCACATCCAAATCCAGAAGGAGTTTTGAAATATTGGCCTCGCGACACCCAGCATGCGCTGAGGAAGGCAATCAACATTTGAGATGGCGGGAGATTGAGTAGAAGAAAATATGCCAACAACAAAAAAATCCAAAAAGGAAAAGAAGTACGGCGTTGAAGTCTGCAACATATCCAAATAGAGAAAGAGGGGTCTTATCAGTCGGAGGCCAGTCGGTGCCATATGCCGGCCCCACATGTTCACCTTCCAGGCCAAGGGGTTTCGCGGTTTTTCCCACAGTCCACGGAGTTTCTATGTAATTGGATCCAGGGGAGCGAAATCGGTATCTTGATTGCTTGATACAATTAATTCCTTGACGGCCTAGTTTGAATCAGATCTTGGATTCGCCTCTTATGGCGACCAGCCTTAGTTCTCGTCGACACAGATACTTTTTAAATAGTCAATGAGGTGAACGGCATCATTTTGTTGACAAACTGAAACTAAAATTGACTATCCTGAACGCATTTTATAATGTTGCAGTGTACAATATCTGGGAACCACGAACTCTTGATTAAGCGGATTCGACAGTTGTGAACTGGTTCCTGGTAGTTGGCATACATCATCTAGGTACCTCAGTGTTCGAAGATGTTCCCGCTCGGAGTCGTTACTTCAAAGGGATCGCGCGTATACGGCTTTTATGCAAATCTTACGTGGGAGCGCCTGTTGATGCTCGGGAAGAGTTCAAGTCAAGTCAAGATATTTTTTATTGTGGAACCAAGAGAATGGTATAACAATTGAAGGGTCACGGGGAAAAAGGATCAGACTCCTCTTTTCCTAATTCCGAGAAAATCAGACGCTATGCATAAGAAAAAATTTTAAAAAATGAACTGTTTGAGCCACTTGACCAGTAATTTAATTATGTTCAAGTGACAAGAAAGAAAATCAAGTAGGTCGAAGATAATTTCCAGAAATAATTAGAAATGTCAAACAAGGTAAGGACTTTGATCTTTTTTCCCCACAAATATCCGCGTTTCGGTCACCATAATTACTAAAATTATATTGTTAATATTTAAAATTATAAATTTATAGGTATTGTTTATTCAAATCTCGTAATTCATTCAGTAAGTTTACTAGGGTTTGTAGGTAACTTACTGTCACCTCCAGAAAAATGTTGGGCAAAAAGTGGCTTTATTTTCCAAATTAGGTATAGTTTTGTACAAAACATTAATTGCAAAAAGGCAAAAAAATCAATAAATAAATCATTCATCTAAAGGATCGTAGCAATATGAAATGGCGTCATCATCTCCTACATTCCCCAACCTGTTGGACAGCGACTCAGAAAACTTTTCTCGTCAACTTTCGTCAGTTTCTCGTCAACCCCGGTGTTGACATTTAATGTTAACACCGGGGTTGACGAGAAACTGACACATGTGTTTTAAATCCTTTGATTTTGCAGGTATTGATGGGTATGGGGCCGTTGTGAAGGTTTCCCAATGTTACAGCTGCTTTTGGAACTGAAGTCTTCTTCTTCGAGGTAGAAGGGGTTGTGAAAACTGTCTGGTATCTTCAGAAGTAGGAGCTTTTGTGCTTGATGAATCTTTGGTGTGATGCCGTACAACTCATGCAAAGGATAGGTAAGGGGGTCTTTAAATCGGACACTGATCTTTCTTCCTTGCAAGCGCACAGAATCTGATCCTTTTTCCCCGGAGCCCCGTACTTGTTTTAGCTTTAAAAAGAATGAATGCGATCTTTCTTCCCCGAAGTGAAACAACCCTTCGGTTCTACTTCTCCCAAGTTACACGAAAGCGTGCTTATCTCAATTCAGCCAAAAATTGGAGTTTGATCCTTTTTCCCCGTGACCCTTCAATTGTGACGAACCTACTTTTTATAAGGGACAATCCAATTGGTTTGTTCCCGATTTGTTGGAGGTACGCCTTTAGGGATATCCGATTCACAGAGATATGAATCGATATTCTCTTCAGGCCGGCTGATTATTCTAATCACTGGTTTGAAGGGGTAGGGTCGTCACACCCTCCTCTGTCTTATATATGGGCAATTAGGTGTATTTCAAATTTGTTGTACAAATTGAAATTCAATCTATATTGTTACACAATAGTCGAACTTAAACTAATATAACGAAAATTTATAAAACAATGTAAAACCGATAACGCAGCATATAAAAATTCAACAACTAACACCAACTACATAATATGTATATTAAAATTAGTAATATATTATATTAAAAAATTCATCAACATTATATAACTCAGCCATAACTAGAACGTTTTTACGGATCTTTTACGGACCTTCTGAATTTCACACTGGCCGAGGTTTGCATCTGAACAGGTAGATGGTTGAAGAACCTGACCCCCTGCTGCAGAGGGTTTGAGCGGAGGGACGGAGAGCACTACGCTGCCTTGTCTCATGCTCATGAATGCCGCAACCCTGCTGAACTCTGTCCAGGTTGTCTTTTATAAACAGTAATGCCTGGTATACGTAAAGGCCTGGTATGGTCAAGCACTTCATCTTCTTAAATAAACCTCTGCAAGAATGGCCATAGCCCAGGCCAAAAACAATCCGCAGTGCTGCTTTCTGTAACCGGAAGATGGACTGATTATGGGTGAGGTTTCCCAAGATGACGATACCGTAATTAGCCCTGCTCATGAAGTAAGCAAAAAATACCATCCTCAACGCATGGGGCGACAGTACTCTGGAGAGTTTAAGCAACGCAAAGTTGCGTTTGGCCAGCTGTGAGGCCAAGTGGTCAGTATGACTCCGCCAGGACAAGTTGATTTGAAACCGCCTATTTGAGATTACTCATTTGTTTTTTCTGACCTCAGAATGGGATTCAGCGACCTAGGAAACCCCTGTTTCCTAATTTTACATGGTTCTGCTCTAATGTAAATTCATTTTTCCTCCCCTTGTTTCTTCCATTTCCAGTCATTTCAGACCAATCGTACTGCACTTTTTTTTTCAAAGCGCTCCGTTTAAACAATGATTTTGGAGAAATAGCAATGAGGCCCGTAAAGTCCCTAATCTATCCAAAAATAGGAAGTAAAACGCGAAAATCCCCCGCATCCATTCAGTTTGGAATTCGAATTTAGTCGAATTCACTCCTAGAAATGTTCGCAAATCGGATTTGCCATTTTTTGTCCGGTGTAAAAGGGATTTGAGGGATTCCGTCTCAATCAAGCACTCTGCTTCGCCTTGCTCTGTAAAAGAAAATTACTCCCGGTTTTTCTTCTGGAGAAGTGAAAAGGGTTCTCAAATACGCCAGCAACTTTACAACCCTGGAACCGTTCCCGGTGATTTGTTTTGAAACAGTTTTTTGGCCCGCTCTGCCCGCCATTGACTGTCAACGATCTTTTTGTGGAGCCTCTGCCATTCACCCCTGATATAGCGCCTCTTTTCTGGATCTGGTTCAAGAAGATTTAATTCTATCGGAAGTTTTATCCAACGTCTCATAAGAATTGTTGTATAATTAATTTTCAGCATGTCTCAGTAAATGTAGTAACAATAGTTGGTGGTCTGATTCAGTTTGAAAAATAATAATATATAAAGAATGACAAAACAAGTCAAATACAACCAAAATATAATTAATAACCGGTTCCCGTCAGATCACCGAAGTTGGGGCCTTTCGGCTGGGGATTTGATTGGTGACCGTTCGCGGGTGGGATTCCATGTCCTGATAATTTTTCGATTTGGGCCTTTGGTGAACCCCTCTTCACCTAAAGGGGGTGAGGCAACAAGTAGCCATTAGCGAAATTCGTTCATCAGAACGAATTCTGATCTTCCCGACGCCTGAAATGGCGGTCGGACAAAAATTCAGCCTGAATTAGTTCTTTACTTTACTTTTAATATATACCTACTTGAGAGTATAAAACATTGTGCGTCAAATGACACCAACCGAACCGTCATGTTATTCCATAATCAAGGAATTTTTCGTTTTCTATCCTCGTTTACCATGAAATATTCTGTACGATATCCAAGACTTATATGTGGGCGCGCGGGAACTGGATAGCTTCTACCTATTCCGCCAAGTCTGAGTGAATAGGTCCTACTTACTTCTCCACGATTCAATATTTTGGGGTTGAGATACATCGTGAAATAATTCACGATTTTAATGATTTTCCTCATACCTTTTCGTCGAACTTGACGGAAGAAATAGCTGCATTTGTCTGTTGTGAAGCTCTTGAGATCGAATCCCAACTTCTGATGTAAGGTCTTCCATAATCAAACATAATACTGACTTCATCGAATAGATTAGTTTAATAATTAGCAATCAAACACAATACTTTGGTATCAACCACCATCCGAACTTCCGTTCATAATAATCACTTCTCTCTTGAACTCTCCTGCTAACTGTCCTTGTCTGTTGTTCATGGTTGCTATACGAAACTCCATGTACGTGGAGAAGTAAATAGGTGCTGCTCTCAGACTTGGCGGAATAGGTAGAAGCTATCCAGTTCCTGCGCGCCCACATATACGTTGGTACCATCCTTGTGTTTTCATCTATCAGCACAAAACGACATTTTACTGGGCAGGTGTTAACGTCATTTAAAGATCAACGGAGGTGGTGGTAGGACTGAAGTGATATCCGTTCTATTGTCGTGACCTGAATGCCATCCGATGAATAAAAACCCCTGTCAAGTTCAGGCGTCTACTTCGAATCAAGTTCCAACGAATCGGGATGAGTCAACGAGTGGTATGACATGTTAGGCTCACAATACGGTCTCGTATCAGGAATTATTCTGTTAAAAACGTTTTATTTATTTCAAAAGCACGTAGTATAAATTTATACAATTATTAGCGTGATGTAAAGTAAAAAGATAACCGAACTGTGGCGGTAAAATCAAATACATAGGTGAAGCTATTAGAACTAGTCAAGTTGTAATTTGTATCAACCGATCATGTTCCCACGGAAGTTCTTAGGATGGTAGGGATGGTATGTTTTTCTCTGACGGGTTTTTTTGGGGAAGAATGGTGGGAGGGCCTTGAAAAAGTGTGTTGAGTGTCTTCTACTACCAACACAATGGTGATGGATTTGGACTGTGACAGTATGATTAATACGGAGGGGAGAAAGGAATATTTTGAAAAACTTTCCCCCCTAGTCTGCACGAGTTTGAGACAACAATCGACCGCAAACCTCAGTCAAGTTTCTGGTTTTATTTTCTCCAGCAAAGGCACACACCAGACTCATCTTGTATAGAACTAAGTATATTATAATGGATTGTAGAGATTCATATCCTCTGGCAACAATATCATGTATATTTGGTCATCTTGACTTGACCTACTAGACACCTCTGAACGTAATTCCGACCAACTTCAAACCCACACATCGTCTAGGCTCACAAATCTCATTTTAACCACACCATGATAATCATAATTATGATTCTAGACTCAGAGAGATACAAATAGAATCAGAGTGTACCGAGTATTAGCATAAAACGGTGATTCAACACTCAGAAATCCCCTTGCCATGAACCTATTCTCAACGCTTCACGTTCCACCACAAATATACTTCATGGGTACATCGCGGAATATTTTCATATCTTTGGCAAATACAGACATTGCAAGGACGGCGTCTTATTTAAAGTGACTAACTCTAACAAGCAGGCGATCATTAAAATGGTAAACCAGGAAATCATCCTTACCATTCCTTATTGTTGTTGTCATGGTTCATTCTCAACTGTGATGCTAGAAATAGATAAGTAGTTACTTTGAGGGGTACTGTAGTATTATAGAAGACTGGAACTACTCAGCAAACACAAATATAGCTTATACGGAGCTTTATTAATAGTCTCAAACCAGTACTCTGACTTCGTTGAAATGATGTGACCACACCCTCTACAGGCAAGAAGTTGGCTTTAACTCTCTTTATCTCAAACAGATGATTTAAAGGTGCTGCACATTTTCCGATAACTCTCACTGAGGGACTTTTACCTAAACAAATGACATAAAACAGTTGAAAGTTAACGTAGAGCTTCTAATTATTTCCTTACAGTTGTACAGCAAACAAACCCACCCTGCGTGGTTATCCCAAATGAAGCAAATGGGCCTACGGGATGGACGGAACTTAGCCATTTCAGAGAGGCGAGACACAGAGTCTACGTGGATGCCCGTACAAGGTTGAAAAATACGAAAAAGAATTTGAACTGGCCGGACCGCTTGCGTCACGCTCTCCTCGGTGGAATACCTTTGGTTACGATTAGAAGACATTCTTCGTTGCGAACATGTTCTCCTCAACTTGAAGAAAGACGACATGAAGCTGAACTGAGTGTGCGAACTCTGTCTTCCAAGAAAACACTCCAGAACCGCAGTGGTCTTGAAGCGTATTACGAGAAAACGAAATGAAATGACAGATGAAGTAGTAGGTATCCACAGAGTGTATCATATAATGTGGTCAGTACTTTAGGATGTGATTCTACAACTGAATTGCGTTAAAAAACGAAACCCTATACCATTATTAATGATTATTTACTCAACCTAAACTCCGACTTTTTTCACTTCTAAGATTTTTGTCGTGATTTTGACCTTGTATCACTGAAACGACTGTAACTACCATAATTAATTCAGTAAGTTCAAATCTGAGGATATCTTTGGGAAAAACTTGAATTTCCTTTCTCCCTGATGTCAAAACAACATTTTTGTATGGCATTTATTTGGTCAAAAAACTGTCTGAACATGAAATTCCCACGAGAATGAAAAATTCCAATTTATTTACTTGGCTGTAACCTACCTTGGGTACCGCTACTGTAAAAACGCTGCAAATTATTACACAATGGTCTAGAGATCACTCGTCTGCAAACCCACCAACCATCTAACTTGAAGAAAAACATCGATCGTATTTCGGTCAGCTAAAATTTGAACGAAGATTAGGCCTCTTTTGCGATTCACGCTCGTGTTTCTGATTAATCGTGCGTAAAACACTTAAATTCTCGTAGCGAGCGAACGGTTTGTCCTACAGAGCTCCGGGTGGTCTCAAAAAATTCTAAAAATTCTATAGAATCCTAAATTGAAGGAAAAACAATACCTTTATATCAAAATTTTTTGAGTTAGGGCGTTTCAAAATTTCAAAATTGATTTCCCTTAGAAGTGACCTTCATCAACCAAAATCTTCGGGGCACAACTAGACCCCAAATGGAGCCTACATACCAAATTTCATCAAAATCCGTCAATGCTAAGTGGCAAAAGTGCCGCGTACGGCGGACGGACGGCTGAATTTTTATTCGATTTTTGGATTCTACGTACCTTGAAACGTAAACCATCAAAATTTAAGGGGGTGATAAAAAATTTTTTTCTTGGTCGATTCCAAAGGTTCATTATTGAAAATAATAAACCAAAATTGGCCCAAAATTTCATGGAGGGTACATGTAGTACTTGAGGTCACCATTTACTGTGTCGCCGCCCCTTCCACCTTCGTCCATTCCCATAGTCTCTTGATAAAACGCTGATTTCGTTTTTAAAAAAATCATGTTCTTTAGCGTTCAAATACAAAATTTTCTCATAAATTCAAGTTAACATGTTTAATGTTTTAGGGCTGGGGGTCGTTCTGTGAATTCCGACACTTTAATAGAGTTTTTGATTATACCGTTCGAGAGCGAACATCCAGTTTAAAAAATTGGAATTTCTCTTTCTCGTGGAAATTTTATGACTCATACCATAGGAGTGAGGCAAAGCAGAAGTGTGGATATATGAAAGACTCATTGAAAACCTAAGTACTTCGAAAAGCCTCTATTTTGCCATTGACGGCAACGATGATTATGATTAGGGATTCTGTCATTGTTTGGGTTTGGCACTCCAAGGGGGGCCTCGGAAGGCGGAGCTGAGCCACTCAATGAGGTCTTTGTTTGAACAAGGCGCCACGAATCTGCATCTACTCTCAAGTCAACGGGATTTATAAACTAAACCAACCAGCGACCCAGCACCACCAGAGTCTGTTGCCCTCAATAGTCGAGCTCTACACAAATTCATGGTTTTGGGTAGTTAACTTGGATTTATGCCCCTAATTTACGTGGACAAGGTAATTTGATGTACTGTTTCGAGCAGTATGGGTCCTACTTTATTCAAAACTCCTGGAAGGATCCCACAATGGGACTACTTTTGAATTATGGGTCTTGCCATTGAGCTCCAGTTCCCATTTGAACTACTCACCAACCTTCATAATTATCTTCTAACTGACGACTGTGGTGGAGTAGGTAACGATTCAATCAAAGGGAAAAAGGAGGTGTGGACCTGGGTTAATTTTCTTATCTTTTGGTTTATTATCTTCAATAATGATCCTTTGGAATCGACTAGAAAAAAAAGTTTAACCCCTCCTCAAAATTTGTTGGTTTACGTTTCAAGGTACGTAGAATCCAAATATCGAATGAAAATTTTGCCGTCCGTCCGCCGTACGCGGCACTCTCCGTAGTTCCCAAGGACCGATTTTGATGAAATTTGGTATATGAGCTCCATTTGGGGTCTAGTTCTGCCCCGAAGCGTTTAGTGGGTCATTTGTAAAGGTTGTCATTTTCAAAACCCCCAGGCTCAAAGAATTTCGATAAGGTATTGTTTTTTCTTCAATTTGAACTAGTAGTGAATTTTTAGAACCAAATGAGACCACCCAGAGCTCTGTAGGACCAACCGTTCGCTTCTTATGAGAACTTAAGGAATAGTCACCAATAAACCAGAAACACGAGTGTGAATCGCAAACGAGGCCTAACCTCTGTTCAAATTTTATTTGACCAAAATGCGATCGTTGTTCGTTTTTTTGAGTTGTACTCAGTTTGCATCCTTAGCAACCAGTATTCAAATTTCCTAATGAAGGCACCCGGAACTCTCTATTTCTTCGCATTGAGTGTGAAGCGTTGATTTCTTCAAAATAGACTTGATTGTGAAGGTAAAATAATATTTTGGCCATATTATGGCTGGTAGGTAGTGACAATGGCAAAGCTGTGATCTTTGCAGGCGAGTGATACAGAAAAATAATAAACCTTTGTGTAATAATTTGCAGCGTTTTCTTGTTGTATTTTGTTCGGTTTGAGTAAGAATTAAGAAATTCACTATTGTTTTAAAAATGTGTTTCTGCTTTGTCTGTTTTTTTCGTACATGATGATTTTAAGACTGACTGCGAGAGAAAGAATGATTATCCGGCATGAGCCTTCACATATTGTTTTTCAACTGTATATCGGTAGGAAGCTCCAATTTGCTCTTTTGAGGAAGATTGAAGAGAGGACTAACGTGAATATAATGGGTCCCCAGCTCACGCGAAAATACTTGTGTATTACTCATGAATACCGGGGGAACAGAAGAACTATTTCAATCGGCAGATGGGAATTTCGACGTTTGAAAATGAACAAAGAGGAATTTCCCGAAGGGCGAACGGTTGAGTTAGATATTGTAGGAAAGAGGACACCAAACTTGCGGAAAATACTGTTGTATTCAGCACGATCAATTCTACGCGGAACACAAGAACATTTTTGGATGTCAACAACTCTAAAAACTAAGTAACATTTAGTAACACAACAACCTAACATCACCCTCTTCCTTCTTCTTCTCGACATGCCTCCCTTTCCTCATTGGATGGACGGAAGTAAGATCGCAGTCGGTCAACATGCACTACTATTTTCTTGCGTGCAGGAGTTAGCACTCTGACAACCACGTCCGAAATAAACTTCAAGACCTTGCAAGGGCCAATCCATGGGAGCTGGAGTTTTGGTGAGCGACCCAAATGTCGGCGAGGGTAGTGCATCCAAACCTCATCTCCAACCTGGAACCGTGGCTCTCTCGAATGCCGGTCATACCTCCGTTTCGATTCTGCTGCCACTTTCCCTAAGTTGAGGCGAGCAATGTCATGGGCTTCTTGCAATCTTATCCTCAGTTCACAGGCATACTGCGTTCTACTTGTGCGTTCAGGCGCCAAACCTGTCAATATATCAGCAGGGACAATCAGCTCACGACCAAAAATCATCATTGCAGGGGAGAACCCAGTAGATTTATGCGTTGATGCTCGATATGCGAGAAGGGCAAGAGGAAGCATTTTATCCCAGTTCCGCTGGTGGTCTGCAACATATTTTGAAAGGATTTGGTATAGTGTCCGATTGAATCGCTCGACCATTCCATCGCTTTGTGGACGTAAAGGGGTTGTTCTTGTTTTGGTTATTCCTAAAATTTGCATTACTTCTTGAAAAACTTTTGATTCGAAATTCCTACCCTGGTCCGTGTGTAGCTCAAAAGGAAGCCCATATCTGGAAAACACATGTTGCAACAGCCCCTCTGCAATGGTTTCTGCCTTTTGATCAGGAACAGCAAATACCTCTGGCCACTTCGTGTAATAATCCATTACGACTACCAGGAAAATGTTACCCCGATCTGACTTGGGGAGTGGACCTACTACGTCAACGGCTAGACGCTCAAAGGGGGCGCCTACAGAGTATGTTTGGAGTGGTGCCCTTGCGTTCTTGTTCTCTTTCTGGCCCCTCCTTCCGCAAATGGCACAGGACTTGCAGAAACCACGAACATCCCTGTGCAACCCAATCCAATAGAACCTTCGATGCACCTCAGTTATAGTTCTCTTGTAGCCAAAATGACCAAGCTGGTGAACTTGTTGCAGAACAGTTTCTCTTAGATGACGTGGGACAACAACCTGCTTCACTGCACGTTTTTCATTCCCACAATGACTCTCTTTAATTCTGTAAAGTACCCCATGCACTATTTCCAGCGAATCAAAAGCAGCCCATAATGCTTTTGTATCAGCACTGAGTGGAGAAAATTTGTTGCCAGTTAGGACGTGAACCTTCAAGTTTCCACTTAATGACAGGTTGAATATCTGGGTCCTTAGATTGCTCTCGCTCCCACTCAACCCCCTCTTCAAGTCGAATTCTGCAAAGTTCAGCCACCTCTTTATCCTCTTGCCGAGCACAATACTTGCAACCATCATTCAGACAAGGCCTACGAGATAATCCATCTGCATTTGAATGGGATGTTCCTCGACGGTATTCAATGGCAACATTGAATATAGAAACAAATTCAAGCCACCGTGCCATCTGTCCATCAGGCTGCTTGAAGCTCTTTAGCCATTGAAGTGATGAATGGTCTGTCCGTACTGTGAGACGTTTTCCATTGTCCAACCCATAGGGTCGAAAATGCTTCAGAGCGTCCACTGCAGCTAGGAGCTCCTTTCGGGTGACACAGTAGTTTCTTTCCTGCCTTGAGAGGCACCTACTGTAATACCCAAGAACAACCTCCTTTGACCCTTGTTGCTGAGAAAGCACAGCTCCGATGGCCCGTTCACTGGCATCGACATCCAGCACAAACAAGCAATTTGGCATGACATGTCCCAAAATTGGCGCTGTTGTCAAGGCTACCTTCAAATCTTCAAAAGCTGCCTGGCATTCAGGTGTCCTTCGCAAAGGCCCCTTATCGTTCTGAGCTCGATATAGGGGGCAAGTGCGACTAGCAAAGTTGGGGATGAAAGGACGGTAATATGAGCAGAACCCCACAAATGTCCGAACTTCTTTGGTGGACTGTGGGGTAGGCCATTTCTGAACTTTTTCAGTCTTCGATGGATCTGTGGACACACCTTTCCCTGAGATCACATATCCAAGATAGTTCACGCTCTGTCGGAAAAGCTCACATTTCTTTGCATTTAATTTGATACCTCGCTTTCGAAATTCCATGAACACATCCCGTAACCATACTCCCGTACCATTTACCTGTTCCATGAAGTTAGCCTCATCGAGCGGAGGGGGAGGATGGTCTGAGGATTCAGCCACAGATGGTACCACCTCTACCGGCTCTTCCTGAAATTGAGTAGGTCTTTCGGCCTCAGCATTGCCCAAATCAACTAAGGAAAAAACGCGGCCACTGCGTAAAACATGCTGCTCAGTCTGTGGGATGGGTTCGTCAGACATTTCTGACACCAGTTGTAGGAAAGAGGACACCAAACTTGCGGAAAATACTGTTGTATTCAGAACGATCAATTCTACGCGGAACACAAGAACATTTTTTGGATGTCAACAACTCTAAAAACTAAGTAACATTTAGTAACACAACAACCTAACAATATTCAGTTAGTTGAAACGTATAGCCTCGAGGGGAAAATGTGTTTTGAACGTCGGAACTCGGGGGAAGTAAAACAGAAGATTCGGGAGGCCCACTTCACTTTGCCGCAATCCCCGACAGTTCTCACGCGGTTAGTGGCTCTGCCACTCTTCATTCAACTCGGCAGAAAGCATTCGCACGACTTCCGTCTAATAACATTTTTACATCAAACTCCAACAATAACACTGAAGAGTAACTTAGAAGTGGAGCGTTAGCGATTAAGAATGGTGGAACTTCTGATTAGAATGTTGGACCCGCAGTGGCATGCATGTTTAATGCTACGCTATAATGCCTCAATATAGCTTTCCCAGTGAAATTCATAATTTTTTCAATCAATTCCATAATTTTTTCAACCAATTTTATACTTTTTTTCAACCACTTTCATACATTTTTCAATCAATTTCATCCGGCAGAATACGCCTTTTCAAAAATTAAATCAAAGGCAACAAGAGCCTTGTTGTCTTCCACCCGAGCAGTACAAAACCTGGATCAGGTTATTTCCTACAGCGTGAACACCTCTATAGATTGCTCCAACTAGGTGCTCGAAGTTTTACTGAAACTGCCGCAAGCTGCTGCTGTCAATCGCCTTCATTGAATATTATATACATTATCATTTACATTTTACATTTCAAATTTCAATTTAAATTTTACCTTTTGTATTTCATTTTTTCAGCTTTTATATATTTCAATTGTTATCTTTTATATAATAATATTTCAATTCATAATTACTTTTTATCATCCTTTCCACCTATGATTACTTGATATACGATGATACCTCAATAACCCATTTCAAGCCACGGGTAGAAATAACAGAGTAGCGAGAGGAGGGGGATGAACTGTTTTACAGGATGGCGGCCGAAATACGGCATAATTTGCTCACCAGTTAAGAGCGAAAATACTCAAAAGTGTATGAATTTTACATTTTAATGGGATTTAAGAGGCCTCAGTCTCCCAAATCGATGTGATTTATCCAATTCATTGTTGGTGAAATTTAAAAATCTATTTTAAGGACCGGAATCCGTTTCGACTCGTGGCCCATAACGCTCAATTGCCCAGGATCGAATTTGAGCCACCGTAATCATGCTTTCGGCCACAAGGCCTCCTTTTCAAAGAAAAAAGCCTCAAATAGTTACTTTTTAAAAGGAATTTTTCTCAATCAAATTTCCTGTTTAAAATAGATTCATTATTATCACAATGACCAGATTATGAATAGTTGGTACATATTATTTTTTATGGATTTGGTACCCAAATCTTGATATCTTGTGGATATCAAAATCGCAAACATTATATTCGAATTTAGTGACCCAAATGGCTAAGGGATGAACAAAAATGTTCCCACCTTTAATTAGGCTTTTGAAATAATAATGTTTATTTAATTTTTGTTAGAATATACTGAAGATGACTTCGAAGGTCGAAATGGTCATATGATGTTGAATAGTACAGTTGTACACAAAGAAAAACAGAGGAATCGTCATTTACACATTTAAGGAAAATGTTGTTGGATCATCCTGCTGAAGGTGTAAACGTCATAAAAATGACGAAATTTCTCGGTTTTTTAACCTTCAAAATAATATTGAAGATTATTTGCAATGCTTTCAGCCTGCGGTGTCCCATAATAATTTGTAATTAGTGGAAGCGATCAATAATAATAAATTGAACCTGTGGACAAAAAATTATAGATGCACGGTTAATTGTATATTCGTCCGCAGCCTTGCAATCTATCCCCGCGTACCCGCTGTTTTGAAGGTCGGGTTTGACAGACCGTTACATTACGGTGAGGAGCAACTCTTTTATTACCAGAGAGGAGGGGAAGGCATCATTGGCATTTTGCTTCTTCACTACCGGTGTAGCAGTCCAAAAAACGCTGCAAATTATTACGCAAAGGTTTATTATTTTTCTATATAGATCACTCGTCTGCAAAGAACACGACTTTGCCATTGGGACCACCAACCAACATGAAGAAAAACATCGATCACATTTCGGTCAGCTAAAATTTGAACGGATATTATAGCTCTTTTGCGCTTCACCCTCGTGTTTCTGATTTATCGTGGTCTCTAAAAATTCTAAAAATTTAATTCTATCTTAAATTAATGGAAAAACAATACCTTTATATCAAAATTTTTTGAGTTAGGGCGTTTTCAAAATTTCAACCTTTAGAAGTGACCTACATCAACCAAAAGCCTCGGGGCACAACTAGACCCCAAATGGAGCCCACATACCAAATTCCATCAAAATCGGTCAAAACTGAGGAAAGTGCCGCGTACGGCGGATGGACGGCAAAATTTTTATTTGATTTTTGGATTCTACGTACCTTGAGGCCTAAACCAACAAATTTTGAGGGGGGGGGGGGGGGTTA
This sequence comes from Apolygus lucorum, assembly GCA_009739505.2. Classification (NCBI taxonomy): domain Eukaryota; kingdom Metazoa; phylum Arthropoda; class Insecta; order Hemiptera; family Miridae; genus Apolygus; species Apolygus lucorum. The sequence continues at coordinate 21,613,110 of CM019171.2, forward strand.
AAAAAAATTCCTTGGTCGATTCCAAAGCTTCATTATTGAAAATGATGAACCAAAATATGTTCCTTTCTATCATTAGTGGTGGGAAATAAGACACTATCCACTCCTAACCCTTAATTTCCCACTTGTTCAAAAAATTTGTCTCTTCAGATTTTTATAAATTGAATTTAGATGTATTTTGAGAAATTTATAGAATGTTCGGGCAGAAGATTCCTCAAAGGCCCTGTTACAGTCTGTCAGCTCAAGAATGATCTTTCCAAGGACCACACTAGTGCTATCTGCGTCAGCAATATGACTAAACCCAATTTTGTTTGAGTAGAAGAAGGAAACTTGGAAAAATCCTTGGTGGGATGTTGGGGTCTGTTATTTCTCATGGAGCACAGAACCAAGGAATAAGGACAGTTCACTGCCTTAGATAGTGGCGCCATTTCTGACGAGGATACCCAACTAATACCCTACAAGGTGAGAAACGAGAGAAGAAGGTAGCTCGAAGGCCCTATTAATGTCTGTCAACTCGAGAATTATTTTGTTTTTTCTTTGAGTTATTATGTTTTTAGTATTTCGTTTTCTTACATAATCGATAGTTGGAGCCAATGCTTATCAGTTTTGGCTTAAAAATAGATAAACTGTTGCAAGTAAAATTCGGACATCCGAAAAGATACCTCAGGATATTAAGGGTTAAAAAGATGGATGTAACTGCGAGGAGATGGTGGAAAATGATTGCGCCTGCCTTTTGACTCAGCTAATGCGTACATACATGGACCAACTGACTGACTGGAAGCTCACATCATATTGTGGTGAAATATTTTTCGAATATACTGTAGCAGGCGAAAAAAATATCGGCCTTTTCCATTTATCACGCTCTCTCTGTACGCTTTTGAACCATTTGTGTTCATTACCTTGTCTAGGTCTGGTCGGTTCCTCTTGAAAATATTTGACAAATTGGTGCGGCACATATAGTTGAGAGTTACTCGGAAGTTAAAGTGAGAAATTGAGGTTTGGCTGTGATTGATCCGAGAGCGATAGGTATTGATTAGTCAAAGGATTTACTTAGCCTACCAACTATTTTTATATTCATGTTAAAATGTATGAAAATTTCATATAAAATGAAGTTAAGAACATTATGGATGTACTCTGTCAAATTGATTGGGAATGAGGTTCTCAGGAATAAAACTCCTATTTCGCCGAGCTTTCGGTAAATCACCTTCCTCAGGGCTTAAAGAATGTGCTACCGAGCGAACATCACATCAGCCCAACCATTATGGGTAAAAAATAACTAAATTCAAGTTTTTTCCATTTTTTTCATATTTTTAAAATTTTACCTGCTTTCAACCTGCTTTATTGCTTACTAATTTAACTAAATTTATCTAACTAAACTGAATAAATTTAACCTGCTTTACTACTTACTAATGGTGGTATCTTTAACTACCTGTTTGTTGATTGATGCTGATGTGATGTTCACTCGGTAACACATTTTTTTAGCCCTGAGAAAGGTGATGAATTTACCGAAAGCTCGGCGAAAGAGGAGTTTTATTCCTGAGGGCTTCATTCCCAATTTATTTGACGGAGAATCCTTTGTTGGGTCGATCATCACATTTGCTGTTATGGATGTATCCTGCAAGTAGGAGGTCTCTCAAGCTGGGTAGATTAAACCTCAAGATAAAAGTCCTTACAATGAAATATTGCGGTCTACATCTTCAAGTCTGATTCTATATCTGATCTTGAATGAGAAGGACTCGAAGGCATAGATGTGCCTTATGAATGGGATGAGGAACTCCGCGAGCGGGAATTCGGAGGTCGTCCCTTGAAAAAGGCGGGCCGAGACGTAGCCTTGACTCCTGGGGCCCTCGCTGAACTCTCCCCTGCCCCACCAGTTCACAGAGACCAGTAACCAGAACTGTTTAGGCATGCGGCTCTGGACGTCTGGAAGTTGGTACGCCCTGGCTCCTGTCCAAAGATGATGAGGCCAGGTGGGGCCTGCTGGCTTCGAGCATCACCTTCATACCGTCCAGATAAATTCCTTCACACCCTTCCAAAACTCATACCAAACTGATCAAACGTCCTTCAATCGTCAAAGATACAATTTTTTCTGCAAATTATTTTACATTTTCAAACAATTTATGTATAAATAATGAAAACTTGAATACATTCGTTGTACCCAAATTTCCTTACATTGCATAGTTGTACATTTTCCGTAATTGCATACAGTTTGTTGGTATGGTATTTAGGAAATAGGAAAGAAATAACAATTTACGTGTGGGTATTCTCTAAGTTCGGTGTGTAAGTACTATCATCAGGTGTTACTGACTATATTCGATCATAGCCAAGCTGAATATATGCTGAAGGTTGGTTAGAGTTGTTTAACTCTTAATTTCTCACTTGTTCAAAAAAAAAAAATTTTAATTAAATTTAGATGTATTTTGTCAAATCTATAGAATATTTTAGTAGATGGTTTCTTAAAGGCCCTATTACAGTCTTTCAGCTCAAGATTGATCTTTCCTAAAGCCACACTAGCGCTATCTGGGTCTGCAGAAGTCTATAAACCCAATTTTGTTGGAGTAGAAGAATTGGAAAAATCCTAGGTGGGATGTCGGTGTAAGTTATTTCTCATAAAATACAGAACCAAACTGAGGTGGAGAAGGTTCACTTCATGGATGGATTTGTGCTGCCTCAGACAATGGTTCTCTGACGAGGAAACCCAACTAATACCCTACAAGGTGAGAAATGACGATAGAAGGTAGTTCGAAGGCCATATTGCAGACTGTCAACTGGAGAATTATTTCGTTTTGGTTTATTATTTTCAATAATGAACCTTTGGAACCGACCAAGAAAAAAAAATTTTAACACCCCCTCAAAATTTGATGGTTTACGTTTCAAGGTATGTAGAATCCAAAAATCGAATAAAAATTTGGCCGTCCGTCCGCCGTACTTTAGCCACTTAGCATTGACCGATTTTGATGAAATTTGGCATGTAGGCTCCATTCGGGGTCTAGTTGTGCCCCGAAGCTTTTGGTTGATGTAGGTCACTTCTAAGGGTTCCAAAATCAATTTTGAAATTTTGAAAACGCCCTAAATCAAAAAATTTCGATATAAAGGTATTGTTTTTCCTTCAATTTAAGATTCTATAGAATTTTTAGAATTTTTTGAGACCTCGCGGAGCTCTGTAGGACAAACCGTTCGCTCCCTACGAAAATTTAAGGGTTTATATTGAAATATATATATAATATATTTGATTTATATATTGTATAAATCAAAACACGAGTGTGAATCGCAAAAGAGGCCTAATCTCCGTTCAAATTAGAGCTGACCGAAATGCGATCGATGGTTGATGATTTTAATTTTTTTTTTTATTTTATTTTTTTTTTTTTATTTTTTTTTATTTTTTTTTTTTATCTTCATATTGGATGGTTGGTGATTTTGTAGACGAGTGATCTATATGGAAAAATAATAAACCATTGTGTAATAATTTGCAGCGTTTTTTCTTTGAGATATCATGTTTATACTGCTAAGTTTTTTACACAATCGATAGTTGGATTATCAAGACATCCAACGGCTATCAGTTTTGGCTTGAAAGTGGATAAACGTTTGCATAATAAGAATCGGGCTTCCAAAAAGATACTTCAGGTTAACAGTTGGCAAGTAAACATCCTTTCAACGGGTCAATCTCATTCCAAAGGGTGAGATTTTGTACCAAATCTGATAAATTTCAGATGCTATAATTTATGCGAATTTACTTATATGCCAAGGTTTTAGGGTTTTGTAAAGAACAAGAGTTTGTTAGGTTCAAGTAGCTAATTCCAGCTTTCCACCAACGTAAACTGAAGTCTGGCTTGAGCCCTCCGCCCTTGAGTGAGTTCCCACTCCTTCATAGGTAGGAAACGAATCTCCAGGGGAGTCCCTCAAGTCTTGGAGCTAAATGGTGTATATTGAGGTAATATTCAAATAACATTAAAGTGGGTTTTTCAAAGTTTAATCAACCAAAATTGTACATTAGTCTAGTTACGTACCTATGGTGAATAATATTTATTCATTAATTTATTTGTATACGAATAAGTAGTTTTCTTTACTTAATGCCACTGCTGCTTGAATCTAAATCAAAACAAAACCACCTGAGTAAGTCCGATCTTCCGCGCCTTTACGAATCCAGAAACTCCTTCCTAGGTGACCTTGTGAAAGATTTTTATAGTAAGTATGTAGACTCATACTCTTGTAGATTAGACCCGAGCGTGGAACAATTATTATTAGGTAGTCACCGGAAGATCAGATAAGAACGTGAGAACTTCTTCATCTCTTACAAAATAGACACGCGAACGACCAGCGGTGCAGTCTTGGTGGATAATGTATGTTACTAATGACAGCCCAGAATTTTTCTCTAAAAAAATAAAAAACTTTTGTGGAGGTATGTAAGTTGACCCCTTCTTTTCAAAATCGTTTGAAATTCGTTAGGTTGCCCCTATTTGTGGGTTTAAATAATTTTCAACACTCCTTGCGTTGAAGTATTAATATAGGAGGGGCCTTAATCAAGGTTTTAACACTACTGAAAATAGTAATTTTTGTTTTTGCGTAGAAATTGTGAAAGACTCGCATCTGATATTTTCACCTTTACTGTATGAGTAAAGGTTGTTATTTCACCTTTAATTGCCTATAAATTATTATTAATATTAATGTCAGTTCCAATTGTGCATTGAAGGTGCACGGTGCATCGCAAATTTATTAATTTCTCCCGACCCGGTTTCAGCACTCGTTATTGAGTTATAAATACGATCAAAAACAATCGCATCTCTTGGTTGGATGACGTTGAGAAGGTGCCAACACGGCCTAAGCTCTGAGAAGGAATGCGACGCAGGGAGACCGAATTAACGTGAAAGGTGGATAAACATCCTATTCGCGATAATGAGTGTTCTGCGTAGTAGCAAAACAACTCAATTTCTTTAATAGTCCAGAAGTTATATTTATTTTTCTCGTCAAATCCAAGATTTTTTTTTACAGGTCGTTAGTAGGTTTGCCATCATATCAAGAACGATCTATCTATTATTAGTTCAAGTATTATCCTGTTATGAATGTAATTTCACTCTTTATCTAGGTTCAATTATATTCAGTCAACATTCAGAATTTGAAGGTACCCTTTTCCATTCATAAAAATTTATTTGTTGAGTAATTTCATTGCAATAATGACGGTTTTATTCTCTTTCAGGTAAGTCCAGTTTATTGCCATCCCAGTTCATTATGTAAGTAGTAAGTTAATCTACAATATTTTTTTCATCAAAAAATTAATCAGCAGTGGTGTGGAGTCTGTTGATGAAAGATGAATCTTTGTTGATAAATTAACATCAAAATTATAAAATACATAAATTTAAGGACTCGGAACAACTAGGCGTTTGATGTTAAATTTCCGAGGGAATTTGAATGATGAAATGGCGTCAAGTCTATATTTAATTGAACAGATTAGTAATATTGCCATCTATTCATTCCTCAGTTTTATTGAATAATCTACAACATGGTGGGAGTGTAATCCAGGCTCATCCTAGTACCTAACCTCTCTACCTTTGGGTTGGAGTTCTTCTAAAATCTCGATCTTGTGGGCTCCTGAGAGCACATTTTTCCTATTGTGATTCTGGGATTCCTAAAGTGCGCATATCGAGGCAAGCCGACGTAGCACAGGGTAGATATCTACTCTTTTGAGAAAGTGGCACTGAAGCACTGTGATTGTTTTCAATTTTTGTGAACCTGTACCGCGTGTTACTGTGTGCTACGATTATGTGTCATAACAGTTGGCATTTATTCAGCTACAAATAACATGACTTTCCTGGTACTTCTGAATGGTAACCCTATTCACAGGTTTTAGCATTCTCTCCCAAGACATGAATTTCCAGCTTAATGTTGGTTTTTTCTCACTTGGAGGGATTTCTTGCGGCCTGGAATGGCTCAGGTTGTAGCATCTTTGCTATTTTGTGCTGTTGTTATTCAATAGATCTAAAATCATTGGTTCGAATTTTGGTCACAGTCAAACCTGGGCACCACTCAGGGCGGTAAGGCAATTTGTATAGGGATAAGTGCTGAAAAGTCAGTCAGCCTTGAACCTCTCAGAAGACCCAATAAGCTGTCACTTATCACCTCCTTGCAATACAATTGTGTCGTCAGTTTCAGAAATAACCTCTAAACAAATGCTCATTCCCACAAACATTTTTTTGGAAACTCAATGAGCACTCAAATCAACAATCCGCTCACTGTGAACGACAATTTGAAGTCGAGTATCGCGAAACAAATTCTGCACATTACAATTGCTTGAAGCAATCCCCGGATTCTTTACTTCATCGCAAAGCTGTAGAAGAATTCCTGCCTTACATTCCATTTCGTAACCTCACAAAGGACTCTGGGACGGCCTGTGAGGGAAACGCTTGACGCTCAAGACAAGGCGGCATACCGCGCTGCCTCACCTTGGGATCCCCCGTCCTGACCCAGATCAGCCCCACGACCTTTTCCGGTATCTTTACGGCTCCCTTCATGAAAGCGGTTGATCATTTGATTAGTCACGTTCGAGGGAAAATATTCCTTTTGAGATACTCTTAAGAGTTTCAAGAAGTCGTAACATTGTGAATAATATTCTTGAATGTCGGCAGCTAGATTAAATAATCTCTACATTTTTTTCTCAAACCCATGGAAAAAAACTCATTCTCCTCAGAAAGGACCCTCCACTTCTTAGATGATTCCAACGATGAAATTCTTCCTGCTTCTGATCATTGGTATCATAAACTAATCTTCTTGCTTGGATCCATCTCTCCTCCCCGAGGGCTCTCGGTTCCTACCGTTCAGTGGGTGCTAATCCAATTCGATCCTACATTCCTCATTGAGGAATTTCACCGAATTCTGTTTGCATTTTTCCTGAATAGTTAATGGTGTGTGATAGATGAAAATCGGGCTGATTTAGGAAAATAAGTCTCCTGTTATTTTTGGGAGACAACCACAATTTATGATTTAAAAAATAACCGGGAAAGCGGACCTCTTCAATGTGAAGCAGGAACGCTCGCTGATTGGGCTGTTCGGATCACCGTCTCCTCCCAGTGTTGCCTGTTAATACCACGAAATCTTGTTATCTAAGAGGAAAGTTATCAAACAAAAACAGGGGAAACCTAATTTTCCCCATCTCGCTTTTTCTATTTTTTTCTTCAGTTTTTCGATTTCGAACTTTACTGGTTTTGTGAAATGTTGCATCTGGGGACTATAGATTTCTCGATCTCAGCGCTTCAAGCGGCCCTTAAAAGAACTATTCCAGGATGGCGTCATCCTCCCGGCTTTTTTAAACGTTCGTATTTTCTACACTGTTTTGTTTATTCGTAAATTAGGAAGTACGGGCTGAAAGTTTGACGTAGGAGGTTTTTCGAGGTGCTGAATCCGATTTTGGGGTCAAAAATAGGAAATTCCGACATGTTGAAATTCCTTAATGAGAAATTTCACCATGTCGGAATTTCCTATTTTGATGATGCTAGACTTACTTGAATTTCTTTTTGCCTTTTCTGAAGTCCGTTCTGACTCTGCAACGTAAAAGAAGGGCCAATATTTTCAATTTTGTGAATTCGTCGAGCTTCTTCAAGTCGAATTAGTCTCCTTATATGACCGGACTCGGAAATCATGGAAGTAGAACAGACGTAACGTTTCCATCTTGATAATCTATCGGAGTTATTATGATCCAGGACCTCACATATTCTCACCCGTACTAGTCTCCTTCCTTCATTTTGCCGATCATTGGGATAACAATAGCGGGGAATTTATCGAGCGCCGAGACCGCAGAAACTTCCCATCAATCCACCCCTCTTCAGCTCTGCAGAGAGCTGGTGGGGGAAAAGCCAAACATCAGAAAACCCCTCTCACTAATGGGTTTTGACTCTGGAAATGAATGTGAGTGGGGAAGAGAAATGTGTCGGGAATTACGGTGAGTGGTGGAAAAAAAGCCCTGCTTGAACGTTGAGCCCTCGCTCTATGAAATTCCACTCTACTACAGACACTGCAGGTTCAATATTTAGTGGGAACTTCCTCCCTTTTACATGACAGGTGCTACAAATCACCTCCATATTGTGGTTGTTGATCTTAATGCTGAGATAAAAGAAATGGAAAATTAACAACATTAACAGTTGAAAAATAGATGGTTATCTAAGATGTTTCCTGCATCAATTGAGAATAACTCATAATCTCAAGCTTGGTACCTAAACTCGGAAGAAGATGAAACTTCAGAGAATTCAGTGATTTGTATTATTAAATGTTACAAAATTTGTTTAAATTAAAAAAAATCGATTTGTAATTGTATTAATAATAAAGTTACTAGTTGAGGAGGCATCGGAATGGCGCCAACTCGATTACTCATGCTGGAATGACCTTCGTCAAAGAGCGTGAACCTTCAGAAGACTAACGGGGTGAGGTTGGGGGAAGCTTAGAAAACCGAACAGGAAAGAAGCGTTGTGGCGTGGAGGAAGAAGACGTGGTGGGGAGTGGAAGAACACGCGGAATCGTAAATGAGGACACGGCGTAACTTTACAAAGCCAACCACAGAACAGAACAAAGGAGGGTCTGCTAGGTTCGACCTTATGTCAACCAAATGAGCGGGGAATGCCGGGAGAGTGAATGAGTCCACCCGAACTGTTTGGGAGGTCCTCAGGTAAGATTCAGAGGTTGTGGAGGGAGTCCTAGAAAGCCTAAAAGAAAGATAAAAAAACGCTGCAAATTATTACAGAATGGTTTATTATTTTTCTATATTGATCACTCGTCTGCGAAGCCACCAACCATCCAACATGAAGAAAAACATCGATCACATTTCGGTCAACTAAAATTTGAACGGAGATTAGGCTTCTTTTGCGATTCACACTCGTGTTTCTGATTTATCGTACGTCCAACCCTTAAATCATCGTAGGGAGCGAACGGTTTGTCCTACAGGACTCCGCGTGGTCTCAAAAAAGTCTAAAAATTCTATAGAATCTTAAATTGAAGGAAAAACAATACCTTTATATCAAAATGTTTTGAGTTAGGGCGTTACCAAAATTTCGAAATTCATTTTTGAACCCTTAGAAGTGACCTACATCAACCAAAATCTTCGGGGCACAACTAGACCCCAAATGGAGCCTACATACCAAATTTCATCAAAATGTACCTCGGATGGACGGCCAAATTTTTATTCGATTTTTGGATTCTACGTACCTTGAAACGTAAACCATCAAGTTTTGAGGGGGTGTTTAAACAAATTTTTTCTTGGTCGATTCCAAAGGTTCATTATTGAAAATAATAAACGAAAATGTTTCGTCAGAGAGCTCTAGTTGTTGATCTCCAGCTGCTCGATTTAGTGAACATCTTTCTCTTTAAATCGCCAAAAAAGAGCCATGACTCATCAAACGGCTCATTGTCTGTAGTAAAGAACGACCGGGATGGAACGGTAAATAACAGTATTGAAAGAAAGGGTTTATGGGAGGAGGGGGGTAGGAATTTTATACTGATGGAAAGAAACTCAGAGTATAAGTTTTATTTTGTGGAAGATCTTTGATTTTTAAGCACTTCCTCCCCTCTCCCGTGCAACTAGCCGACCCAAATTTTAGAGATAGTTTAAGAGATGTTTGAAGCGTGAGTCGAACGAACGAGTTGATGGCCTTGCGAAGAAGGGAGCACGGAATGGATTAGTGTTAAGTATGCCCATTCCCAGGGAAGATTTTTATCCCCTAATTAAAAGAAAATTTTGGCACATGTGCTAGGAGGAATACACACGCAGTGAAAAGGGCCAATTTTATAAATACCATGAGACAAAAATCCAAAGAAATCCTTGGTTTCGAGGCAGTGGATTAGAAAGGCATTCAATAATTAGAATAAATCGCCTGAGATCCAATCAGGAGTACAAATTCAGAATAGGTGTATCCCAGACTGAGCAATGTGATAACTATGAAGAACCAACCCAATCACTAAAACATGTAATAATAGAGTGCCCCGAATACAACAGTGAACGGAACAGGTTTTTTAACAAAATAAGCAAAATGATTATCCAACCATTCAGTTATTCATGTATTATCGGCTCAAGAAACAGCGATATTTATAAGGAACTAGTTACCTTCGTGAGAGATGCCAACATTGAAGTGTGAATTATTGCAATTTGTAATAACTATATTATAGATAAGTTATTATTATAAATAGATGAACAGAATATGATGATTTAAAATGTATCGTGGCTAAATGTATGAGAGTAGCTCACTAGTCTATCGCTCTTCTTATAATCAATGAGCACCGTGCTTCTATCCCCACCATTGCCGCCTATTCCTCAGTACATTTATATAGATAGGTACATACTCCATAGAAAAACGGTTGGCTCGCGACAAGTACAGCAAAGCTCTCGTTAGCCGTAATGTGCTGAAAAATTGTTGCCTATTAAGTACCTAAAACAACGAAAATATAAATGAATTCATAAATCAACTTATCAATGGAACTCTCATTAGTTTTCGTTTTTCTTGATATATTTAAATTTCAAACTACAAAATCATGTTCCAGTAAACATGCATGCATGAATTCCACATTAGCCTGATTATTTAGGGGCACATTAGCCTGATTATTTAGTCTCGTTGGAAGCCCCAAATTCATAGATTTTTTTCTCTACCTACGCGACCATGTTTGTTATGCGTATAGTAGGTATTTTAACTATATTATGCAACTCCCATTAACAGAATGTCATCTCTAATCGACAAGAGAATGCTTTTAGTCGAGGGATCGAGCACCTCATCAAAAGTGGAACACGTAATCGAACTTCCCATTTAAAGCTTATAATAGACAATTCTTAGAAGAACACTATCGTTAGAAAAAGATTTTAATGACCCTTGTCTTTGATGACGCTTTAAAATTGTGGACTTATGAGATAATTCGATGCTTGTTGAGGTTGTACGTTTGAATGTTACGGGTAATGGTATCAGTCTTTTGGTGGTGAACTACATACGCCGCAGTTTTATTATTGTGCAACTGCGTTAGCTGGAAGAACGGTTAGGTGATGGAATTGAAACAAGACACACATGTTGGGCCGGTGATCCAGTGATCTTCTGGCAGTAGTACCGTCCCTGATAACCTCAGCTGACCTGTGTAGCGACGGGTACTGAGAAATGAGATAATAGAATTGCTCCGAAAAATGTGGCATAAATTGATTGGAACGATCTTCGATAGTAAAAAAAAAAAAAAATGATGAAGAATATAGTAATACTCAGAATAATTGGGGCGCAGCCTACTGACGGTAGCACTACTCGTATCTGCCCCTGGGGTTTCCGCTAGTCACGGCGACTAAATGAGGAATTTCACCGAATGTTCGCATTTTTCCTGAATAGTTAATGGTGTGGGATAGATGAAAATCGGGTTGATTTCGGAAAATAAATCTCCTGTTATTTTTGGGAGACAATCAAAATTTATTATTTCATTAAATAACCGGGAAACTGACCTCTTCAACGTGAAGCGGGAACGTTTGCTGATTGGGCTGTTCGGATCGCTGTCTCCTCCCAGTGTTGCCCATTGGGACGACGAAATCGTGTTATCTAAGAGGAAAGTTATCAAACAAAAACGGGGGAAACCTAATCTTCCCCATCTTACTTTTTCTATTTTAAACTTTACTGGTTTTGTGAAATGTTGCATCTGGGGACTATAGATTTCTCGATCTCAGCGCTTCAAGCGGCCGTAAATGAACTATTCCAGGATGACGTCATCCTCCCGGTTTTTTTAAACGTTCATATTTTCTACACTGTTTTGTTTATTCGTAAATTCGGAAGTACGGGCTGAAAGTTCTCGTAGGGGTTTTTCTGAGGTGCTGAATCCGATTTTGGGGTCAAAATAGGAAATTCCAACATGGTGAAATTCCTCATTGTAAGTAAGTGAAAAATTGTAGGAATGCTGAGCCCAGCTGAAGATCGCCATTATCGCAAATCCTACGCACTGAATGTTCTAACTCTCGTCAAGAAGAGCTTTTTTGCCCCTGACAAGATGCACTTGGAATATAATGAATCCTTCAATTCATTAAATGAATGGGGTTAGTTCCGCTAGTTATAGAATACAATTATTATCTACGTACCGTATTGGAGAATCCGTCGTAACCAGCAAGTCGAGTATAGGAGGAGAGCTTTCGATGTAAAGACATCCGTGGAAAGCTCCGTGGAAAACGTGAGGAAGGCATTCAATTTGTTTGTTTTCGTTTATATCTTTATATCAAGTTGCCTCAACTCCAAATCTCCTATTGGGAAAGACAATATAGTTCAGTCAAAAACACAATATTCATTACCACCGTGATTTCAATGTTCAGAGATTGTCCTGATTGGCCTGTAGAAGGTCCTTCATGAATTCCATCAGTCCCCATTTTATGTTTGCCGCTGCCTCGCATGTGCTTACATTGAATCCTCCAATCATAATTTTCTCAACCTAATAGTCCGGTTTTGGTCATAGTTGACGGTTTGGAATTTCCTTCAAATGGCTCCTTCTGTTTACAGAGTACCCCTCACGGAGATTTTTCTGGTTCACCCTGGTAGTTTAGGTTGTCTAGTACACAAAACTCTCTGGTCTTGCAAAGAGGGCAATGCTATCATAAAGCCTGCCGAGCGAGCTCTGCAAAACCCAGAGATCACCTGCCGCTTGATGAGTCACATCCTTCACGCGTGCCGGGCGCCCACTGGGGGTAGCTAGTCGCTGACTCAGACTCCGCAGGTCGTCCTTTTTGCAATAATGGAAAAACCTCTCCCATGTTAGGTGGACATTATTTATTTATTAATTTTTAAAAATTTATATGGGCATGACGCCCAATGACAGAATGTTATTGATACAACATCACCTCTGCGACTAAATGAACAAAGAGAGAAAAAAATGCTACTTAGTGCAAATAATATACCTTTTTTTTAAATCTTCCCAACGATAGGGCATAAACGTCCACATTATCCTCACTGTATGAGTGTATTGTTGTTCCTATTAATGGGGTCTCAGTCGGTCGCCGTCGGTCGGTTGAACAGATTGAAGAACTGAAATATTGCCGCCGGAATTATCAAAATCGAAAGAAAAATGCCCAAGAAAAATGGGGAAAACTACTGAATAAACGGTTTTTCCCATAATTCTCTGGCAATTATTGTTCGATTTTGATGATTCCAGCGGCAATCTTTCAGTTTTTCAATTCCCAAGGCCGATGCATTAATGAATTTCTAAAATCCTTAAAAATTTCAAGTTTAGCTACATTTTATGGGAAAAACATAACTGAAATAACGGCTTTTCCCATTTTTCTCTGGCAATTATTGTTAGATTTTGATGAGTTCAGCGGTAATATTTAATTTTTTCCAATCCCTAGGGCCTTGCACTAATGAATTTCTAAAATCCCTTAAAATTTCAAATTTAGGTACAACTTTTCAAGTTTTTGCGCCTTCAATTTCGAGAAATACTGACCCGGAACGAGGAACGAACGGCGACCGACTAAGACCCCCTTAAGTAGTTGGACTATTGAGTAGGTATTATTTGAATTGCTCAAATAATGGTATGTACTTTAATGGCTTGTTCTTAGAGTCAATCATCGTAAAAAATCATCATTATCAGTAATGTTTTCAATTATATTATTAATTTATTCAGGAATTTTTAATTTCTCTACATACTATTAGTTTGGTTTTCGTAGTTGGTTTCGTAGTTGGTATTCGTAGTTTCTCGATGGAATTGTTGGGAACTGTTTTTTGGAAACTTTAATTTTAAATCGGAAGACCAATATTATCCCAAAGTCAATGAAATTCATAAGTCTCTGGGCTAAACCATACATCCTTGAAATGACATTCAAACTGAACAAAACCTAACGTTTTGACTTTTGGTGCGACTTTTCTGAAGAGTTCCCGATCACTTTTTCGCGCAACTTAATATTATTTGTTGTTTATTAATTATATTTGAATGAAAATCCCACCGTTTTTGGTTTATTATTTTCAATAATGAACCTTTGGAATCGACCAAGAAAATTTTTTTTTAACACCCCCTCAAAATTTGATGGTTTACGTTTCAAGGTACGTAGAATCCAAAAATCGAATAAAAATTTGGCCGTCCGTCCGCCGTCCGCCGTACGCGGCACTTTTGCCACTTAGCATTGACCGATTTTGATGAAATTTGGTATGTAAGCTCCATTTGGGGTCTAGTTGTGCCCCGAAGATTTTGGTTGATGTAGGTCACTTCTAAGGGTTCAAATTTGAATTTTGAAATTTTGAAAACGCCCTAACTCAAAAAATTTTGATATGAAGGTATTATTTTTTCTTCAATTTAAGATTCTATAGAATTTTTAGAATTTTTTGAGACCACGCGGAGCTCTGTAGGACGAACCGTTCGCTCGCTACGAGAATTTAAAGTTTGGACGTACGATAAATCAGAAACACGAGTGTGAATCGCAAAAGAGGCCTAATCTCCATTCAAATTATAGCTGACCGAAATACGATCGATGTTTTTCTTTATGTTGGATAGTTGGTAGCTTTGCAGACGAGTGATCTATAAAAAAATAATAAACCATTGTGTAATAATTTGCAGCGTTTTTCACCTCTGAACACCGATTTATAGTTCCAAATATACCACCACACCCACATTCCCGATCCATGTACATATCCAAAATGGCTGGAAAGTCAACGTGCTATTTTCTTTATTGAACGAGAAAGAAGATGATATTGTGTCAGTTTCAGTGGAGCCAGACAGTCGGAATACCTTTAGGAGAGAGAACATTAAAGCGAAATATCTCTGTAACGGCCTTAAAAGTGGAGTATCGAGCAAGTTATTAAAATAATACTTCACTCCATAGCAAGTAGGTTTTGAATGATTCTAAAACATCCCTGTCCTCGAGACGAGTATAATTACATCATAAGAAAGCAGTGGAAATGCTTCTATCACAAAAACTTGAGACAAGTGGAGAAGACCATTGGAGGCACAAACTGTTCAAACATTCTAAAGTTCCGAGGTTTATCATTTTTGAAACTTGTGTGTATGAAATTGGCTCTCAAACTTGGTGCCACGGGAATTCAACGTCTTTCCCATCATTTCTATCATAACTTACATTAATGTTCTGCTCCCCTTTGTTTTTTATGGAAAGTTTGATACGTACAATACAGTAACTGAACTCACAAGAGACAGGAGAAAATATTTCATGTACCTGCATATAATATTTAATCTATTACACATGATTCTTGACAAAGATGCGGGATTCGTTGTCTCATGGTGTTATTGCCATTGGAGTTGATGCCTCCGTAGATTTTATCCTCCTCTGGGAATTTTTCTATTGGGATCGTTATTTTTGGCACTAGCAACCTCGTCTTCATTTAGAGTTGATTGAAAGAAATCTTGTTCTTCTACCCAGTAGCTTATCTTGTAGGGAAAATCGCTTCCGTTGCACGGGAGGTTAAGCTGGCGAAGACGCCGAGTGAATAAAAGATTCCCACCAGTCCCAGGAGTGCAGTAAACGATGCTTTCGAGGGTTGGAACTTTCTGCGAGTCACCCTCAGAGGTCTGAGGTGACTCACTCACTATTATCAACCCTTAAACACGTTCATCTGACCAACGTGACCAGTGACCAGTTGTTAGGCTCGATTATCTGGATGTCCTTTGCTAAAATCATGGATCGTTTCAGTTTCAATATGAATGATATTGATCATTTGCTGCTGCATTTCAAGTGAACTTGAGCAACTAGCATTAAAAGCCACGACAAGGTTCAACTGAGTTTGTTATCACGATGGCTTGTATCTGAGTTTCTTGATCTGGATGCTGATTTCTGGAATCACGATCCTGTCGTTGAAATAATCTTTGAATTTTACAGCCTATTAGTTCAATATTTCCATGATATAGTTGAAAAATTGATCACGTAGAGCGTAGGATTTCGAGCTTATTCATGCGAATTCAATTCAGCTGATATAGTGTTTCTAGTAGCACCCCTCGTAGATATGTCACTACCCCAACTTGAGGTGACAGGAAGAAAACTGATAGTAGGTATCTAATAGGCTTGTCATTTGGTTGATATCGGTTTACCTGAAGCTAATTGCATGGTGGGTAAAGTTTTTCTTTTCGATCACATCATAATATTGCATTATAGCATTGCTGGTATACCAAATTTGGATTTCAGAGTCTTTCATCTATCATTAGGTAGAGTGGGCTGATGCTGACCGCTGGGAATAGAGTACTGTCTGCAGATGATAGCGAACCGGTATCGCATGAAACCCAGGACTGCACGCGATGGCGAAAACCGCAGCTGTCTGCCGACCGGAAACGCTCAAGATTACGACTACGCCTTCCGGGGTGCGAAGGTCCCCTCGAACCAACCTCCCACGTCAGACAGACCGTTGATTCTCCTCGATTATTTATAGCGATATACCTTTCAATAAGTAATCTATAATAATTATCATCGACCACTTTACTATGTAGTTCATAATCGACCTCTCAACTGGACCTTTCGAGCGTAGGTTGATGCAGCTTATACTGTTGTGTCTTTAAAAATTAACTTCCCTCGGCCGGGGATCGATCTTCAGACTTTCCGACTAAACTACACAAACCTGAGTCGGGCCCGCTACCACTGAGCCAAGGAAGTGAAAGGGCAGAAATACGAAGAGGTAGCTGATCACAACATCCATCCCTCCCCATTCAGGGATATGTAGGCTTTTAGCCGGCGTTTTACAACCGTGTGAGAATTCTCTATTTTTGACTGGCTCAGGAGTTGAATGAATGAATGAAAAATAAGATATATTCTCGATATTAAATAAATACAATACAAATGTCTCTTATTACTCTCATGATGACCTTGGTCGTCCACGGGAGTTGCGCCAATTTTTCTATTTACATACAAATTAAACTAACTTTACTATAATACATTTTGCTTCCGAGTCTACCAAGGTAGCGGAAGCTTTGTTTTCACTTTTCAAGGACGAAAAAAAAAGTTCTCCAAAATCAAAATTTCCACTCGCGTTTTGCGTTTTAGACCTTTCTGAACAATTTTGGTTCCGTGTCTGTCTGTCTGTGTGTCTGTCTATCTGCCATGAATTCCTTGTAACGCGCATAACTATACGAAGTTATTGTCCGATTTCTATGAAATTTTCAGGGATTGCGCGGGTAGGTGTGTAGACGGTCCCCTATGAAAATCATCATCCCCGGACTGATAGAAGCGACTGCGCATGCGCAAACGTGAATTACTTGTAACAGCCGTAACTTCAACTGTCCCCCAGGGGTCGCGTGTTCGAATCCCAGCCGAGGCTAAGTATTTTTTATAACCAATCACATACATCTACTCACGTAATTTTTCATCCGAATTTGATGAAATTTTCTAGGATTGTCCAGATTAGCGTGTAGATGGTCCCCTATGAGGGTAGTGGAAGGTACTTAGAGATTCGTGTTTTGAGATTAACTACTATGCATCTGATCATCTATATAATCGGGTTATGGATACGAGGAAGCTATGTGCCACACCCACTTGGCAGACGTTTTTCATTTGAACTAACTGTTGTTCTGTTACAATACGCATCAGATGTACTTCGTTTTTCCGTGTTTTTGGTTCTTTTTTTTTTTGTTTTTTCCACATGTCACACTATTTTATAACAATTTTTTTTCTTAATAATTAAACTGTTCAGTCAGGAAATACCTGTATTGCCACGCTTCCTTGGCGAATCCTACTATTCCCCGTCCGGCATTCTGAGCAGCTGAAGACATTTTTCGTTTCCCATTCTCTCTGATCCAAACCATTTTTTTCTCCAGTCTGCCAGCACCGGACAACGTCCCAAAAAATGCAACACGTCCTCAACCGTGTGAGAATTCTCTATTTTTGACTGGCTCAGGAGTTTGTTGTTATTCATTCTTGAACGGGGCGGGGGATCTGCTGAACTCAACAGTTTGTCCGAATCGGCATCTCTTATCTTGAGAGAGCTGTTTTGATGACTACACAAACTTAAGTCGGGCCCGCTACCACTAAGCCGAGGAAGTGAACGGACAGAAATGCGAAGAGGTAGCTGATCACAACACAATCGGTTCAATCTACGGGAAGATATAAGGTATACAGTCGATAAAATGAATTAGGAGCTCTAGAACACACTAAAACTCTATCCAATTAATTCAAAGGTTCCAGCAAGAGTGATCCTGAACAGTGGATGGGTTGGAATTAAACCAGTTCTGGTTTTCGCGAATTTGTGAACTGAAACCTATTTTGATTCTCCTATGACTTTGACCATAATACAGGTGATTGCCAGGGATAACTCAACCGCGCTCGCACAATCGATTCAATTATTTATAGAGGGAGATTTAGAGGTGTCCGATTCTTCAAAATGAATCGATTTAAATCAAATCGATCTTTTAGAAAAAAATCTTTAAAAATTACGATTTTTTTAAAAAGTATCGATTTTTTCAAGAATTGGTAATTTTTAAGCAAAAGTCATACTCAATTAAAATTACCAGAAGCTGGAGCTAACTTTTGATCCCTATGTATACAAATTTTACATAAATTCTATTGATATGAAAGATGCAGGTAGTTGGATTTAAAACTTTATGTTTTGTTTGACAATGTATGTCACAAAAAAGGTGTATAGGTACCTGTATAGATAACCAACTAGTTTTCTTCATGAATTGAGGATAAGAGAATGACGTCACGAATTATCAGAATCGATTGTGGTATTGTTTCTCATTCTGTGATCATTAGGTTGTAATAATCAACGATCTTCATCAATTTTCCTTCCCCATTGAGGTTGTGTTGGTTGTTGACTATAATTTATTTCCCTTCATCAGCTATTGAAAATAATTGGACCGATTCTCGAATTTTGAATCGATTCTACGATTCTTCAGGAGAGAAAAAAATAATCTTAAAATATCGTTCGTTTTTTTCAGAAAGAATCGATTGTTTAAAGAATCGATACTTTTTTGCCATCCCTAGATTCTATGGTCGTGCCACACCTTTGGCAGCCACAGATTGGCACGGCAGCAGCAGCTGAAAGTCGTTTGGCTGAACTCAATACACACCTTACAGTGGGAAACTTCATCGTAAATAATATATGACAGGGGCTTCTTCATCAGTCACCTGGAAGGTCCTCGATATCAATATTAGGAAGACTACTGAAGCAGAAAGACGTAAAAAGTATGATGTTGTTGATACTTGAATTTATAACTTTATTCTCTGAAATTTAACATCACCACATAACGTGTGAAAAATACCAAATAAGTACAACACAAAACATATTTTTTCAAATATTTTCCAAAAGTAATGAATTTTGGATGAGAAAAATTTTGATTTTGTCACTTTTGAATTTGATTTAGTTTGTTGTTCGATCTTCTATGTTACTATCTTATCTATGCTTTTCCTCAGCTGTTTGACTTGTTGAAGGAGCCTCCAAACGAAAGAGGTTGATAAACTGGCGAGAGTGGTCGGAATCCCCATTAGATGAATCACACTTTAGCCACCTATCCAATTCAGGAGGTCCCCTTTCTGTCTCTGTCTCATTTAAGAGGGTCTAGGAGTTTAATATTGGATCCCTCCCATCTAAAATAGTTTTCACGCTCCCCCACAATTAGATCCCGTGTTCTAATTCGGAACAGTGCAAATTGCAACAACATGATTACTACTACGAACACAGCGTTTAGAGTTGAATTTATAGTGATTCAGTTTTATAATAATTACAGTGATAGTAATGACCTTGGAGACTATGGACGCTTGAATATCAGTATTATCTAGCCGGTTACTCGTGCGTTGCATGGAATCATAAGTAATGTTACCTCACAAAGCTGATCTGTCTTCCTCCCCATCGTTTCAAGGATCTCCAAGAGGCTTTTTCCCTATTAAATTTTACGGTGTTTGTATTAAGAGGAGAGTAATGGTCTCATGCATATGTCTGCAGGACTTATATATGTATTTTGGCTGGGGGTCAAGGAATTTTTCGCCACTTTTTAACACAGAATGTGTTTTAGCCATGGACTAACTAGAAAAAAAGCTAACGAAATCTGGGACGACAACATGGATACCGATGGTACGGAACTAAGGATCGTGTAACCTGGTGATTCTGATTCTGATTTAGTGGGAGGAAAGTAGCGAAATTATGTGAAAGATAGAGAATTATGAGAAATGTAATATAATATTTTCAGATAACGTGATTGAAAATAAATTAAGAGTTTGTACGGGATAGGTTTTTTTTTTACAATTTCGCTATATTTTACAATTTATCAATTTCGCTCAAATTCGGAATATAATTTTGAGACTGGTAGATTTTGTCATTAATGGGGAATTTGCCTCACATTTTTTTTCGAATGAGGGTTTATTTTTATGGAATAAAACCATAGTTAGCTGCTCGAAAACGCATCCAAAAAATTTAGAAAATTTAAGGAAGATGGAAATTTTAAATGTGGTGGCAATGTGTAAGAGGCAGCCATGTTTGAAACGTAACGGATATTCTACCAATCTGACTTCAAAGGAGGTTCTGTGGCGCTTACCACAGAAGCGGAACATACACGAACTTTTAGCTTACAAGGATTAACACAAGGGTGTGTGAACTAGGAAGGAGGGCAGAACGCAGAACTCAAGACACAAAAGTGACCAAAAGAAACAATGTTACTCACTTCTCTATTCGAAGAAAATGAACAATAATCGCATTTGAAATTTGAACGGAAATTAGGCCTATTATGAAAGTGAACAGTATTTTGCGATTCACACTGGTGTTTCTGATTCATTAAAATTCCAACTCTTGAGTCCTAAGAGAGAGCGAACGATTTGTCTTAGAGAGCTCTGGATGGTCTCATTCTATCCAAAAATTCAATTCTATTTTAAATTGATGAAAAAACTTTATACCCGGAGTTATTAAGCGAGGGCGTTTTGAAAATTACCACTGTTATTTTTCACCTTTTAGAAGTAAATGAATGACACTAACCAAAAGCTTCGCTACAGAACTATTCCCCAAATGGAACCCATATACCTAATGTCATCAAAATCAGTCCATGGTAACGAAGGATTTTTCAATTCGATTTTCGGATTCTGTGTCCATTGAAACGTAAACCATCAAATTTTAAGAGGGAAGGGGGGAGGGGGTTGAAAATGATTTCTCTCTCTCGATTCCAAAAGTTCATTATTGAAAATAATAAATAAAATCGTCTAGTAGTACTCAACGACAATGCCTCGTCAGAAATCTACGTCAGTCTTGTCCATCGCCTCAGGTGTTCTTCGATCAAAAGCTCTCGGTATCGCAAATACCTGGCAGTAAACCTTGAAGACCTCATAGGCTCATTGCTCGACCACCATTTTCCGGTTTTGTTCAACTTGGATTCTTTTCGATGTTGAAAGATGAAAGCTTTGTGATCCCAGTGAAGAGCTGCCGTTTGAGGCTCGTTGCAGGCACTCCGAGTGTCAAGATAATTGCCATCCTTTGTTGTATTCTCGCATTTCCCTTTCTCACCTTTTTCATTCTTCGTTTCCCTTTGTTGAGGATCTATGGTGGTTATCTCAGTTTTGCAAATTAGAACCAACACGGTTTTAGGTCACGTTTTAGGTTACCTACATTATAGGTTCACGGTGGAAAAGTAATAACTTATGAATAATTAATTTCACACCATCATGGATATGCACCTATTTTTTCTACAAATGACTTTATTAGAAGGTAAATTCCACCAACTTATGATAAAATTACGTTTTATCAAATTACGTGTTTTTAAAATTAAGTTTTATAGTTTCGGTATCCGTTTTTGCTTCATTTCTGTTGATACAAACCGTATTATGAAATATGCATGAAGAACTATGTCTTGTACATGTATTACATGCTAAGTAATATAAATTCATTTTGTAGTTGATTTTGAGAATAAGCAACTCGCGTCAACATCTTTTTAAGAACCTCGATGATTTTATCTTCCCGAAGAAATCCTGTGAAATGAAAATCCAGCGAAGATTTTAATCCTGGGAGATAATTCGAATGAATACAAAGCCTCTGCTAACAATATGAATAAAATATTAGATTTGTTCCTAAGCTTGTATCTTTTAAAATTCAAATCCCAAGTTCACGTGGGACGTATGTCGCCCACGTGGATCCCCGAGTTTTTTTTGGGCTAGGTTGAAAACTGAAAACGGTAATGATGTGCGGTCAAGGGGCGAGGATGTGTATGTGTGTCTATAAATGTCGATGTTTGCGAGTATGTGTACGCCCCACACAGATTTTTGGCACGGGGCCAATAATGTACCGGTGTCGGCGCAATTATGGCTGTCTCTCGGATAATGTCTCAATCAAGCCCACATCGTCTGTGTCTATGGAGACTACCTACGTTTCCTGAAAGCTGGAGTTTGAATATCTCTGGTGGAACAAACTCTCATCCGACGACTTGTCATCAAATGGTCAAGTTTGTCGCTTCAGCTAGAAACCCCTAGAACTCTTCCTTGCAGAAATGGTCTTTCTTGATGAAGGATGCTCTTAGAGCTCTCCTCAGAAATGCCTGTTCACGTTATAAATGCCGTTACGATTATAATACGCTCCGAATTGGGCAATGTTATGATTATTACTTAAATATAAAGAAACTGTCGATGGCTGTGTTTGCAGTAGGTAGCTAATGCATGTGTCGCCTCATTCTGGCTATCATGCATATCTCGCTGAATTGTTGGATCAGAAACAATTTTGGTTTATTATTTTCAATAATGAATCTTTGGAGTCGACCAAGAAAAAAAATTTTTCAACACCCCCTCAAAATTTGATGGTTTATGTTTCAAGGTATGTAGAATCCAAAAATCGAATGAAAATTTGGCCGTCCGTACGCCTTACGCGGCACTTTTGCCACTTAGCATCGACCGATTTTGGTGAAATTTGGTATGTAGGCTCCATTTGGGGTCTAGTTGTGCCCCGAAGATTTTGATTGATGTAGGTCACTTATAAGGGTTTCAAAATGAATTTTGAAATTTTGAAAACGCCCTGACTCAAAAAATGTTGATAGAAAGGTATTGTTTTTCCTTCAATTTAAGATTCTATAGAATTTTTGGAGACCACGCGGATCTCTGTAGGACAAACCGTTAGCTCAGTACGAGAAGAGCTACGTGTTTTGAGAAAAGGAAAGCCAGTAGACAAAAGGAGTCTACTGGCTAGACTATCCCCATTCTACAACCGTAGGAACAATCTACTTTGCGTGAAAGGACGAACTGCTCAGGCAGTTGAGATCGACGAGGGTAGTAAGTACCCTATTGTGCTGAGTCAAACTCACCGATTCACCACACTCCTTCTCGCCCATATGCACGAATCAATGGCGCATCAAGGGCAAGAGACAGTTTTGAGTGAACTACGGCAGAAATTCTGGGTTCTGCATAGTAGAAGCGCCGTTCGTAAGGTGGTGAACAACTGTACAGTGTGTAAAGCTCAAAGGGGCAAACCAGCTCAAATCGAAATGAGCGAACTGCCACCAAAACGTCTTGTACATCATGTTAGACCTTTCACTAACGTTGGGCTTGATTATTTTGGACCTATGTGGGTGAAAGTGGGCAGGCGACAAGAGAAAAGGTACGGATGTTTATTCACCTGCTTGTCAGTGAGAGCTATTCACCTTGAGGTGGCTCAAGATTTATCATCCAGTAGAACTATCATGGCCATTAGAAGATTCGCGGCGCGGAGGGGACATCCTACGTTGATAAGATCAGACAATGGAACGAATCTGAGAGGCGCTTCCAAGGAACTGGAGGCATGTTTGGCGGAGTGGGACCAACGAGCACTTGCCGGCCCTTTGGCCGTTCAGGGTACAGAATGGGTGTTCAATCCTCCTGGCGCTCCTCACATGGGTGGTAGCTGGGAAAGGCTAATACGCAGCGTTAAGAGAGCATTGGAGGTAGCGTTGAAAAGCAGAACTCCAACGGACGAAGTTCTTCTGACAGCGATGGCAGAGGTAGAGGGAATCGTCAACAGTAGACCGCTGACCTACACATCTCCAGATCCTAAGGACGAGGATCCACTTACCCCAAACTGTTTTTTGATTGGCACACCTACATTACAGCCAGTCGTACCAGCAATCCCGGAAAACATTTGCCTGAAGAAAGGATGGAGAATATCCCAGCAGATGGCCGATCATTTCTGGAGACGTTGGGTGGTCGAATATCTTCCACAGCTACTTTTGAGGAACCACTGGCGGACGAATGGAACGATCAATGTCGGGGACGTGGTGCTGATCGTGGATCCGAATGAACGACGAACCGCATGGCGCAAAGGAGTCATCGAGGAGACTTACCCAGGCCGGGACAGGCAGGTACGAAGCGTAGACGTACGGACGACGGATGGAGTCTTGCGGAGACCGGTAGTCAAACTCGTTCCTCTGTTGACCAACTCGAACCAAGAAGAGGACCCAGGAACACCATTGCCTGGTGGGGCGGAGGATATTATGGAGTCAATTGATTGATCTACGAAATTATTACGTTTCGACCATGTGTGTCTAAATTTCTTTTTCTAACCAAATGTTCCGAATAAATATTATTGTATGAAAAGTCGAATCGGTGGTTGTCTCTCTATATTATTACTAGCTATTTTTCTCTCTCTATCTCTATCTACTTTATTATAGGCACATAAACTGAAAAATCGTCACGAAAAAAAAATTGTTCCTTACTTTACTACCTTGTTGTGTAGTGGTTGACATGAAAATGTCCCAATGTGTTGCAGACTCGTATGCAAGCATTTAATCTACTGGTGGGTAGGTTTGGTTGGTTTTTCTTCTGATTCGTGAGAGAAATGAAGCACCAGCTGAGGAACACATTAAACATAACTCATTACACATACTTATTATGTACTTATAGCTTTGGAATGGAGACATGAATCAGAGAATTTTGTTTGAAAATTCGAGGGTCTCAATTTTTGTAAAAATTGTATTGATTTTTGAAAAAAAAAAAAAAAAAGTAGGTATGTCCTAAAATGTTTTATGTTGGATGGGTGGTGGCTTTGCAGACGAGTGATCAATTTGGAAAAATAAACCATTGAGTAATAATTTGCAGCGTTTTTGTATAATTCTGTAGAGTTGGTCATAATTGTAATATTTCTGGCACTCTGGAGAGAGAGAGAGAATTGATTTGATTTGATAACGATTTATTTAAAAATCTGGCAAGATTTGGTCGTACACGACCACTCTTACATCTAACCAGATATTTATATTAACATAATATACTTACAGTCTACGTAAATTAAATTGAAATAAATGTCAGTTTTATCTTGAACAAAAAATAATAAGTGCTAAAAGTGCTAAATTTTATCAAATTTTATTTTTTTAAATTGATTTATTTAAATTTTATTATTTTAAATGATTTGTGACTTTGGACTTCCTTCACATGTTGCGGAAGACCATTGTATAGTTTAATGCTTTTACATAAAAACGAATCATGATATATTTTGGTCTTAGTTAAAGGTAGCCGAAAAGTAAGTAAACTATTCCTAGTAGAGAGAGAGAGAGAGAGATCATGCAGTAATATTCACGCGCTTCCACCCGCGACCTCTAGCGATTCTGAGGTGGAACCCCTTGACGCCTGAGGCACTGCTGCGACGCACTGCGGTTGATCCAACTGCAGCTTCTTCTAGGCATAACATAATATCTATTATTTAGAACTATAATTTCGCCAGTTTTCTCGTATCTAAAACCCTTCTTTCTCCTTAAGCCTGTTTAGTAATTTATTTGTGGATATTTTAATGGTCTCAGAATAATATTAATAATTTTTCCAGAATAATTGTAATCACATGTATATTGAAAACTATTTCACTGTTCACTAACTGACTTATTTTTCTTTTCCAGGTAAGTTGGTTTTCCAGAACAATCGGTACAAAATTACAAATAGTTCCATCCAAACGTAAGTGCCTATCTTCCATCTTATAGTTTTGGTTTATTATTTCTAATAATAAGCCTATGTGATCGTATCGCAAACAATTTTTATAACCCCCCCCTCAAACTTTGTCACTTTACGTTTCAAGGTGCGTAGAATCCAAATTTGCAATGTCCGTCCGCCGTCCGCGGAACTTTTCTTAGCAACACTGGACCGATTTGGTTCAAATTTGGTATATGGGCTCCATCCGGGGTCTAGTTGTGCCGCGAAGCTTTTGGTTGATGTAGGTCACTTCTAAGGGGTGAAAATTAAGGGTTGAAATTTTCAAGAGTGCCCTAGCTCGAAAACTCTCGAAATAAAGGTATCGTTTTTTCACCAATTTTAAATAGTATTGAATTTTTAAAAATTTTTGAGACCACCCGGAGCTCTGTAGGACAAACCGTTCGGTCCCTACGAGTACTTGAAGGTTTTCCTTCGATAAAACAGAATCATGAGTGTGAATCGCAAAAGAGGTCTAATCTCCATTCAAATTTTATCGGACTAAAATGCGATCGCTGTTAATTTCTTCGATTTGTATACAGTTTTGCCTTCTGCGTAACCAGTAATCAAATTTCAATATGAAGCTTTCTATTTTTCCAATCGAGTGTGAAGCGTTTAGTTCTTTCTAATAAACTTGATTGTGAAGGTGTGAAGCCAGTATGGTGTGGTAGGTAGTACCTAGCTGGCAGGTAAAAAAAAGTTGGTAGGTAAAAAAAATGTTGGTGGGTAAAAAACGCTGCAAATCATTGCTCAAAAGCTTCTTCATTCTTCAGATCACTGATCAGCTGAGTGAGCTCCGAAGCCATTTTCAATCCTATTGAATGAAAGTGCTCTTCCAGGCGTCTCCAGCATTCGAGGAGATCTTCTTCACTCCTCAGATCACTGATCAGCTGAGTGAGCTCCAAGGCCATTTTCAATCCTATTCAAATCAGAAGGGTGATCTATACAGAAAATAATAAACCTTTGAGCAATGATTTGCAGCGTTTTTTTTAAATTATTTGGCGTGTGCCGTTTTTAGTTTGAACTTATTTTATTAGAATACAACTATACATTATAGAATACAGAAGAACAATATAGAATACAACTAACACGATCTTACTAAATAGTAGCTATAAACTAGATGTTACTTGTCCAGAGGCTTACAGATTGGGGTAATGATAGATTTTCTGATCATTCATGTTCTTGGGAGAATTACTTGCTATTTTAGGCTGAATATGCAATCATTATATAAATTTATTGTATTCTAATTTTGCAAAAATGTTATGTGAAGCTCAATCTATTGATTTTGTCACGAACTTGGTTCTGTTCCGTTCAAAGGGTTCTGGTTGAATACGCCTTTCTTGTTCCTTCTCATTTTCCTCCTCTGGATTCTATTACGTCTTCCTCCTGTTTTCACTTCAGCTTGAACAGTTCTGTAACCGAAATGAAGCGAAACCTAAATAGTTCGTGCTAAAATGTCAGAATCTCAGGTTGCTCTACAAACATCCTGCCCACGCGCTGGTTGTCAAGATTCTCGGTGCATGTCGAATAAAAATTCAACTTCTACATGGTAGATCCAGTCAGTTTCCCTCTCAACATCTTAGCGATAGCTAAGATTTCATCATTTCTATTTGTGATTTGTCCGGAGAAGAGCTAGTCGTCAAAGAAAATTCATTTTAAATATATCCTAGCTATAAAAATCAGAAACTAGCTGAATGGATCATTGAAAATCTCATTTCGTCCCTGATTCCAAATTTTGCCAGCTTTGCTCTTGTCGTTTGTTTTTTATGATGAGTAACATTGATCGCTGTAAAGTTAAGGTGCTGAAGTCTTGTTGATAGTGGAGTATAAAACTGTGAGAATTACCTATATGTGTATTGGCCTTCATCATTTTGCCTGAATGGTTACAGTTTCATATGGAAGGATTCTACAAACCAGCGATTAGGTTCATGTGAACTCTATTTTATCTCGGCATTGAATAACTGACTCAAGATTGGAAAACATTTAATAACACACGTGAATTATACAATTCAACTACCGTTAAGGTAAAATTGATACCTATTCAATTATATCAATCTGAGTACTCAATGTTCAGAACTAGAAGTTGTAGTTTTTCTAGAACAGTAGTTAAATTAACTAAGTTAATTTAACTACTGTTCTTGAAAAACTACAACTTCTAGTTCTGAACATTGAGTACTCAGATTGATATAATTGAATAGGTATCAATTTTACCTTAACGGTAGTTGAATTGTATAATTCACGTGTGTTATTTGTAGATAGAACAAGAGAAAAAAATTGGTTTCCAAAATGTTTGCGTAGGAGAGCGTGTCTAATGTAAATCTAGTTTCAAGGGATACGAGTTAATTTATGCGGATGGAATAATCAAGCCGGATAAGCTGTTCCGGGCTTGAGAAGAACCCACGATGTGAGTTGAAAACTGAAACACTCAATCTGTGCTCACTCGTGAATGGAATCAAATGCATGGTTCCACCAAACTGTACTAGAGTTGAAGTTCTGTCCATAAGAAGGGGGTGAGCAGTTTAGTTTATATGGAGTAGGTATAAAATGTTAGCATAGAATGTCTAATGTGAATCTAGTTTCAAGGGATACGAGTCTTGCTTCGAACTCAATCACCCATTTGGCGATTCACCTGGTCTGTCGCTGCGATAATTGAGCTTTTGGTCGTGAAAGCTTGACAGACATTTAGGCATTGCTGTTCAGCTGATTAGGCATGGTTAGTTCAGCCGCTGAGCGTGACCCACTTTGATCTTGAGCACTCTTAACGCTCATTTTATGTGCAGTTTTGCCGATGAAAAACAATAGGAAAGTACGTATAGTCTTAAATTTCATGACAAATCAAAATTTGTTATAAGAAGTTAGTATTTCTTAAGATACAAAAGCGATTCTCTACCCTCACAGTCAGAGTACAAAAATATCATATTTTATCTCTTTACATACATCTAACATCAACATCCAAAACGTTTTGATTTGAAACCTCTTGTACGTGTGAGATTGCTGGAGAAGAACTTGGAAAAACAAAGAAATTATGTAGATAAACAATGGGGAATTTGCCTCACATTTTTTTTTTTTTTTTTTTTCGAATGAGGGTTTATTTTTATGGAATAAAACCATAGTGAGCTGCTCGAAAACGTTTCCAAAAAATTTAGAGAATTTAAGGAAGATGGAAATTTTAAATGTGGTGGCAATGTGTAAGAGGCAGCCATGTTTGAAACGTAACGGATATTCTACCAATCTGACTTCAAAGCAGGTTCTGTGGCGCTTACCACAGAAGCGGAACATTCACGAACTTTTAGCTTACAAGTAGTGCGCACAAGAGTGCGCCGCGAACTGGCAGGAAGAACCCAGACACAAAAGTTACCAAAAGAAACAATATTACTCACTTTTTTACAATACGATTCTACCTACTAGTTTATCAAGCATTATTAGTCTTCATCTTCTCTTATTTAGTTTCAAGATTTGAATCACATTATTCGAGTAGCCATTTCACTGGATCGTTTTGTGTGGCGGTGCTAGAAATCTGTCTGTTGTCGGAGTTGTTTTCGCGTCTTTTTTTTTTTCGTATGACGTCAACAATATTCCTCGATTTTTGCGGTGTTTTGTAACAGAGGCTTCACTTGTTTAGGTATTTTCTCCTACGGTAATTTTTTCCCCTTGGTTATTCCTAGTGTTAAACGTTATTCTAGGGCCCTATTATAGGATTTGATTTGAAATTCCAGAATCTAAAATTGAGGCAAATTTCCCATTTTAAACCTCTAGATGTAGAATACAAGCTCGATAACTCGCGAAATTGAAAACTATTCATTCGTGAAGATATAAAAACAGGTGACTCAGAGTAGGCGAGGTTCGGTCAGGGGATGAGTCAGTTCACAGCCCATCTGATAAGGATGATTTTTTTTCGTATGTCGCTAGGCTTGCAGACTCGTTACTTTGACGAACGATATGGAACTCCTTGCGTGACGTAAGATGCAGAGGAACTCTCGCATTGATATCCCCTATAGTTATCTCAGTGTTGAATGATGAAAAGTTCACTTCTCGGTTGAAAAACTCTAGGATTTCGATGAATAAGAGAACAGGCACTGAATGAGACGAAAGACTGTGCTGGAGTTAAAATGGTACTGTTTGCCATCGTCGGTTATTTACTTACAACAAGCGAGCTCGACTTTTGGAGGAGCTACTATTTCCTGATGACTATGATGAAGTAATTTTAGCAATTCAGGGACAGATCAGCTGTATGAGAATAAAGGTAACTTCTTTCTTTGAACTTGATTCTTTGACGAACTGAAGTGCCTTTTGGGGTTTGAATCACTTGGATGGGAGATGGAACCATGTAATGTTACTCCTGAACACTGGAATTCAGGACTGAGTCTTTTGGAAATCAATGAAAGAAATTGGCGAGGCAGATCAGCTGTGTGAACCATAAAGTAAATCTTTGTCTCGTTTATCGTAGCCTTCGAGGGGTTTACTGAAAGTGTTAAGGAAATTACTCAGGAATGACGAATCAGCTGTACGAGAATTAGAACTGACTTCTCCTCTGTTAGTACTTTAGCACCTTGTTATGACTTCCTCCTCGTAGAAATAGTTTTCACCAATAAATTAAGGATGAATGGTATCGATTTGAACATGTGACCATAAGGGAAGGGTCTCACCAATCACACCTCTCTCACCTATCCTCTTGTATTTAAATTCCCAAACTCAAGGGGCCACCTCATCCAGTCCAGCCTCACAATTTACTTACTTACTTACTCAGAGCACAATCGTTTCTACGTGCTGGGTGCTCTTTCCCAACCACCATACACACATCCAGTAATGGTTCTACTCGCTGGTTTGATCATTCTAAAAATTACTCAAAGTCGGCATCCTCCTTTCTTAATTTATTCCTTCCATTATCTCATCAGAGTAGGTTCTAAAGAAAATCCAGTTTAGATAGTACAAGTTTATTAGATATCTAAATTTGAGAACACAGAAGTCCGAGTCATGGACATATTTTTATTTGGAGGGTGTCAATGAAACACACCCAGCATTTTTCAAATATATAAGCCAATCATCTTTCATTGTAACTCGAGGTAAATTCAGACAACAAGACTAGACGTTAGGTGTCAAACCGGGGATAGTTCTCCCTGGCTCCACGGGGAGCGCAGGATAACTGGGATTACTGATGTTACCGATAATTTGATATTAATTAACAAGACAGACCCGAGAGTGGAGCAGTGCAGCAGAGGCGAATTATAGACATTTTTCCAAAGTCTTGCTAATCACGCTTTAGCATAAATTGGACCGCATTATGCAAAAATACCTCTTAAGTGACAAAGTTTCCAAAATCGAGCTTTTGGTACCTATCTCGCCGAGTAGAATAGATTTCTTTAGGTACTTGCGCCCTTCTTTTGTTAGAAAATTGAACTATTTCCTAACACAGGTACTTACTAAGCGACGTTTTGAATGTCACAATTCCCTTCGGTACACCATGAAAAAGTTATGTCATTTACAAACAAACGATACATGAATATTGGTGGTTAGTTTGGATTCACGTATCTATTTCCCTGGGACAACTGCGAGTGCCTAATTTTACTGTTTCGTATTAAGTATTATTTGTGTAGATATCTGTTTCGTTGAAAGAGCTGAATGAATTCGCAGTGTAGCGGCAAGCTAGGCTCATTTTTCTTTTGCTAACTGATTACTGATCTCGCGCATGTGTAAGTGTATTCCTGTTTTCTTTTCACCCGACGTATTCATTCAAAAATCTTTTGATTCTGAAATCCTGTTCCCTTGATTTCAAGGTGTAAGAAGATCTTTCATCTCGGCAAGAAAGGGGTTTCATAAAAATCGTGGCTCAAACATCAATATATTTTGTTTGTCTCTCCACTAGACATGCGTGTCACAACCCAAGTTGAATGACTTACAAAGCATGTTGCATCTCATTCCCAAATTAGACCAGCCATTTTATACATCTGTGATTTCCGGAGAAGATATACAGGACGATAATAGACTCAAAGGGCGGCTGGATTTTGATATAGAAGAAGAGAAAATATACAGATTTTATGTAATAATCTAATAAGCGATAAATTGGCGATAGCTGGACATTAATTTGCGCTCCAATTATCGGTAATATCGGTCATCCCAGTTATCCTGCGCTCCCCGTGGAGCCAGGGAGAACTAGCGCCGGTTTGACACCTAACGTCTAGTGAAAACAAGTAGTAAAGAGTTTGTGTAGCCTTAGCGCATGACTTGTTCGATCCGTGATATCTACTGACGTACATCAGATCATTTCAATCAAAAATTGTATAAAATTGGGAAAATTTTAACCTGAAAAGTTAATTGTTTCGCCAATTTGAGAAGGGCCATTGGAACGGAAGATTTCAGACCATCGTCTGAAATCTTCATATTTTGAGCTGAAGAGGCAATTACGTGCCGAACCGGCAGGCCGGAAGTACCCAATGCAAGAGCCTAATAGGATCAAACTTCCAATTTTAATGTGTGAAACAATGTCTGAAACAAGTCTGACTGCCCCTTCTGCATCAAATGCTTTTGGGTTGAGTCGCAAAGTTTCAAATTCCCACTTTCAGTGGTGACAGTTAAGTTTGGTACTTCGTTTCGATCTTTCGAATCTCTTCAGCTAAGCGTGTGTAACTAGCCTTTTCAGGCTGAGCGCTAGCTTAGGACAAAGTTGAGTTTTAAGTTTGACTAAAAGTCTTTTGACAAAGTCTTTTGACTCAGAGTCGCTTGACAAATGTCTTTTGACATGGTCTTTTGACGTAGTCTTTTGACAAAAGTCTTGTGACAAAACGTCTTTTGACAAAGTGTCTTTTGACTAGAGTCTTGTGACAAACAGTCTTTTGACAAAGTCTTTTGACAAAAAGTAGTAAAGAGTTTGTGTAGCCTTAGCGCATGACTTGTTCGATCCGTGATATCTACTGACGTACATCAGATCATTTCAATCAAAAATTGTATAAAATTGAGAAAATTTTAACCTGAAAAGTGAATTGTTTTGCCAATTCGAGAAGGGCCATTGGAACGGATGATGGTCTGAAATCTTCATATTTTGAGCTGAAGAGGCAATTACGTGCCGAACCGGCAGGCCGGAAGTACCCAATGCAAGAGCCTAATAGGATCAAACTTCCAATTTTAATGTGTGAAACAATGTCTGAAACAAGTCTGACTGCCCCTTCTGCATCAAATGCTTTTGGGTTGAGTCGCAAAGTTTCAAATTCCCACTTTCAGTGGTGACAGTTAAGTTTGGTACTTCGTTTCGATCTTTCGAATCTCTTCAGCTAAGCGTGTGTAACTAGCCTTTTCAGGCTGAGCGCTAGCTTAGGACAAAGTTGAGTTTTAAGTTTGACTAAAAGTCTTTTGACAAAGTCTTTTGACTCAGAGTCGCTTGACAAATGTCTTTTGACATGGTCTTTTGACGTAGTCTTTTGACAAAAGTCTTGTGACAAAACGTCTTTTGACAAAGTGTCTTTTGACTAGAGTCTTGTGACAAACAGTCTTTTGACAAAGTCTTTTGACAAAAAGTAGTAAAGAGTTTGTGTAGCCTTAGCGCATGACTTGTTCGATCCGTGATATCTACTGACGTACATCAGATCATTTCAATCAAAAATTGTATAAAATTGAGAAAATTTTAACCTGAAAAGTGAATTGTTTTGCCAATTCGAGAAGGGCCATTGGAACGGATGATGGTCTGAAATCTTCGTATTTTGAGCTGAAGAGGCAATTACGTGCCGAACCGACAGGCCGGAAGTACCCAATGCAAGAGCCTAATAGGATCAAACTTCCAATTTTAATGTGTAGGGAGTGGGAACCGGGCTTAATTCCCTCGAAACTCAGAGGTGCTTTCCTGGTGAAGGTTGAGGACTTCCAAGTCGGAAATCGATGTCACCCCCTCGTCCTTCCCGGCAACTTCTCGCCAATTTATTCGGTGAATCAGGAGAGTCCCCACCGAAGGTGAAGGATGGAAATTCCGCACGTGGGCAGGTGAGTCCCCCAACCCTTGCAGGAAGTCGACCCCAGTCATCCCCTTTCTCTCTCCAATAAGTAAAACTTTCCTCCGGCCACCCCCCTTCCGAGTTCCAAATGGCACGGATCCAGAGATTCGTTTTATTCACTCTCCCGAACACACATTCACCCTTCCCGGTCCATCGAAAATCCCAAGTGAATCCTCCACATTGACTTTTCCTTCGGTTGGATTTACTCCCACAAATCACCTTCCTTTGGTGGAAATAATATCCTCAAAGATCCCAACTTCTTTGTGACCATCCCAATCTTTTTCTGAACCATTTTTGGGCGTTTACAATTTACTATTTTCGTAATTCAATATTCATTTGAGATATTCAGTCGCAGGTTTGGTGCCAAAAACGGCAAACTCGAGCGTGCCATGCATTTAAAACCAGAACGAAAGTGTTCCATTATTGCTGGGAGGTTGAAAGGTGCTGATAGTAGGAAAAGTCGAATTCAATACAGGTAATTTTTCAGATAATTTCATAAGCTCGTTGTTGAATTAATCTTTCTTCCGAGTCCAGAAAATACTACCATAAGCAATCTTCGGTAGTTATGAAATATATATCTGAACAAGTATAGTTTCTTGTCTATTTCGATACCTTAAAGCACAAAGGAGCTATGTCCATCCACCTTCCACATTTTTTTTTTTAATTTCAGAAATACTTAAATTCAACAAAACTATTTTTGAGTTTTCTTGACGATAATAGCTTTAAACTTTATTGAGGAAATTAAAGAGTTTAGAGTAATAAGCCATAATTTTAGGAATTGTGCATTGGTGATAATTTCTTTTGCGTTTTTCTCAAAACTTCATTTTTGAACATAGCACCTTTGTACTTTAAGGTATCGATTTGATCTTCTCTGGTCTGTGTCTGGGTGGTATCAAATCAATTTCGATTATAGTCAAATTAATTACATTCATTGCGCAAACGTGGATAAATATGTATCTAACGAACAAATATTGATTGTTGTGCCGCATAAATTCACTTGCTACCTGTTGATTTCTTGGCATTCTAGCACACTACCGACCTCGTTTAGCAGATTACACATGCAGAAATCTGATCACGAACTCCGTGTTCCTCCTACCAGCATATTCCCCTTATAAGAACCACAGAACGCGGTTCCGTCTTCAAACGTGATGAGCGCCATATGGCCCCAACTAACATAACATCCCTCCCAACCTTGTGCCCTTCTTGCGCCTTTGAAAAGTCTTCTCCCTTATTAGGTCGGGCAGTGGCTTCAGCTCTCCTTAACACTTGAAGGATAATGCAATTTAATGGCCTTCGGAGCTTAGCGCTAAGCTGTCTTCATTGTGATCATTATTCACCGATAACCTCATACTGGCAAGGTACCTACTTACGAGAACACTGCCATTTTTCCGTCAAAGACGCTTTGTCAATTCAAGCTTATTCAATTCAATCTTGATATGAATTGTGACAAACCTCATAGTATTTATTCATCAGAGGATGACATCACCGTAGTTTTTTTTAAGGTATGGTTTTTTTTTTTGTACAATGCTTCATCAAATCCATAAAATGATTGAGTTGATCAGTGGTTCTCAACTTTCAGGTGGAGGAAATCCCTCAGCGGATCTTGAAAATTGATAAATGCAAAACAACAATAATGTTAAAATAAGAAAAAAGTCTGCCAAGTGGGTGTGGCACATAGCATCCTCGTATCCATAACCCGATTATATAGATGATCCGATGCATAGTAGTTAATCTCAAACCATCAATCTCTAAGAACCTTTCACTACCCTCATAGGGGACCATCTACACGCTAATCTGGACAATCCTAGAAAATTTCATCAAATTCGGATGAAAAATGTAAATGTTATGGCTGTTACAAGGATTTTACGTATGCGCATGCGCAGAGGCTTCTGTAAATTTTAAGGCCTTGATTTTCATTGGGGACCATCTACAACTTAATCCGCGTAATCCTTAAAAATGTCATCGAAATCGGGTAGAAAATGTGGAAGTTATGGCTGTTACAAGGAATTGACGTTTGCGCATGCGCAGCGGCTACTATCAGTCCGAAGGTGATGATTTTCATAGGGACCATCTAAATACTAATCTGTAACATCCCTGAAAATTTCATTGAAATTGGATGGAAAATGTAGAAGTTATGGCCGTTACAAGGAATTCACGTTTGCGCATGCGCAGTCTCTTCTATCAGTCCGAGGATGATGATTTTCATAGGGGACCGTCTACACACACACCGCACAATTCCTTTAAAAGTTCATAGAAATCGGACAATAACTTCGTCTAGTTATGCGCGTTACAAGGAATTCATGACAGACGGACAGACAGACAGACACGGAACCAAAATTGTTCAGAAAGGTCTAAAACGCAAAACGCGAGTGAAAATATCTCGAAGATCAGTTTCCACCTCGAAAACCAAGTTTTTGGACACTATTTTTGGAAAATTGAATCGTTGAATTGATCGTGAGCTATAAAACTTTCGACATGGTTTTAGTATAGGCAATTTTACGCTGATACCAACTCCTCATTAATTAAACCATCAATGTTCGTGGCTGAAAATTGTTCAAGATTCTCTGTTGAAGTCCACGACGCCAGGGATGGCAGTTGGTCGAGATGATTGTTTACTCGTACATTACTTACTACTAATATTTCTTTAAAAATTCGCTCAACTCTCATGAAATAACGCGAATATCACAAATGGGACCCACAGAAAAAAAAATCGTCAAATCATCAAACTGGTTAAAATTAAGCGGTGCTTTTGAGTGTAGGAAAGCAAATATCAACATTGGTGCCATCCAAACCTAATGGTGGGGCCCGGAACTATGAAAATTATTAACAATGTTTTTAACCAGCTGACACCTTCTTCAATAAAATCTTACCTTATTTCAATGAATTTTGGGTCTGCACCAAGTACACTCACTCCGTTATATCCCTTTCATAAGTAAGGTCCTGATTAGTCACGAAATCTTAGCGGTACTTTGTGTTCATGAGGTGGCCGATGAGTCATCCAGGTGATTCGTCCGGGAACCCCTCTCGGTCAACTTTTTCGCTTCTATTCTCTTGAATCACGCGGTGTTCTGAGCATGATACGCTACGTCATGTAGACGTCTTGCTTTCTCGACCCAATTTCGAGAAAACATCAGGTCCTTGAGCTTCGAGTGGGATAAGAAAATAAAGCACTTTTTCACCAATCGGAGGCAGAATAGCTTTCTAATTTAATCTGTCGATTCAGATAAATCGAGCATGGATACCAGGTTCAAAATGAAGACCTCATCTACGATAGAATACAAATGGAATATGATTATGTGGACTGGAGAAACGAAACAGTCAAGTTAACCCATTTCAAGCCAAGGTTAGAAATAACTTAATAATGAGGAGAGGAGGATGAACTGTTTTACAGAATGCCAGCCGAAATAAAGCATCATTTGCTCCCCAATCGACAGCAAAAATACTCGATATTTTCCAGGAATGGCAGTCAGACGAAAATCTAACCTGAAATGGTTGTTTACTTTACTTATACCTACTCGATATTTTATGAATTTTACTTTTTAATGAGATTTGAGAGGCCTCAGTTTTCCAAATCGATATTATTTATCCAGTTCATTGTTTTGGTAGAATGTAAAAGTCTATTTATGGACCGGAATATGTTTCAACTCATGGCCCAGAAAGCTCACTCGTCCAGAATCGAATTTGAGCCACCATACTCATGCCTTCGCCCAAGAGGCCTCCTTTCAAAAAATTTCCAAAATTGCATTGAGCTCCCGAACATCAAAGGAAACTTTTTCTGAAAAAAAATTCTCCTGCAAAGATTTACCACTATTTTCAATGTTAAAAAAAAATCATAAATATGAATGCAAAAACGCATCAGTGGCCGGAAATGGGTTAGAGTTCACTCACCCTCAGAGTATTCTCCTACTGCTTGTAAGTACTTACAATGTAGATCTTACTATTTTGACTTCATTGATATGAATTATAATTTTTATCCAAGGTATCTGTAAGAATAAGAGTTCTACCCCATTCTACTAATGAAATGGGAAACCTAAAAGCTAGTACTTAGCATTGCTACATTGCTGAAATTTGGTATACCACCTAATCAGAATCATTTCTATTAGAAAGCCTGATCAGCTATACGCAGAGCAATACCAAATTCCTATCGTTCAGCTTGTTCTTCTATTGTGCTGAAATTGAAAACACAATCTCTTGAAGAATTCTGGGAGGAAGTAAGATCAGTTTTGTCAAGGACAAAACTAACGTCTCTTTCAACATGTTGATAGTTCCAAACAATTGAAGTTTTTTTCATCCATATTATGGATTAAATATTATTTAATACTTTTCCGTAGTCTATCAGAAGAAATTTACAAAGCAAGTATTTACTTCGTTGTGCCTGTCTTTCACCTATTTATTGATTATATATCCTTGATTTACTTTAATGAGATTCTTATTTCCTGTCATTTTCCTATTAAATTTCTCTCACTCATGAGTACTTGGTACTTTGTATGCTACTTCCGTACTATTAAATATTCAATTGAAACGAAAAAGAAACTTGATTAATTTAAATTTTGCAATGCAAATATAACACAGGTCTGCAAAAAAAAAGTTTTTGATCAGCTGCATGGAATCTTTTAGCTATAGTTTATGTTTTTTGGTGTGCTGAATCCAAAAGTGACCGCCATTTTTATCCATCACGCACAGTTTTCTTGCAAAATAGGGAAGAAGGGGATATAAAAAACGAAAATTGGGGAAAAACATCATAATTTGTATTTTTTACAATCTCAAAATAATTGAGTATTCGTTTCTTATTCAATACAAAATACTCAAAGAATTTATTCATTTTGCTTGTGGAACCTTTTCTTCTTTTCTTTCATACTTCGTCGAGTACGTTTTCGTGCTCCAGCACTGTCTGTATCTCTCTTGAGCATCCAACAGTAGTCATCTAGCATATTGACGTCCCATCGTCCTTGGTAGCGTTTTTCCATATCTCGAACGTCTTGGTGAAATCTTTCACCTTGCTCCTCACTGAAAGCTCCCGAGTTTTCTGGAAAGTATTCTACATGGGAGTGTAGGAAATGAACTTTTAAGCTCATGTTGCATCCCTGAGCTTTGTAGGCAGCCAACATGCGATTCACAATGGATTTGTAGTTAGGGTCTCGTATTGCCTAAAAACTTTTGCACTACATCCTTGAAAGAGTCCCAAGCTTCTTTTTCTTTATCGCTCCTTGATACTGAAAACAAGGGATCGGACAAAAGTTTTCGTATGTCAGGTCCTGTAAAAACTCCCTCTTTCAATTTAGCTTCAGACAGTTTGGGAAACTTTGAACACACACATTTGAAACATTCCCCATCTCTTGGCAATGATTTGATGTTACAACCAGCACTATGTTCCTCAAGGCATCCTGACTTTTGAGAAAATCAAATGAACAACGTGTTATGACATGATTCTGGGCATCCCTACTTCTCCTTCTTCAAAAATATCCCACCCCCTTCTTCCCTACCTCCTCTATTTCAGTACATATCATTCCTGGGAGTGACATTACTAAATATGAATGTGAAAATACTCATGTAATTCATAAAATTGACAGCTTGGCAGCAACTACAGAATTGAAGTTCAAGGCTGAATAACACCATACGTGGAATTCAAAAAACCAGTTTTGCAAAAAAACTAGACGTAATGGAATTTTTGAGTATTTTTTTCGGTTTCAGCAAGTAAAAACCTATGGAAACCAGTAAAAAAATCGCTTGCAATTTTTTGGTTGCAGACCTGTGTAATCAGAGAGAAACCGACTTTCAAATTTGGGAAAAGCAATGAGATCTTGAAGGAATGAAGTGTGTTAGTGATGTTGAATAACTAGTCTCAACCTCTGACCATAAATCGAACAGTTGGTGATCAACTTTCTTCGTCACGACAACCTTATAGTTGAACATAACAATGAACGAGAAAAATGTGGGTGTTCTATCGATGAAACAATTATTAACCATTTTTAGTCTCTCATCTCTCGCGTCATAACACCTCAAAAGCTTCTGAACTTGTAATAATTCCCACGAAATTATTATGTGAATCCTAGGGCAACATGTGAATTCCCATGACGTCATACTGCGCGAGTAAGCGATGTAGATCGAATTGTTCTGGAGAGTCATTAACAGAAGTACATAACCCAAGAAAGTCATCCGTTTTGTTTATTCTCAACACGATGTACCGTGTCAAAATCCTTAAGTTCAAAGTCCTTAAGTGTTACTCAACCAATTAAGTATAATGTTTTATTAATTACTGCAATATAAATATAATTAGAAGGCCAGCATTGGATCGGTTATAAACTAATAGGGTGAGATTTTGATATTTTATATTATGTCTGTTTCTCCAAAGGCACTAACAATGCCTTTAACTTTAACTTCTTCAACCTCGATATAAATCATGAATAATTCACAAACAAAAATGTTTAGGTGAAATTGACCTAAATATTCATGCAATAACCATTGATGTTTGGGACGCGATTCGATTTCCTATACTCGTATTAGCAATCTAAGCTGCTTCCAGACGTCGTGAGTGAAAACCGGCTAAAATCTAATCAGGATGGATTGTATGGTAAGTGTATTGTATGGTAATTTTGCGGAATACTTAATAACTGATAGTTATTGAAGCGCAGGGGCATTTCTGAATATTAAGGGCAAATTACGTTTAAAAAAAAAGTGTCCACCACAATGTGAAACTAGCCGAATTGTTAGTGATTACTGCGAGTGTCGAACATTCCGAGATGGTTACTGGTCGTGAATTTTCAGTAGGCAGTTACGTAATATTTAGCGGTACTTGTGATCCTGGATTCCACAGGTATGAGATGTCAGTTCAAATCTTTCTACAGAAGGAAATTTCTAGAACTAACTGTCTTAGCCGTCCGAGTACACTCCGGAATTTGAGTGCTAGATTACAATTCGCGTCTTGAGTGTTTGTCTTCCAAGATTTTGCTTCAAACAAAGAATAAAAACAATTTTTATCACGTCTGTTTGCAATTACTTTTTCTGGGCATAGGAAACTGTACTGATAAAACTAAACACAGATTTCTCACAATGCAATCGACTAATGGGGGGTGCGCCTGATTTTTTTTTAAATTTTTAATCGAAAGTAGACCTTATCTAGAGATCTTTGACACCAGCCGTTCTCTTTTTGGATGAGTAGATCTTTTTCTATGATTTTTCAAAGTTTCGAATGTTTATGACGTCACGCGCCCCTCTCGCCTGGGCGGGACCCCCCAGCCCTTTGTGAAGTCATAAACATTCGAAACTTTAAAAAATCATAGAAAAAGGTCTTCTCACACTACAAGGTCGCGGTTGGTGTCAAAATTCTTAGAATGAAATCTAGTTTAGATTAAAAATAACAATAAACAGTTTTTCCGACCCATGCGCACACCCCATTCTTACCCAATTCTGATGATAGCTAGGGGCTGGCTTCTAAATGGGGTATTTCGGTGGGTCGGAAATTCAGGTTTTTTACCTCAAATTTGGATTCAGCACCCTAGAAAACCTATATACTCCAATTTTAAGCCCATTGATACTATAACATGTGGTAGAAAAATAATTAAAGAGATCACACGTTTGAAAAAAAAGGCGGGCCGCCATAAATGCACACACACTACGCCACGCGCGTGTGTGAGTAGTATCTTGTAGTATCCAAGAGGTCCTCCGAGGGTTTCATCTCTTCTCTGTGCATGGATACTTTTTTCAAAGACAGTTTTGGCTAGCTACGTCACACTATTCAAATCTTCAACTTTCCTTAGCTTCTCTGATTTTTTGAAAACCTTTTCTCGACGAACAGACCCGATTACCGTTATTCCTGAGCCATACTCTTTTGAATTTTTTTTTTTTCAATTGACTGAAATACCCCATTATTGCGCTTATAATCGCTTATTATCGCGCTTATAATCGTTGCAATCGTGACGTTTGCCAAAATTCAGGAATCTATTCAACATAACCTTCGAGGTCGTGTTTAATTTTATAGGTCCAAGCTGAATACGTTGGGGAAAGACGATCTTGATGAAATTCACTTTGGTAGTCCAACTTTTGAAACCTCAGAGTGAACGCTCAGCTGCCTCTGGTAAAATCGGAAGCAAATCTTTTATAATGTGTTCTGTTAGTTTTCTATCTCTTTCTCGCGTCCGGAGAAACAGTGAAGTGGGTAAATTACACAGCTTAAGAAGGAAGAGGAGTACAAGGAAGGTCGTGAGTTCAAATGAAAGGGCACTTGCTGGCCAGAAGAGTGTTTTTCAACCGAGTAACGAGTGTTCGGCAGTGGAGGGCGATCAACTCAAGATGACATTTGATCCTCGGAGCTCTGGTGGGTCTTATGGCCATTAGAAAGTTACCAGCCGTTGGTCGGTCTGGTTCATTTTGTTAGTGTGTGAGTAGAAAGGTTTTTACACTTACATAGGGCTGACGTGAATAAAAAGAAAAAGTTGAGGAATCATGGAGATCAGATGGTTGTTCTAACCTAGGGCGTGTTTGACCCTTCCTATGAAATTCTCGTATCTCGAACTAGCCCACCCTTATAGCTGCACTCTGGAATTCTGGGTTGTCACTCGAGGGTGATTTGTTTCCGTACAGCAAATATGATGGGTGTTTCAGCAAAATTCTGGTGTGTTAGAATTTTTCATTACCGACTCCGAATTCGGATTCAACACCCTTGAAAACCTCTCTTACATTCTTCGGAAAGCTCTCTTTGAATTCTTTCAGTCAAACATAAAATGAAAAATTAATTAAATTAAATTAAATATAAAAATTGTTATATTTTTGTCCCTGATGAATTTATATTCTTAAACTACTGTAAAATTTTGCTTACTTTCTTTAATAAAAATTCATACTGGGAAATTTCACTATGTCGCTCCATGACTCGAATTCTAAATACTGACTGTACTGACGTTTTTCCTCGTCGCCACTTGTAATAACTGTGTGGGTTAAAACTAAATAGCTCGGATGAACGGGGATATGAAGAAGATAGAAGAATGCGGCCACTTTGGAGAAGAATCAAGAATGAACTGATTTTATTAAAGTATTATCAGATAGCTTTGTTGGTACATGGAAGTAGGTACAAGGAGGAATTCCATGGACGAAGCATGGATGTAACACTGACTGCATGGATGTGCACTCTGGAATTCTGGGTTATCACTCGAGGGTGATTTGTTTATGCAAATATGATGGGCAATTCCGGTGTGTTGGAATTCTTCATTTCTGAATTTGGATTCAGCACCCTTGAAAACCTTTCTAACCTTCTTCAGAAAGCTCTCTTTGAGTTTTTTCAGTCAAACTAAAAATGAAATTGTTATATTTTTGTCCCTGATGAATTTATATTCTTAAACTACTGTAAAATTTTGCTTACTTTCTTTAATAAAAATTCATACTGGGAAATTTCACTATGTGGCTCCATGACTCGAATTCTAAATACTGACTGTACTGACGTTTTTCCTCGTCGCCACTTGTAATAACTGTGTAGTTTAAAACTAAATAGCTCGGATGAACGGGGATATGAAGAAGATAGAAGAATGTGGCCACCTTGGCGAAGAATCAAGAATGAACTGATTTTATTGAAGTATCATTATCAGATAGCTTTGTTGGTACATGGAAGTAGGTACAAGGAGGAATTCCATGGACGGAGCATGGATGTAACACTGACTGCATGGATGTGCACTCTGGAATTCTGGGATTTGCTCCCTCACTCGTGGATGATTTGTTTATGCAAATATGATGGGCAATTCCGGTGTGTTGGAATTCTTCATTTCTGAATTTGGATTCAGCACCCTTGAAAACCTTTCTAACCTTCTTCAGAAAGCTCTCTTTGAGTTTTTTCAGTCAAACAAATAATGAAATTGTTATAGTTTTGTCCCTGATGAATTTATGTTCTTAAACTGCTATAAAATTTTGCTTACTTTCTTTGATAAAAATTCATATTGGGAAATTTTACTGTGTGGCTCGAATTCTAAATAGGTACTGACTGTACTGACGTTTTTCCTCGGTGCCACTTGTATTAATTGTGTGGTTTAAAACTAAATAGCTCGGATGATATGAAGAAGATAGAAAAATGCGGTCACCTTGGCGAATAATCAGGAATGAACTGATTTTATTAAAGTATCATTATCAGATAGCTTTGTTGGTACATGGAAGTAGGTACGAGGAGGAATTCCAAGGACGAAGCATGGATGTAACACTGACTGATTCAAGAGTGAAGTGAATTTAGACGAAGAAAGAAGAAGAAGATTTAGATGAGAAAGGTGAATTTGGCCTCTGATCTAACAAAACTGGCGTAAAATGTGATAGTTCCTGGTCTGTGAATAGGAAGTGGTCTCTCGTTTGTATTAAACCTAAATATGTACTACTAGTACGAGTATATATTTCGTATTTATCTATGGTATTAAACCACCTTACCAGGAGTTGGAGTAGTTTCTGGACTACGTAGAAACCTGGTTCTAATGTTACTATAGGTAAGGTGAGTTCTACCTAGTTTTGTCAGAGAGTTGTGAGAGGTTTGAGTTCAGATCAGAACATCATAGAGGTTGCTTGTGAATTGTGTACATTAGCCTAGCCGGCCATTAGCTAGCTTCCCAACCCGAGTACTTAGTTGTGATCTGTTACTCGTTTGGGAGACTAGTCTAGACGCCGGTCGAATGTTTGACGACGCGAAAACGATTAGGTTCCTGTCGCTAGGGTAGATTGACTACTTGTTTATTTGGAAATTCAAAGATTTACACCTCCTGGAGACGCGGCAGATATATTGCAGTAATCGCTCACGCGTTAGGAAATTTATTTGGAAATTTATGCGGCTGTGTACTATCTGATTTGATCATTTGCAAACCAACTGACTCTACATATCCTTGTCATTCTACGGAATGTATATATGGAGGAATCCATACAGCTCACCCTACTAGACATACAGTTCCGAAATTTCTTTCGACTGAATGTTTTACTTATTCAACATCATCGACTTTCTTAACAACTCGAAAATTCAGGTCAAACCTGCTTTTATAATTGGGCAATATAAACAAGTACCTACTCCATAGAATAAATAATTTTCACTTTGAAATGAACAAAGTTGTGAAGTGCCTGGAGAGAATCCGTCTCGAATCATAAAAACTAATTAAAAC
Source organism: Apolygus lucorum (assembly GCA_009739505.2). Lineage (NCBI taxonomy): Eukaryota > Metazoa > Arthropoda > Insecta > Hemiptera > Miridae > Apolygus > Apolygus lucorum. The sequence goes on from CM019171.2 coordinate 21,657,983, forward strand.
TTCCCCCTTTGAATTTGTCACTTCTCGTTTTCCTCTCGAATGAAATCTATCGCAGAAAAGTTCACCAACCACTGAGAAGAAGAGTTGAAACAGTTTGTTGACGTAGCTATGACAATGAAGTCATAAATCTGTCAATCTTCAGAACGAATATCAATTCGAGAGGAAAATCCGAAGATTCGCTGGATTCAAAGTAGACACAAATCGTAAAGCATTTACTACTGTACTGACTTGGCTTTTGGTTTATTATTTTAATAATGAACCTTTGGAATTGACCAAGAAAAAAAAATTGTAACCCACCCTCAAAAAAGTTACGTAGAATCCAAAAATCGAATAAAAATGTGGCCGTCCGCCGTACGCGGCACTCCTCTTAGAAACCATGGACCGATTTTGATGAAGTTTGGTATATGGGCTCCATTTTGGTTTATTGTTTTCAATAATAAGCCTTTAGAATCGAGCAAGAAAAAAAAATTTTAACCCCCTCTTCAAAATTTGATGTTTTACGCTTCAAGGTACGTAGAATCCGAAAGTCCAATAAAAAATTTTACGCGTCACTTTCCTTAGCAACACTGGACGGATTTGGTTCAAATTTGATATATGGGCTCCATTTGGGTTCTAGTTGTGCCGCGAAGCTTTTGGTTGATGTCAGTCACTTCTAAGGGGTGAAAATTGAGAGTTGAAATTTTCAAGTGCCCTAGCTCGAAAACACTCGAAAAGCTCGAAAACCCTACGGTTGGTAGGGAGGGATCTATACAGAAGGGTGATCTATAAAGAAATTAATAAACCTTTGGGCAATGATTTGCAGCGTTTTCCCTTAGAGGGGAAAACAAAAGATCATGGATATGTCCCTCGTTGTAGGTGTAATTTGAAAATTAAAATGATGAAATTAAGTAAACACAAGATATTTTATGAATAATTATTTATTAGTATGAAATAGGTTGATACATCTAAGTCAAAATTTGCTTCGTAGCTACCGATATGTAACTATGATTTTGGTTATTGGTATCCTGTTGCATTTGTCGCTTGTGGCAAAAAAAGTGTCGCGAAAAATTTCTTGACCCCTGCCAAAAAACATCCGTGTCAATTTTTTTTTTTTTTGGTGGGAAAAATGGCGTAAATTAGTCATTGTTGATCCGACTGTAGAACCGAGGGTCTACCATCCGGAGTTCTTTTTTCAACTCCAATAAAATTGTGGTGGGAGAGAACTAACAAAATTAAATTTCACGGAATCATTGATGAGGAATCTACAATATCACTATAAAATGTTCATTACGTTATCACATCCGGAGTAGTCAGTATCTCAATTCTTTGTAATCTCATAGAAGTCATTCCTGTGTGCCTCGCAACCTCGACAGAGTTGTTTGTACGCGATTTTTTTCTTCTTATTTTCACTATACTCCCTCCCATTCCTTAGCCGTGACGCACATTTAAGCGTTGACTCGTCACCTAACGGAGAGATACCTACGGACTTGTAGGTTCCCTCTTGCTCTTCCCCACAGAATAGAATTCTTCTTCGCCCTTCGCCTACGAATTTATCTCGTTTTTTAAAGCGAATTTTGATTTTGGAGAAATGAAGCTGATTTTATTTTAATCCAATCTTTTTGCTTCGAACCATTTTGATTCAAATCTCTTCAATAATTTATAATTTGTGCAACATCCTGTATCTTTTGGTTATTATTTTCAATGATGAACCTTTGGAATCGACCAAGAAAAAAAAGTTAACCCCCCTCATAATTTGTTGGTATACGTTTCAAGGTACGTAGAATCCAAAAATCGAATAAAAATTATTCCATCCGTCCGCGGCACTTTCCTCACTTAGCATTGACCGATTTTGATGAAATTTGGCATATACCCTATGAGGGTGTGCGCCTGGGTAGGAAAAACTTTTTATTGTTATTTTTAATCTAAGGTAGACCTCATTCTGAGAATTTTGGTACCAACCGCGGCCTTCTAGCGTGTGTAAATCTTTTCGTATGAATTTTTAAAGTTTCGACCGTTTATGACGTCACAGTGGGCTGGGGGGTCCCGCCCAGGCGAGAGGGGCGCGTGACGTCATAAACGGTCGAAACTTTGAAAAATCATATAAACAGATCTACTCACGCTAGAAGGTCGCGGTTGGTGCCAAAATTCTCAGGATGTAGTCTACTTTCGATTAAAAATCTAAACAAAATCAAGGCGCAGGGTCTAGTTATGCTCGAAGCTTTTGGTTGATGTCAGTCACTTCTAAGGGGTCAAAATTAATGGTTGAAATGTTCAAGAGTGCCCTAGCTCGAAATAATGGTATTGTTTTTTCACCAATTTGAAAAAGTATCTTACGTTGATCACCATGAGATCAATGTGTATGCTTCTTGGGATCAGATCCAAAACGCAAATAATCAATCACATAGTGAGAAATTGATGTTAAAGTAAAATCTAGTTTGCAGCGCTTTGTCCAATGTGTAGAGACAATCCGCATCAACCTTGAACATTTGTAATCTACCTTCGAGAAAACAAAAAATCTATGGGCTCACTCCAGCTGATTTAGGATGCTCCATAACTATAGCCATGCTTGCACCAGCTTACTTGTCAACGTTCAGTAAGATTTGTCTGACTGGGATTGGTACCTAGAAATGATCTGCTATTGATGTCTTGATGAGTTGTAAAAGATTACCTCAGAGCGGACTCTGTTGGATAAACGTGGTGGATCCCAGAAGGTTCGACGACCTTGAAAGAGAAGAGATATAAGCCATTCCCGGCCTTGCCACCATTGTCATGGCCCCTCCCCAGTGGATTCCCGGGACCCGGGGGACCAGCCCGCTGGACAAGCCTTCCTGCCTGGCTGTCTGGATATAGACTGCACATTCTACGTCACAAGCGGCATCCTTATCAAATCTTTTCTGTACTTCAGCCTGCCCCATTCAGTTGTAGAATCATATTCATTCAGAAATCTATTCTTAAGGAGGAAATCGAAACGAATTACGAGTACATTATCATCCAAGAGAACATCAACCAATGTGTTTCCGCAATGAACTGTTGAGCGATTAGCGTTACCCAGCAAACACTAAGAGGATTTTGTCTCAATTTTCTCTCCAAATTACCATAAGTACTTCTTTTAAATATTGAATAATAATTGTAATGCAATTTAGTCGTTGCTTCAGCGTTTTTTACGGTTTTTCCATCAGAGGAGGGAAATTGAGAATTGTCGTACATTTACGTGAACTCAAATGTTCTACAAATCTCCTTATTCCAAATTTCGTGTCATCAGGCTGAATGATGGCCAGTACAAGGGCGAAGGCGATATTCAGATGGATTCAGACAGGATGGATTCAGACTAAGCCCAAGCTTCCCAGTTTCCGGTACCGTAGACTGGGGTGATAGTGATCAATTTCTACAGTTTTTCCTTGAAAACTACCAGTGTAATAATTCAAAAAAATCTGAAAAAAAAGTTTATATTCTCCCACATCTTATGAACAGTATCCTATATCAAACTTTGAAATTTCGTTGAATTAAGCTCATTTAAAAAAAAATTAAATTGATCAGTATCACCCCCCACATAGGGGGTGATAGTGATCAATAATTTAAAATCGAACAAAACGCTTTCGGAGTGTCTATGGGGTGGTACTGATCACTGTTGAAGGAAAAACAATTGTTTTTCAGCACCCTGAGGTAAAAAAAAACCACTAAACTCATTTCAGAACAATTTTTATTGAAAAACTAATGAAAACCAACTCTTTACTTATAAAAATCAGAATAAAGCCAAAATTCAAGACTCGTAATATCCTCTTCAGTATTTATTATTATAATGAGACCATTCGTGGCACATGATTGGTAACTGACAAGAAACAACTTATTTTAATTATTATCTACGTACCGTATTGGAGAATCCGTCGTAACCAGCAAGTCGTGTACAGGAGGCTTATTTTAAAGCAACTTATTTTAAAGCACTTGTTACTAAAAATAATGATGGACCAATCAGTTTTTGATAGTTTCGGGGCATTTCGACCGTGATCACTATCACCTCCTGAAAATGATTTTTTTTTTGTTTTTAACAGATCACCAACTGTAGTAACACGGAAAAAACTAGTTGCAGATATTTCATGCTTACCTCTAGCCACATCATAACCTTATCAGTATCACCCCAGTCGACGGTACCATGATTGCCTCAAATAAAAGTGACAGCCTTCAATCATGGTATCCACTATTTTTTAAAGCTATTTGTGTGCATTTCGACCTCCAATTTGGCAACTGTTATACGAAGTGAAGTTGATTTGAATCAAACAAAAATGTGGACTACATATACATTAGTCTTACGTACCTCGCATCTCTCCGAATATCCTCTGTGAATCATCCTTATCTTCTTAAGGAAGATGAGATTTGAAATATTATTCTCTACCATCATGTAGATGAATAAATGTTCTAATACGATTGATAGGATCTGTCTATGCTGGAGTGCTGCATTACTTTCAAGAATCCAGAAGTTTCATTGCAGAGAGCTAACAAGACACCCAGGTTGATAGTTTATTGTGGCGGTTGAGGGGGATGAGGAATGGCTTTCTGGAGGAATACCATGACAAGGACAATGTTTGCTACGTTAATAATGCCATCTTCCTTCAACATTACTAAAACATCAGTAAGGGCACCCAGTACTCGCTCAACCGGCACAACTGCCATGTATTTTAGCTACTCTCTCTTCTGTAAGTTTACCCAGGTATGTATTATCTAACGTGAAAGAGGGAGGTAGCTCGGTCTTCCGTTCAGGTTCAACACTCTATTATCGCTCGATTTAAAATGTATCAGAAGGCCTAGTGGAGTATTTTGGGGTCGGACAACGATACGAGCATCCGTAGGCAGGCTTCAGAAAGGACTTTTCCTAAAAGATCGGGTAGGTATCTCACTCTTAGAGCCGACAGATATGGAGAAGACTCGGGTGATAGGTCACAAAGTATACCTAGCCCAACCTTTCCATCCATTAGCGTGGAATGCGGGCACATGGAGGAACGAAAGGTTTTGACTATGCCCATAAAAAAACACATGATAGCAAAGATACTTCGTACAAGCTCTCCAAGTACAATTTATTGAATTGTGCTAGTTTTCAATAATCTCGCATTGCTGGGAGGTTTCCCGATCAGCGGATGTCGCTCATGCGGAGCCCTGAGGTTGATTTTTTGTTGCCTCTTCAATATGCGATGCTGACACATCATGGGATTGCAGGGTGAGCATGACGAGGCTGTGTAGTAAACTTGACATACCGCATAGTTCACATCCAAAAATAAAATCTTGGCTGGTTCGGAATACTTAGTTTTAAGATGTTTTGGGTGGTTTTTTGCAGCAAGATAAGAACCACATTGTTGGAGGGATCTAATGGCCAACATCATTTCTCATTCTTCGTAAGAATCTAAATAGAACTACAGAAAGTGGTCCAGGTGAGGGATGTAGTCGATTCTATGTTTCAACTAGGGGGATGTTTCAACTATGGGAGTCCAACCCTGTTGTGTTTTGCATTTCGCGTAGTATTTTTCTACTTGAATAAAAAAATAAAAAAACTACGTGAGAGCGGAAGAGAAAGGCTGAGACGAATTTAGATACCGCGAGTGTTAAAAATAGTCGGTAGAAAACGGGGAGCAAGGGCACACGCCAAACGTGACGCGGGCCAATCAATTTTTCGGTTGGCGAGACGAAACGCCCTGCTATGCTCCGCCAGGGTCAAAAGGCCGGCCGGCTGGGAGGACGGTGGATTCGCCATTTTTGAGAGTTATCAATGGATTCCCAGTTTCTGACAGTTTCAACTCATTTGGAATTCTCTGGAAGGGTTCGATGTACCGATTTTCTGAACTGGTTCAGGGGACACTGGTTCACAAATGGCGGCTGCTTGAATTGGACGAGTTACCACAGGGTGGGTCTCTGATCACATCCTCTTAAGCTTAAATTAGCCTTGAAGCTGATTTCTTCTTTATTCAACCAATGAGACCTATATTTCTGATTTGAACCTGACCATAGCGGCAGCAGTGGGAGAGCAGTCCTAAATAAACGATATTCTGGACCAGTTCCTGCACTCATGTTCATAACTCGTCCAATACCAGTTCTGATAACATTAATCTGCTGAGTTGAGAAGAAACTAGTGAATTACAAATGTGCGTACAGTAGGGGGCCCTTAATGACGTGGTCTCGAACTCTTAACCTCTGTAAGACTTGAAAATGAATTAAAACTTTAATTAATTTGTTATTAATGTTTAATTAATTAAATTTGTTTGATGTAAAGATAGCTGAAATACTCGAAGGACTACTGGAATACCAGAATGTTGTATAGGAATATTAAGCTGTGAAAACGACAAGATAAAATTATCAAGTGATTTATTAATCAATATGTTGCCTGAATATAGAATGGACAGTTTCAGTGTGTAAGAAAAATCTCGTCTAATTTTGGATTTTCAATCAACTTGCTCTAAAAACGTGAAAAAGTTGAATAGTTGAGGAATGTATTGTTTATTGGAAATAATAAACTGATCTGAATGATTTTACAATTTGAAATAACCGCTCAGTGACGAGGTGCTGTGAATGGACGCCCATTGGCTGGAATGTGGGGTAAACGTCCAAATAAGCCGAATGCACTAGTCTCGTCCAATCACAGTACATATCCGCACCACGTCATCGCCAAATTTTACTTTTTTTTCTCCGCTCATATTCAAAATCTCAATTTTGAGATGCTTCTGAAAATTTAGAGAAAGGAGAATTTTCGATTCCACCACGATTTTTGCTCGTATATTTCCATGAACGTTCGAGGAAAAATAAAATCACTGAAATTCCTCATTGTAGAGCATGCAGTGGCCACTGTTCCTATTACCTTATTCCTTGTTCCTGTTTCCTTATTACCTGTTCCTATTACCTTACCAAAGAACTATAGAATTAAGTTTGTTTATGATTTATTAATGATTTTGTCGTTGAATAAACGTTCGTTATTCGTTGTTATTCTTGGATGATCCGAAATTCCTTGAGGTAGGTAGATAGGCAAATTTCCAGAAAAGAAGAAGTGGCTTACCAGATTCCCCGGGATTTCCGATTACCTCTGGAAATTTGCAGGAACAGATCCCGGGTAAGATTCCTCCATGGATCCTCGCTTTCCTTCAACAAGTTTACCTTTATATCAAAATTTTTTGAGTTAGGGCGTTTTCAAAATTCATTTTGGAACCCTTAGAACTGACCTACATCAACCAAAATCTTCGGGGCACAACTAGACCCCAAATGGAGCCTACATACCAAATTTCATCAAAATCGGTCAACGCTAAGTGGCAAAAGTGCCGCGTACGGTGGACGGACGGCCAAATTTATATTCGATTTTTGGATTCTACGTACCTTGAAACGTAAACCATCAAATTTTGAGGGGGTGTTAAAATTTCTTTTTTCTTGGTCGATTCCAAAGGTTCGTTATTGAAAATAATAAACCTAAAGTGGCTTACCCGGGATTTCCGATTACCTTTGGAAATTTGCAGGAACAGATTCCGGGTAAGATTCCTCCATGGATCCTCGCTCTCCTTCAACGAGTTTTCCCAAAAGCATGATGAGATGCCGCGTTTAAACGAAGGCGGTTACTTCGGCCGGCAGAGTTCTTGGAAAAGCGAATGGGCGAAAGATGGCGATAAGTAATGTCGGCGATGTGAGAAAACTGGTGCAAAACTACACTCGTGGAAATTTCACTTTTTTCCCACACACATCACTGATAAATTTACTCAATATAAAACTAGACATAACATAATTTTTCCTATAATTATTTGTAATTATCTGCTGGAAAGTGTGGGGAAAATACTTCGTGCAAACATGCTACTTGTAAGAATGCGGTTCAATAGGTTGGCAACTCTGTTGACACCGGCCGCAAATCAGGCGAGGTGGATTGTTTATAATGACGGATTGGTTTATTGATGCATGTGGGTTTGAGTATGGGAATTTATGGAAAACTATCGGAAAATGTGAAGAAAGTGAGTGTAAGGTGAATAGGGTGTGCGCCTGGGTAGGAAAAACTGTTTATTGTTATTTTAATCTAAGGTAGACCTCATTCTGAGAATTTTGGTACCAACCGCGACCTTCTAGCGTGTGTAAATCTTTTCCTATGAATTTTTAAAGTTTCGACCGTTTATGACGTCACAGTGGGCTGGGGGGTCCCGCCCAGGCGAGAGGGGCGCGTGACGTCATAAACGGTCGAAACTTGAAAAATCATAGAAACAGATCTACTCATGCTAGAAGGTCGCGGTTGGTGCCAAAATTCTCAGGATGTAGTCTACTTCCGATTAAAAATCAAGGCGCACCCCCATTGGTGATGAAGTGAGGAAATCACCATTGGTGATGAAGTGAGGAAACTATGGAGAGAATGGAGTTGCAAATCCAAGGTAAAGATTTCATTCTTGTACAACAAAGTTAAATCGATTTCGACGGTTAGGTCATCATCAGTAAAACATATTTCTTGTTTGTTACTGATGCAGGTTGGCGTCCATAAGGCCACTCAGGGTCTTGCCCCTGAGTCGCTTGAAAGGTCTGCGTAAGTGGTGTTGGAAAACTACCGAGTAGGAATTTTCTTACTTATAACTGATGATTACTGGCTTCGTAGACACCCAGTTGCAGCTGTGGTGAGGAAGATTTATCCCTTATGATATTTCTTCCACGATGACTACTCCTGGTGCAGCGTTGCAATTCAACACAGTGCCCACCATTCATGATAGAGGCGTTTTGTGTTCATTTAGGAACTTGAATCAAGAAGTCAAACATCGCGTCTGTGGCCCCTGAATAATTCATTTGTCAAGGTTGAAAAGCCTCAGAAAACGATCCAAAATCCACTGTGGGGATGAGGGAGGTGGGGTCTGAGGAATGAGTAATGCGATGCTAATACCCTCGTAACACTATACCCGACAAGGCTCTGATAGAGGGAACCTCGTAATTAGAGGTCATTAAACAAAACGGGCGGTTCATCAAGAGGTGCGCTGGGAGAGGAGAATCTGGGTGAACCGAAGAACTTCAAGGAAAGTGGGTACCCCACGATGGAATTTTCCCCTCATTCCCATTATAAACAGGCATTACATCTAATAACAAACATACTACAGAACAAATTGTTTGAAAAATCTTAATGAGATGTGATCCTCGACGTGTCCACGATGTGTAGTATGTCAATAATTATGTATGTGCGTACTTATTTAAAATATGATGTTGCTAGTGTACAGAACTCCTCTGAAATTTTTTATACCCAAATTTTTTCAACATTTTATTGAGTGCATCATTTTTTTTTTTTTGTTTTCAGACGTATTCGGGTCTTTTCTGCGTGGTGGTCAATCCCTACAAGAAACTACCCATCTACACAGAGAGAATCATGGAGAAGTACAAAGGCGTCAAAAGACACGACCTCCCTCCACACGTATTCGCCATCACAGACACAGCTTACCGTTCTATGCTGCAAGGTTCGTGCCCAATTCATGTTTATGATAGACTCCATAGATACGAGACAATCCTAGATAATGCATAGTTTATCGTTATAAAAGTATCGATATTTTGTATCGATACTGTATTGTATCCGAGTATCGATATCCCAAGTATTGTTGGGCATGAGTATCGATGTTTTAAAATATCGAGTATCGATACTTTAGTGTCACAAACTACCAATATTATCCAATATTCTCGAGAAAAAAAATTTTCAACAATTTTTATTCATTTTTCACTATCAAGAGTCCATGCTGGGTGATTTTCTCCATGATATAAACGTTATTCGTGTAACCAAAGAGTAATGACCCAAAAGCCTCTCTACTTTCTTCATTTTTCAGCCATTATGTTGAATTTTCCGCAAGAACTGTATCGATATTCGATATTCGGAAATATCGGATCCAAAGTATCGATATTCAAAAATATCGGATAGAGCAGTATCGATACTAAAATATCGAGTATCTGTATAAAAGTATCGATATTTTGAAATATCGAGTATCGATACCCATCCCTAGCATAGTTTGGCCAGGATGTCTACAGGCTGCAGATTGTAAAACATTGAAGTCCTTCTGGACTCATCATCAGGACTTATCCTGCAGGTATTCGCACGCAAAAGACTATTCGGAAATTCTGTTTGAAGGAAGAAATTGGTCCTAAGGTTGCACATGAACTGGAAAGCAGCACACAAAAAATCATAAACCAACATTAAGTTACACAGAGCTTTCAGAGTTACAGAGACTGATTCCAGGGTCCTGAGTTATCTAATTCTGAGATTTTAAATTCCTATAATTCTCCTATAATTCCTATAATTCTAAATTCTGAGATTTTAAATTCCTATAACAAGAATATTTGAAGATGTCCTGCTGTAAATCTTTTACAAAATGACCCTATACTTATATTTTCAGATAGGGAAGATCAGTCGATTCTCTGCACCGGCGAATCAGGTGCGGGAAAAACTGAAAACACGAAAAAAGTTATCCAGTACTTGGCCTACGTTGCCGCCTCGAAACCCAAGTCCTCCGCATCCCCACACACGGTAAGATTTTCACGTTTAAGCTCTGTTTAAAAACTTATATCCTTCCCAACTTTTCTGTCAATCCTTTGATTCGTTCAATTTTCCATAAGTACGAGGGTCAATGAATTCCACTACAGTTGCAAAGAACGTTGTAGAATTATCGATATAAGGATCCCCTGCTGCCCATCATGAAACAGCAAATTACATCAATTATCTTGCTGCAAGGGTTTCTATTTCCTCATGGGAATCCGAATTTCCTCATAGGAATCCTCTTGTCCAAGTTCAATAATGTTACTGTACATCAGATACCATTCTTAGACAATCACTCATCATCATCAATCTTCTAACATAATATTATGCTATAATTCGTCAATTTGTCCGACACTTGAATACGCTCAACCTACTGAACTAATTTCGACGAGGTTTCAGCTGTTCTGCATAGGTTCATAGCTTGGTGATGGGCTATACTGGTACCTGGTAAATTGTTGGTAAACCAAGGAATTTCATGTCTCCACAAATTTTCTTGGAGTTCATGCGTGATATAATTTGGCGATTTCTACTTCAGAAACACGAGATTTGTGCCATATTCACCAATCAGGAAGATCGTTGAATTTTGGAGTTATGTTGCTGCTGACAATATTTATTTTGTTTGGTACTCATTTATGGACTTATAGTTGCCTACGCTTCAGAATCACGATGAAAGCGTGTTAGAGGTTTGAACAATACAGTGAACTGGATTCCACGTATAATCTAGAGGTTAATGACCTGTCTTCGAAAAGTTGGTTAACGAGCTCTTTGTTTGATGGCGATGACGCTAAGCTGACACATGATTGATCATGGTTCAAAGTTGGAGACCTATCAAACTCAGTCTTTTTTTTTATTTTTTTTTAAATTTTATTGGTTGCGTTACAAGGAACAGTAACATATAACCAGTCTGTACATAAATAAAATCCCATAAGTCTTTACTTTAATTCAAAAAACGATTTTTTTTAAATCTTATTAAAGTATTATACCCGAGTTTTTCATGAAGTGAACCAACTTTCTCAGGTCATGTTGTGTGGCCACCCGCAAATATTTCTCTAATGGCTGACCTCCCAGTGGGCTGTACTGACGTCTTTCTTCTTCATAATGTTGACATTTTTCCAATTTGTGGTTCATATCTTCGACTTCTTCCTCGCAGAAAGTGCAGTATGGGGAGTCGCTGAGTTGGATGAGATTGCGACTACGGTTTATCTGTCCGTGACCAGTTCGGGCTCGAATAAGTTGTACCATATCCCTTTTTGGCAGATTCATCTTCAGAATTTTAGGTTTTTGGCATATTCAGTCCATAATGTAGAAGTGGTATATCCCTTTTTCGAGGGAATACTGCCTATACCATTTTTGCCACTCATTTGTTGCCACCTGATCGATCAAGTTAAACGCATCTGGGAGTGGGATTGGCACTGCCAAAGATTGGCACTCACCTGAGGCTCCGCGTTTTGCAGCTTCATCGGCTTTGTCATTACCTAATAAGTTTATATGCCCCGGTATTCATTGTATTGTAATCGCTTCATGATTTTCCGGCGTGAGGAGCAACTTGGCCACATCGTAGACCAAGTAGTTTGAAATCTGGCCAAGATGTATGCGTGATAATTCCTCGCATGCCGCTTTCGAATCAGTCAGGATAACTGATGGCTTTCCCAGCTCTCTGACCCGCTGTATTTCTTCAATGGCGAGCTTGACAGAGAGTAATTCGGCGCTGTTAATTTGGTAGGACGATGACAGGTGGTACGACTTCGTAAGTTGGGTTTCAGCATCAAACATGATCAAACTCAGTCTATTCCAGCATTCTGTTCGGAAGTGAGGAATTTCATCTCCAGAAACAGGCAAATTTACTATAAGTTGAAGGTTGCAGATCTTTTGATTCGTTGTTTATTGGTTGAAATATTCACCTGCATTCAATCAAACCGGAATATTGTGGTGTCAGAGATACCCAGTACCTGGTTCAGTATTGGGGAATTTCAATTTCCCTCGTTCAGACAGGGTGATTATAATATTGTAGAGAGCTGCTGATGAGTTTCTAAGCAGGAATTGTCAGAAGCTATGAAGCTCAAAATTTTGCTGACTTATGACCTCAGAAATACACTCCTGCTCAAAATTAGAGCACCACCATCCATTTTTTCGTTTATCTCTTTCCTTCTTCCCTTATAAATTTTGTATCCTGGACTGGCCACCAAGGAGCCTAAACATGAATCCGATAGAGCATGTTTGGGACACGCTGAAAAGAAGAATTCGAGCCAGAGATCCACCATCAGACAATCTTCAGCAGCTGGAAACAGCAGCGAAAGAGGAGTGACAATATCCCCAGGAAGGTATCCAAAACTTGATTAGAGGCATCGGTCGATAGCTCCAAGCCCTCATCCTAGCTAGAGGAGGTAATACCAAGTATTAAAAAGCTAAACTGGCATAATTCAAACCTTTAATTCACATTTTCAATTTTTATAATTTTACCACAAGAAGTAAATTTTTTTATAATTCATTAAAAACATCTTTTTCCCCGAATTTGTGCCTTTTTTGGTTACCTTTTTCCTTCTGTGTTTGCAAACAATGTGTGCAAATAGATAAAAACTTGATAAAGGAAAAAAGAAGGGGGCAAACGAAGAAATAGATGGTGGTGCTCTAATTTTGAGCAGGAGTATATATAAACCATATTATGGTTTGATTTCTCTCGACCAATATATGTGACGTGAGTGTAGGTGAATATGATGTTCCAAGAATACAGTGAGGTGTTGATGAGTCCAAAATTCACTCTGAAACTATTATCAATGATGCATTATTTGAGCTTTTAATTCCTTCATGTAAATAGTTGTCTATGGAACTGGAATATAATCTCCGGTTTACATAGGTATGGTTAGTATTGTTCATATTATTTCCTCTCCAGACGGTGATTGGGTGGCAAAGTGGACGTTGGTAACTACACAGATAGACGTAAAAGGCGAGGAAAGTCGGTATGAGATCAGAGTCGGAGCAAATGCTGGCGTTCCGTCGGCTGGTCCTAATACGGTTTGTACTCCTCCAGTTTCGCTACGTGCTTCACTGCCTTCCCAGAGGGCTCTGCGTAGGATTTGCACCACAAAAGGCCGCACCATGTTTTCCTGACGCATTATCAGGCGATCTGCCGATTCCGCAGCTTGTTTTCAAAAACGGAAGCGCGCTGCGCGGGAAGAAAAGCACAACATAAGTCTCCACCCACGGTGATTTTTTTTGTGCAAGAGAACTCCAAGATAAACATCTATCGAAATGCCATGAAGGGACGACTCAACTACCACGTGGCATATCCGAAGATGGTCACGCTCGTTTTCAGGTTATGATAGCCTGCTAATGGCATGTCATTAGCGGAGGCAGAGATCCCGAAAAACACTTGGATTATCTTGGAAACGATCTATCAGTCTTGATGTTTCGACATCAGCACCTCAACACCTTTAGGGCTCGATATTTATCGATAATTGGTTTTCAAGAAATCAGTTCATCTAAGCAGTGCGATTTTCAACAATTTTCAAATGCAAAAATGGCATCTTGATGTCACTATATCGCACCCGTCCTAGAATAGGGGCACAACTTAAAAAACGTGATTTTTGGGAAATTTTGTTTGAAGTTTGAAGCCCATTGGCTTGCGGTTCCACTCAATAGAAACGTACCGCCAACATTTACTATTGCATAACTGTGTACTGTAACAGCTGAGCTAATGTTTCATGGCGAGTAAAAGATAATTTGTTGTTTAGGGGCCAAGAGGGGGGTATATTTTGGTCAAATTTCGATCATATTTCGAGTTGTTACCTTTTTAACCGAACATTCTCTAAGATATTTTGAAATGTTACCTTACCCCATGATACCAAATTATAACTTCCTGAGCCACTAGTAATGATAATTACTTACTTACTTTTGTTTCCCAAAGGAAAATTATTACCCGTTCGTCAACAATAATAATGAACATAACACAAAATGGTTTGGGATCTTCTTTGGCCTCAGCTGGACTGTACTTGGTGCAGGAATAGTTGGCTGTCTAGAAGTTTGAACCTAATGGAGAATTTTAATATAATTTCGTCTTCATTAGATTGATTCTTAAAGAGCCATAGTATAATTATCATGCAAGTTTGACACTCTAACAATCTATCACGACTTTTCTTTCAAAACCTTCCTAATTTTTGGAGCTATAATTTATGAGACATTTCAGTTTTTAAAATCGCCAATTTTACTCTAATAACACAATTTTATTAAACCTCAAATTTCAGGAATTTCAATTTTACCTTAGAAATGAGTAAAAAACCGAATTAAGTAATCGTGAGTACGAGTAAGTAATAATCAAAGTAATCCAAAACAATCAATATCACCAATACAATAAAACGCCTTCAGCAATGCTTTCCCGGTCATAACTCAGAAACCCCATTTTTTGAGTTGTGCCTTTATTCTAGGACGGGTGCGATATGAACAAATTAAGCTCCAAAGTTGTGTGTACCACAGGCCCCTCTAAGATTGAACTAGTAGCAAACCATGTTTCATGTTGAATAAGAAACGCTAAGATGTTCTGAGTATTAGCTCTCCGTAAATTCTTTCATCTTTCTATTTACTGCGGATGGATTTTCTCTTGTTTTTACTTTGGCTATTTTGATTGGTCTCATTCAATTCATCGTGTTTTTTCATTCGGCACAACCCTCCTACGACAGATTGTGCAAACGAGGCGTGTGCAGTTGTTCTTCTATGTAAATCGTTGATTGAAATAAATTACTTTTTTGTCCCCAAGGTGGATCGCAGCCGTACAGTCTCGATTGACGCGGCTGTCTCATTATAGTGTGTCGAACTCGTCCCATAAATAAATCTCGCCGTAATTTATATTTCAATACAGATTTGGTCACAGGAACTGGTAATACGACCTCCCTGCGCTGTCACCCAGATTGCATAGGTACTGGCAGTTCTATTGGTTATTCATGGGGTTGAAACTCAACGATACCTGCAATGTGAAGTTCCTTAGCTCAAATTGTACTGAGAGTAATGGATTGGAGAGTTTCAACAAATAAATTGCACTTGGTAACCAAAATGGATACACAATCGATTGAATTCATCTGAGCTGACTCCTTCTTGATGGTACCTTTGTTGACAACGATTGAGTGTACTTATATTTGCCTTACTCTAGAAGTGATTGATTCTAAATGAAGCTAACTTCTCTCCTGTCCATGCTAATATTTGATACTTCCTCTTGGACCTCTGGAATTGACTGGAGGGGAGGAGGTCAGTACTGAAATCGTTTGCCCAACAAATCTTCTTGACTTCCTAGTGTGCTGCAGTTAGGTATAAACAGCCTCTTGCTCGCCAAGGGAATCGACTGAAAATCAGATCAACCGTATAAGCTAACTTCTCTCTCGTTCATTCTTGAGCTCCAAACTTTGGTAAACTACCTCATAGTCACCACTCTTTTGGTCAGAACAATTATTACACTTCCAACTCTGTCTTCCATAGAGCAACTTTGATTTGATGAATTGACTCTGGACCACGGACAAGGTGTGTGATTCGTAGATCTCATTTCTCTCCTGTTTCGGAATCATTCCATAACAGGATTCAACCTCATATCGTTTTCTGTGAAATCTTTTAAAAAAATGACTCCCTTCACATAGCAATACAATGAGGAATTTCACCGAATTCTGTTTGCATTTTTCCTGAATAGCTAATGGTGTGGGATAGATGAAAATCGGGCTGATTTCGGAAAATAAGTCTCCTGTTATTTTTGGGAGACAATCAAAATTTTTGATTTCAAAACTAACCGGGAAAACTGACGTGAAGCGGGAACGATCGCTGATTGGGCTGTTCGGTTCGCCGTCTCCTCCCAGTGTTGCCCATTGGGACGACGAAATCGTGTTTTCTAAGAGAAAAGTTATCAAACAAATCAGGGGAAACCTAATTTTCCCCATCTTGCTTTTTCTATTTTTTCGTGCAGTTTTTCGATTTGCATCTGGGGACTTTAGATTCCTCGATCTCAGCGCTTCAAGCGGCCATAAATGAACTATTCCAGGATGACGTCATTTTCCCGTTTTTTTTTAACATTCGTATTTTCTACACTGTTTTGTTTATTCGTAAATTAGGAAGTTCAGGCTGAAAGTTTGCCTTAGGAGGTTTTTCGAGGTGCTGAATCCGATTTTGGGGTCAAAAATAGGAAATTCCGACATGGTGAAATTCCTCATTGGGGTAGACGTCTTGAGAAAATTCGAGCTTGTCTGTGCTGAAGTTGCACACAAAAGGAAACTATAAATGTCAAAAGCAGACGGGACATAATAAGGTAACCATGGCTAGACTGCGATCTTGACTGGACGAGTACGAAGGCTGGGACAGTCGTAAATGGATATATAGACTTGAATAAAGTCTCGGTACCGTGGGAAAATGAAAGTAGTCGCAAAGTAGGTAACATGTTGGCTGTTGATAGGGAAGAATGGAGTAAGTAATGGGCGCAGTTCAACCGCGAACTCCTTGGAAAAAATATCTTCGATTGTAAAACTTGAGAACTTAGTGGGATTACGAGTATAGAACTGGATTTCCTTTGATTGCTGACGACATACATTTTGAATGCGGAGAATATCTACTAGCCAATAGTAGTAGCTGTACGGTGAAGCCTTGTATACCTCAAAATATACTGACCTGCGTTTAGTCAAACTTCAAGATTGGGAAAACTTCTCTGGAACAGATTAACTTCGTCTAGGCTATTCCGGACCCTTACCTTAACCTTCGAAACTCTGAATCCAAAAACTCTGCAAATTATTACACAATGGTTTATTATTTTTCTATATTGATCACTCGTCTGCAAAGCCACCAACCATCCAACATGAAGAAAAACATCGATCGCATTTCGGTCAGCTAAAATTTGAACGGAGATTAGGGCTCTTTTGCGATTCACACTCGTGTTTCTGATTTATAAGTCCAACCCTTAAATTCTCGTAGAGATCGAACGGTTTGTCCTACAGAGCTCCGCGTGGTCTCTAAAAATTCTATAGAATCTTAAATTGAAGGAAAAACAAAACCTTTATATCAAAATTTTTTGAGTTAGGGCGTTTTCAAAATTTCAAAATTCATTTTTGAACCCTTAGAAGTGACCTACATCTACCAAAATCTTTGAGGCACAACTAGACCCCAAATGGAGCCGACATACCAAATTTCATCAAAATCGGTCAATGCTAAGTGGCAAAAGTGCCCCGTACGGCGGACGGACGGCCAAATTTTTATTAGATTTTTGGATTCTACGTACATTGAAACGTAAACCATCAAATTTTGAGAGGGTGTTAAAAAAAAAAATTCTTGGTCGATTCCAAAGGTTCATTATTGAAAATAATAAACCAAAAATGACTTGAACGGTAGAGATGCTGGAGCTTTCCAATATTTTTGCTTTTTATTTCCAATATTATCTCAAGTTTCTTCCAAAAATTTAATTTTCATGGATTC
The DNA here is from genome assembly GCA_009739505.2 of Apolygus lucorum. Lineage (NCBI taxonomy): Eukaryota > Metazoa > Arthropoda > Insecta > Hemiptera > Miridae > Apolygus > Apolygus lucorum. Next base: position 21,675,891 of record CM019171.2, read on the forward strand.
TCCATCTTTTGGAAAAAGCCATCTCGAAACCAGGGAAAACTCAACTACACACCCACAAACTCAATAATCTTGAAAAATTTGACCCCCCCCCCCCCCCCCTAACAAAAATTGATATTTTCAGTCTAAACCATTGAAAATTACTTTTTATCCCCTGTAAAGCATTTCGTTTCTCTGTTCAATTGTTTCTCCTCCCTGTAAATTGAAAACAACGTCGATCGATTAATGATATGAATCAATAATAAATTCCCTTGGAAGCCTCACTTTTTTCAAATTGAACGGAAGTAGTCGGCATCATCGTCCTATCTCGAAGAGCACCTTATTGGATACCTTTATCTGAAAGCAAACAAGTTCAAGCAAATTTACAGAACATTTTCCTCAACCGATAAGATAATAGTATGGAATCAAATTACGTGGTTCTATTTATATAAGTATTTTATCGAACGCTGCATTGATCGATCCAAACTTCGTTGGAATTATTTATAACTAACTTGAATTGACATTTTGGATCCATTTTGTGTTGATTTTCCTCAAAAGTTGAGCTTTCTTGAATTGAAACTATTTCGTAGAAGATGAAAACATTATTTTTGTCCTAAACAACCTTTAGTTAGAGCTCGAAATTTGCATCTGCTTTTCAGGCAACGGTGGAAACTGTACTGGTATTTTGGTTTATTATTTTCAATAATGAACCTTTGGAATCGACCAAGAAAAAAAAAAGTTCAACACCCCCTCAAAATTTGATGGTTTACGTTTCAAGGTACATAGAATCCAAAAATCGAATAAAAATTTGGCCGTCCTTCTGCCGTACGCCGTACGCGGCACTTTTGCCACTTAGCATTGACCGATTTTGATGAAATTTGGTATGTAGGCTCCATTTGGGGTCTAGTTGTGCCCCGAAGATTTTGGTTGATGTAGGTCACTTCTAAGGGTTCCAAAATCAATTTTGAAATTTTGAAAACGCCTTAACTCAAAAAATTTTGATATAAAGGTATTGTTTTTCCTTCAATTTAAGATTCTATAGAATTTTTAGAATCTTTTGAGACCACCCGGAGCTCTGTAGGACAAACCGTTCGCTCACTACGAGAATTTAAAGTTTGAACGTACGATAAATCAGAAGCACGAGTGTGAATCGCAAAAAAGGCCTAATCTCCGTTCAAATTAAAGCTGACCGAAATGCGATCGATGTTTTTCTTCATTTTGGATGGTTGGTGGCTTTGCAGACGAGTGATCTATATAGAAAAATTAAAAATAATAAACCATTGTGTAATAATTTGCAGCACTCAAATTCCGTTCAAAATTGTATTTTCTAGTCTGCTGGCTTATTGTTTCGAGGGTTTAATGTTATCATCACTTTGCAAATTCTCCCATTGCCGTATTTGTGTTTCTGATTCTCCGTTCAATCTCCCCCAATTATCACTGCTATGATTGGATTTGGACGAACATCTGGTCGAGTACGAGACCGGCAGGCAATTTTCTCTCCTGTAGACCTCGATTATTCCGCTACTTTTAAAGGCAAGGATGTGGAAGACCGTTTCTTTCTCGAAGGACACCCTTTTAGACTCCTTCTCGAGCTTGAGTCGTTATATTACTTAACTTCTCGAGTCACCCAATTTTTTTCTCTTCAACGTTCATATAAGGGCCGGAGTGTGCTCTGCCATAAATGGTTCGCCCGAATCAAGATGCCCAATTACCCCTTGGCGCCTTCCATTGATCACGTTTCAGTCAAATCCTTGAAACTGAATGCTAATCGGTACTTCTTCTGCCGTTGCAAATCGAATTGGCACAGTTGAGCGTTTTATTTTCAACGCCTTGTTATTTGAAATTGAAAGAGCTACAGGTAGAAACGATTAATAACTCGTTTTGAATTGGGGTTAACATTCGTCTCAGCTTCGCATTGACCTGTACCAGATCCCCAAATCTTCCATCAACATCACGCAATACTAAGTGCCTGTGGATGTTGAATTCTTGGGGTGGCTGATAAAGTATTCATGACAAATGCATTGGCGACCATCTGGGAAATATGTCTGGCGAAGACCTTCAATACTCCTGGAGCCGAGGCCAAAAATCGCACTTCATTTAGGGATACGATTTGACGACAAATTATGAAAATCTTGTCCATTCTGAGAGAGAAAATTAAAGTCTGCCATTCCAAAACGGTTGCACTGCAGTTAGTATTCGATCGAAAATTTGAAAAGTCTTGAAGAAAATGAATCATTACCGCAAGAATATCCAAGTTGGTAAATCCAGTTTTTTCACGTTTCAGTTCAGTCTGCCGCTAGAAAGCAACGAAATACCGATGGCAGACTGTGTTACCACATGCCAAAATTGCAACTTTCCCAAAATACATAAATTTTAACCCTCAAATTTGCATTTTTTCAATTTTAGTCTGCCTCATATAAGCAATGGGTTGTAGAAGGCAGACCACGCTGATTGAGTTTCAATAAAGTAGTACAGTATTGAGCAAAAATTTGGAGTATCCCAAAATCAACAAATTTTCATCAATAAATTGACAATTTTTGAATTTGATTCTGCCACTAGAAGACAGCGGGCTATTCAAGGCAAACCATGGTCTTTTGTTTACATACCACTCATACTTCAACGTGTTAAAATGTGAATCATCCCAGAATTGTCTGAATTTTAAATCAAATTTGACAATTTTTCGATTTAATTCTGCCAGGACTTTACAGCTGCTTAGGATTGGCAGACAAGTCTCAAACCCGTGAGTAGACTTTTAAAATCCAGCTGTAAAAATTTGGGACGTCCCAAACGTTGTGGAATTTTTGCACCAAAAGTGTACAATTTTTAATATTGAGTCTGCCGAGGGTTAAAAGCCGTTGGAGAGTGGCAGACTGATGAAAACATCCATGATTGGACCTAATCTCTCATTCACGGAGTTTTCATCCATCCCGGAGATATGATGATTTTTCGAGATTTTTGAACATTTTACATGGCCGCCAGTTTGAAAGCAACCGTTTTGGAATGGCAGACTTGAATTTTCTCTCTCAGAATGGACAAGATTTTCATAATTTGTCGTCAAATCGTATCTCTAAATGAAGTGCGATTTTCGGCCTCGGCTCCAGGACTACAAGGTTCTGTCCTCAGCAGCACCTGATATCGCTCCTTTGCCTTGGCTGTTTCTTGTGCTCTATGCATCGTATTACGTAGGTACTTCAGTTTTCCTAAGGTGATACTATACAAGGAATTGCTTGCAGCACCGTTCCATTCTTTCTTTGGAGGTTGAGCACCAAATTATGCATTGGTGGCCATCCAAGAAGGCACCAACCTGCCAGATTCTTTCTAAAGCAAGTTCACCGTAATCTAAAATCCTTTTTCGTGCTCCTATGTGGTATAGATTCCATGGAAGTTGCTCGTGTTACTCCTTGTTTTAAGGTTCCTTCTTCCTCTCCACAAATAAGACCTGTGACACTGGGAATTTATTGATGCAACTTTCTATGTCCATTTCAGCATTTTGAACTCAATTGAGCAGCATTAATCGTAAGTAGCTCTTTTAAAGCCGGTGTCTCCTAGGAACACAGCCAATAATTGATAAGATCCCCACTCTTGCTCCATTGGGACTGCGACTGACACAGTTCTGAGGTATTCAAATGCCAGGTTTTCTGACGATCTTATCAACAACCTGATTGTTATCATTTCTTTCCTCAGTTGAATAACTTGCATCCGCCATCAAGGAAACCATTTTCTCGTGGAAATTTTATCCGAGAAGGCTATGCAAGCCTAATCATATCATTAATTACTCACATTTGTACAGAAAAAGGTGTTGCCGGATATGTAGCCTAGTCTTATGGCCTAAATAACTGGTGACGCAAGATGTGGAGAGCTGGACACACCAAGATTTCCAAATTTGGTTCAGAATGGCAGTTTAGTCGCGGTCGTGAATTAATGTTGTCTCTTTTAATCGCCATGTATTGTAAGAGTATATCATACATCCTCTCCCGTGCAAAGCTAGTTTATTCATACTAATTGGACATTACCTTCGTGGTGCTCTTTCATCCTGAACTCTATCCAAAATGAGGACGAAGCCCTTACTGCGGCTACATTAATAATTTCCCACGTCCCTTGTTCCGACGTATGCATTTCTCGGTAATTTTTAATCAACCAGCCCGCGTTACTCAATGAAAATGCGGATTCCCCCACTCCCCGAAAAATCCTGTGATGAAACCGAACAATAAACAGGATACCGGTAGGAATGCGCCTAATAGTTTTTTTTAATATCATTGTTGATTTCGTTCTCTGTGGAAGCTCGATGCGACATCCGAGTTTTTTATGAAGGTAGGCCAAATTCAACATCTACCTACCTATATTATGTTCAATTTCTGTGTTGGAATCCACTTTGACTTCCTTACTGTCATCTCGAATTAGACTCTACTTTAGTTAGCATCACTTAGTGTGCCTACTCAAGCTCTCTTCAATAAACGTAGTACCTTTTCTGTACTCCATTTCTATGCTGTGTGTATCAGACTCGACTCGCCAATCTTAGACACCAATTTTACAACCAATTTGCAACATCTTTGCCCTCTAATATTCTTCTCTAACTCCACTAAAAATTCTATTCTCGTTCTTTATTTTAAAAATTTTTGAAGGAAAGCAAAATTTGATTACACCGTTGGAAAGAGCAAGAGCGTCAAATTTCCTATTTCCCTTGTGTTCAGCTTTAAAGTTTTTTGAGTAGACCGTTGGAAAGCTGACGTTTTGATGAAGTTTTTCCCTCACCAGTGAGAGATTGGAAGGGGGCTATCGATACCCACAACGGGTCAAAGAAAGAGTAATGATTTCAATAAACCAGAAAATTGTTTAGGGTCACTTTAGACTCTCGACTCCTATTTTTTTTTAAATTGGTTGAACTTTAAGGGGACAGGAAATTTAACGCGGTGTAATCAGATTTTGATTTTGATTGAGTTATGGTCATTTTAGTGTCGCAAGGTCGAAAACACGAAAAATAATCTTGTTGGTAATTGAAAAAAGAGATTTTAGTGAAGTTGAAAAAAAAAACGTTCGTTAAATTGCCTTCGTTGTAGAATCGATTCCTAAAGTTCGGCAAGTCTTGCCTAATGCAACCTGTATAATCCGTCCCAGTTGTTTTGTTTTATTTTTCTAACTTATTCACGGGAGGTTAACAAATTATCAAGACAATGTACTTTTTCCGTTGTTATGGTATTCTGATGTACCGCAACGGTATTTCTAAAGAAAGGTAAATTTAAAACGTGATTAGTAAAACCCAAAGATTTTCCTTCGAAATTGTGTACTTCACACCTTGTGAATGGTACCTACTTATAGTGACGATTCAATAATTTCGATATTTATTGAAATCGATATTTTGTATATTGAAATATATATTTTTCTTTCGAAATTCTATCGATGTCACTGATATTGATAAAAACAGACGCAAAAACGTATTCGATATCACTATTTTTCTTTCGATATTCTATTGATATCACTGATATTGATTTTTAAAGAAAGATGCAAAAACATAATTATTCGATATCAGTGAAAATTTCACATCAATATTTGTCTTTCGATATTAGTGATATCGATATTTTTCTTCCAATATGTTATCGATATCGACACTGCTTTCCGATATTATTTCGAGGTTGAATATCGCATCGAAAGGTACGTCGAATCGTCACTGCCTACTTACTGTTCCAATGGTTGGTCTCAACCTGAATACAAGTACCTACTAGCGCCTGAATTTCAATTGACGTATCAGGTCCCTTTTGGGTATCTGAGAATAGCTTATCTTTTCTTGTAATCCGTATAAATGTACACCTTATGACTAGAGTCTTTCTTGAATTTTCCGTGTCTACCTTGGCAATGGACTTCCTGTAAGGTTGATGGTGTTATGGAATGGAGTCCCTCAGTTGCATGACGATGTTGCATGAATTTCTTTACTGTCATCATTTCGTACCGTATAAACCCATTCGATGGACAATTTGATGTTTCTATTAGGCGGCAGGAGTGTTGGTTGCCTTCGTTAGGTTTTGTCTGTTTCAAGTTGTGTGCCTCAAATTCAACAGGTATCCTACCTTACAATTTCAACCATATTTAAACAATACAGGGTGTTAACGTTACGTAACTGACACTGAAAACGACTCAAGCCGAGAAAATGAACCTTTGGAATCGACCAAGAAAAAAAAGTTACCCCCCCCCCCACCCTGTCAAACTTTGTTGGTTTTCGTTTGAAGTTACGTAGAATCCGAAAATACAAATTTTTCCGTCCGTCCGCCGCAAAGGGTTGACATTTTGAAAACGCCCTAGCTCAGAAAATTTCGATGTAAAGGTATTGTTTTTCCAACAATTTAAGATAATATTGAATTTTTAGAATCGAACGAGACTACCCGGAGCTCTGTAGGACCAACCGTTCGAACCCTATGAGAACTTGAGGGTTGGACTTACGATAAATCAGAAACACGAGTGTGAATCGCAAAAGAGGCCTAATTTCCTGTCAAATGTTAGCTAACCAAAATGCGATCGCTGTAGGTAGTGACAATTCGATACTTTCGATATTTATTAATATCGATATTTTGTTTCGATATTTCCGATATTTGTATCAATATTTTTCTTGCGATGATATCGAATATCGAAAGAAATGAAATATCGGTTGGGATGGTTATATTTCTTCCCACTGTATTTTATCATTTTCCCCTAAAATATGAAAAAATAATAAAAACGTAAAGCAAATCGAAACGGAAGATGAACGGTTTATGTGTTCCACATAAACAACAATGTTGAAATAACATGACAACCCACTATGTCCAACATACAGTCCTCATGCTCCATAATCGATATGGGAAGAGGAACAAGACATCGATCAAAAAATTTGCTAAAACATATTCGATAGCAGTGAAATTTTTTCTTTCGATATTCTATCGATATCACTGATATTTATTTAAAAAATATGCAAAAACATTCAATATCAATAAAATCAGAATTTTTCTTTCGATATTCTATCGATATCAGTGATATCGATATTTTTCTTCCGAAATTTTATCGATATCAATACTGCCTTCCGATATTATTTTGATGTTAAATATCGCATCGAAAGGTACATCGAATCGTCACTAGCTGTAGGTACTTGGTTGGTAGGTAGTTTCTACGGTTGGTAGGTGATGACAAGGGCAAAGCCGCGTTCTTTGCAGACGAGTGATCTATATAGAAAAATAAAACCTTTGTGTGATTATTTGCAGCTTTTCCATTTAGACACTTCGTTTCCGATTTATTTCACTTTGAAGATTTTTTCGTACGCTATCCTTCCATCGCGTTTTTCCGGTTTAAAAACGAATTTCTCCCCTAAGCTCATTTTTTTTTTTACTCTACCATTGAACAGCTGAGCTTTTGGGCCATTTTTAGGGTTACTAGTGCTTTTAAACGATTTAAGAAAACCTAAAATTTCCGAGATTTGACAAATGTTGCTCTTCAGGCTAATTTGTGTCCCTCAAAGTTTGCTTGTAAAAAATTTTGGGTCTACAGTAAGAAGATGGTCCATTTAATGCTCTTTCCGAAGTTATTATCAATTTTAATATTTCAGTGAAAACAAAGGGAGTTTACAGACGTTTTAGTGACATAACGTCGATAACACGAAATAAATCTGAAAAGTGAAATAATTCGGAAAGAAACGTCCAAATAAAAAAAGCTTCCTGCTCGACTTGAGTCGTAGAATCTAAGCCTTGTCTGTGTCTGTAATGTAAGGTTAACACCCTGAATATATAACAATGAGGAATTTCACCATGTCGGAATTTCCTATTTTTGACCCCAAAATCGGATTCAACACCTCGAAAAACCTCCTAAGGCAAACTTTCAGCCCGTACTTCCTAATTTACGAATAAACAAAACAGTGTAGAAAATACGAAGTTTAAAAAAAAAACGGGAAAATGACGTCATCCTGGAATAGTTCATTTATTGCCGCTTGGAGCGCTGAGATCGAGAAATCTATAGTCCCCAGATGCAAAATTTCGAATTTCGAAAAAGTTCGAAATCGAAAAACTGAAGAAAAAAATAGAAAAAGCAAGATGGGGAAAATTAGGTTTCCCCTGTTTTTGTTTGATAACTTTCCTCTTAGAAAACAGGATTTCGTCGTCCCAATGGGCAACACTGTGAGGAGACGGCGATCCGAACAGCCCAATCAGCGAGCGTTCCCGCTTCACGTCCATTTTCCCGGTTAGTTTTGAAATCAAAAATTTTCATTGTCCCCCAAAAATATCAGGAGACTTATTTTCCGAAATCAGCCCGATTTTCATCTATCCCACACCATCAACTATTCAGGAAAAATGCAAACAGAATTCGGTGAAATTCCTCATTTATATTAATTCAACTCAAGTCTCGGTGGTCTTGATATTCTCCGTTTTCATTTGGAATATGATTTGAGAGATACACTTTTTAAATTTTCTAAACCCTGCTTACACTACCTGTTCTTATATTTGTATTCCAATTCATAAATTAGTTAGCTATAGAACGAATTGATTTAGTTCGAAAATAGTTTCAATTTGCGGGCGTTTGTGAAGATTGTTTTCCCGTTTTTTAGTACTTAGTTTCTCGTGTCTACCTTTTTTCAGTTTTGTTTTCCATTGTAGTTGATTTTTTTTGGATGTTCTGTTTCTTTTTTTCTTGGCACCTCCTACCCCTGCACTTCTGCATGCGTCTGCACAAATATGGTTGGACTCCAAAAACAGGCCCAGAGTCAAGCTCTGATCATTGTAAGTATTTTGCACCGAACCTGAGTAACTTTAAGGAATAATTTCTTTCGTCTTTGCAGAGGGATTTGATCTTGAAATCCCTCCCTCATTTCAATCTGTGACAATCAACACATTTCAAGTTTCTGGTTATCGTGGACGAAACTTTACGCACCCTATTCCTTCCCTGTACATGCTTTTAGTTCTAAGGAAATATTACATACATCTGTCTTCGATACAAAGAATGTAATTTCTCTCTAACAAAAAATTTTATCTCATATTATTTCTTGTTTCATTCTGTTACATGCTCCGAAATTCAGCCTACAAATTTTGCGGTATGTTTTTATGTGAACGAGACAGAAAAGTGTGGTGTGACGTGTTCAGACATTTTTTGTTGAAATCATAATCCTCATTTCCTTCGATAATGTTGTATATAAATCTGCCCTTTTCTTAATTTCATCCGAGTTTTTTATTAATTATTCATAGTAAGGTTGTGCTAATAATTTGACGTTTCATTTGATTTTCGTCCTCAAAATTCACTACTTACATAGTGATTATTGTCAGTTGATTTCCACCATTACCGCTGGTAAAGGTAAACAATATTTCAACATGTATACGTGTAGCATTTTACAATATTCAATCATCCTACGTGCATGGTATTGCTTTTGTAAATTGTTCGTAGGTATTTATCAATTTTTAAATCAATTTGTCGTAAAATTAGTTTTGGCTGTGCAAATTCACATTGAAATTTCATAAAAGTGCATTATTATTTCGTATTATACTTATGCTAATTTATCATGTACGAATTCCTCGTAATTGGTTGCGTTCGTGAGACTAACAGTTGCGTGTATGTACTTTCAGGGAGAACTCGAACAACAGCTGCTTCAAGCTAATCCAATTTTGGAAGCATTCGGAAACGCCAAGACTGTTAAAAACGATAATTCCTCTCGATTCGTAAGTATTATTCATATTTCGCCTTCCCTCCAAATTTAAAACATATTTTTTCGAGTTACATGTTATGATGAACTTACCTAGGTAGGTTGGTTCAAGTAAATGAAGCGATATTTTATAGTAAAAAAAGCCACATTGGTTCATCACAAGTCAGTTAACTATTCATAGTTTTATGTCGAAAATTATCACTTGATCCAGGAGATCAGGTCTCGGCTCAAGCTGTTCTGTCAATAACGAGATCTCAGATCATTCCAAAAGGCGGTGGTCCTCGATTCGGCCAAATTTACGTTTCGGCACAGCTCAGCCCCCGCAAAATAATGATACGATTCGGCACAATCCAAAAAACTTTGAAACTTCAGTGTACCACAGCCTCCTAGAGAAAATATAGGGTCTACATAAATAAATACTACATGAATACATACTACATAAATAAATACATTTTCAAGCGAAAATGTGTTCTCACATAGCATAAAAGGGCTCTAAACCCTCTAAAAACGTCGGAAAATGGCTAAAAATTCAAAAATTGTTTTTTAATAACGTTTTAAAAAAATTCGCTCATGCGGTCGTGATTCATTTTCGTTAACAAAAACGAGTAAAGTTCACATGTAGGTTTGGCAGACAAAGTTCTTCAAACTAATAATTCGATTTTTGGTGATTTTTGGTTTATTATTTCCAATAATGAACCTTTGGAATCGACCAAGAAAAAAAAATTTTAACACCCCCTCAAAATTTGATGGTTTACGTTTCAAGGTACGTAGAATCCAAAAATCGAATAAAAATTTGGCCGTCCGTCCGCCGTACGCCGTACGCGGCACTTTTGCCACTTAGCATTGACCGATTTTGATGAAATTTGGTATGTAGGCTCCATTTGGGGTCTAGTTGTGCCCCGAAGCTTTTGGTTGATGTAGGTCACTCCTAAGGGTTCCAAAATCAATTTTGAAATTTTGAAAACGCCCTAACTCAAAAAATTTTGATATAAAGGTATTGTTTTTCCTTCAATTTAGGATTCTATAGAATTTTTAGAATTTTTTGAGACCACGCGGAGCTCTGTAGGACAAACCGTTCGCTCCCCACGAGAATTTAAGGGTTTAAATTGAAATATATATATATAAATCAAAACACGAGTGTGAATCGCAAAAGAGGCCTAATCTCCGTTCAAATTAGAGCTGACCGAAATGCAATCGATGGTTGGAGATTTGGAATTTTTTTTTTAATTTTTTTTTTTTTTTTTTTTAATTTTTTAAATATTTGATAGATGGTGATTTTGTAGACGAGTGATCTATATAGAAAATAATAAACCATTGTGTAATAATTTGCAGCGTTTTTAGACTTCTTGCCACTTTTATTGATTTTGCCGTCCACGTTCCGTGCGTGGCACTCCACCAATAATCATTCTCAATCTTCTTGATGTGGCCCACTTAGGATTTCCAGTCATATTCCACAGCTTCCATTGTAAATTCCTGAAGGCGTTCAAGTGATAAATCACCACCCGTATTCCTTCCCTATATGAATATCATTCTTCATTTTCACCCAAGCCTACCTAGCGAAAAGTCAGGTAAAGGATTTGAACGGAAGTGACTGAAAATGGGATTTCCCTGGGGAGTGACGAGCTCGGAGGAGGTTGAACGGATGTTTTCAGGTTAGGATTCGATAGGGTCCTCGCGTTCATTCTTTTCATCGGTAGACAGCACATCAGGGTGTCCAGCGACCTGGAGAACCGGGAGAACCTGGAAGACTCAGGGAATTTTACTCTACTGGAAAACTCAGGGAATTTCAATTTTCTCTCAAAAAACCCTGGAAAAAACCTGAATTTCATGGGAAGTTCCGACAGTCAGAGGGACTAAAGAACGGTTTTAGTAGTGTTTTTCAATTATAGATGTTCCAAATGTAGAATATTTTCTCAACTTTAATATTTCAAATGTAGATTTCCATAACATTAAAATTTTTTTTTTTTTACATTTTTGTTTTAAACATTTATAATGCCGTTACAAATGCTTCATTTCTTTCTCGAAAATTTGCTAAAGGTGTTCATGAGGGCACAATGGGGTAGTTGCATGATTTTTTTTGTATTTTTTCTGTGTAGAGAATCTCTATTGAAGTACGTATCTGCAAATAAAACTCCCAGAAACGCTTCCTAAAAATTTAGATTTTTTCAAAGAATGGGATTTTCGGATTCAGGCGGGAAAACCTGCACATGGTTTGGACGCTGCGGGGTGGGGGCTACGTCACAAGTGTGAAGGGGGCCAAGAGACCTCTACATCACTGTTACCCTGACACAAGGTTATCAAGCTTTCTGTGTTTACGTTCATTTGAGGTGCTATCATGCTGAATTTTGCTAGCAGCGCAATCGAAACATGCTGCATCTAAGATTTCGTTTCCTTCCGGCATTCCCCCCACTGAAACTGAAACCTTATATGGTTGTGATGAAACGCGGTGTTATGGTGATACTCGAGCTACAACCTCGCAAATTTGCTAGATTCTTCCAAGTTGGACATAACCAACATCCTTTTATTTAACAATTTACAAACACTCATTGGTACTACGTTGTACAGGATAATGACACTACGATGAAACTTCCAATAAATGAGCTACTGCAACCATTTCGATGAAGAAGCTATGACGGAGCTATGAAAAAGCATTTAAAAAAAATTGAATATACCGTTGGAAAGGTGAGCTATTGGGCCAACTTTTAGGACCACTGCAGGAAAAAAAACCGGAGTGGCCCGCCAACTCTAAAAAGTACGGTACTTCTTTATTGAAATGCGGCTAAACTAAATGGAATTTCGAACTGAAAACTGGTACAGATACGTTTTCAAGTGCGCTAAATTCGAATCTGAAGTCAAAAACACGAAATTCCGATGCAACTACCCCATTGTAGTTAATGAATGCTAACCCGCACTGCTTACCTGTGTTTCTCCTCCACTTACTAGTCTGATTCTTCTTACCTTATTCATTTTCATGATAGACTTTTGCATCCGAGCCTACCAAGAAGCGGAAGTCTTGTTTTCACGTTCCAAGGTTGAATTGTTTTTGTTCATTCAAAATCAAAATTTCCACTTGCGTTTTACGTTTCAGGCACTCCTTAACAATTTTGGCCCCGTGTCTGTCTGTCTGTGTGTCTGTCATGAAATCCTTGTAACGGGCAAAACTATACGAAGTTATTGTCAGATTTCAAAGAAATTAGCAAGAATTGTGCGAGTTGGCGTGTAGATGGTTCCCTATGAAAATCATCGCCGCTGAATTGACAGTAGACATTGCGCATGCGCAAACGAAAAACCCTTATAACAGCCACTTCTTCTACATTTTTCACCTGATAAAGAATTTCGAAGAAGTTTTCAGTGCGAGTTGTCGTTAAGATGGTCCCCTTTGAGGGTAATGCAAGGTATTTTTGTATATAATAACTTGTCTGTAACACCTAAATTATTCATTTTGTGATCCCAGGGTAAATTCATTCGTATCAATTTCGACGCATCAGGCTACATCGCAGGAGCCAACATAGAAACGTATCTTCTCGAGAAATCTAGGGCCATCAGACAAGCGAAAGATGAGCGAACGTTCCACATCTTCTATCAACTTCTGGCCGGAGCTTCCGCAGAACAAAGAAGTAAGGTTTATTAATTTGATAATCAGCAAGATTCATAATGAAAATAATATTTATGGGCAGGCCACTTGGTTTCTTTGTATATCAACTCCTGTTTCAATGTCAAAAAAATATATTTATTATTTATTACAAATGATTTATAGGCAGACCTCTTGGTTTCTTTGTATATTAACTCCTGTTTCAATTTCAAAAAAACAAATTATTTCTGAAAATTTACGGAGTTTTTCGATGTTTCAGAGGAATTTATCCTTGAAGATCCGAAAAACTACCCTTTCCTTAGCAGCGGGATGGTGTCTGTTCCCGGAGTCGACGATGGTGTCGATTTCCAAGCAACTATCGCTTCTATGTCCATCATGGGCATGACTAACGACGATCTTTCTGGTAAGCAAAATTTTTTTTTAACAATTGATAGTATTATTTGTTATACCTCCATTTCTGACTGTGCTCACCGTTAAGAATTCGAAACGCCCAAACCGTTAACTAGCATAGGTGAGGGTGAGCCCAGATTTAACCGGCACAGAACCGTTAATAGATGTGGGTGTGGTGGTCAGGGTGAACCGTTAATTGATTGTTAAGGTGAGGATAGGGTCGAGAAAGGCGTCAAGTTTGTGGAGTAAGATAAGGCAGTCCTTCCAGCTGAGTTTAAATACAGCTAGGGTTGAAGCCAGGTGGCTGCAGTCTCGACCATTTCAAGTTCACATCTGGTCAGCTTGAATTACCATTACCAGATTTTGCTTTATTTGTTAAGTATGCAAGTCCAGAAGCAAATCCCAACAGCATTAATTTTGATTTATAGTTCTGAAAACATTTATATTATCGCATGAACTCCAAAATCATTTCCAACACGGACCATCAAAACCTAGAATGAAATCATGTTCTCCATGGTGGTGTACCTCCTTATTCCTTAGTCGGCATTTGCAAGTAGCCCAGAGGTACTCTGGGATTCAATTCTGAGTAGTTTCTTCACCACGCAAGAACCTCCAGACCATCGATAGTGACGAATTTCTTCCGATGTGTGGCAGAAACCCAGGTCTCACCTGGGTAGAGACTTCCGAGGAGTTTCATCACTTTGCAACGAATAATTTCTGAGGTTTTTTCTCCATTCATCATATTTCGTTTCTATTCCAGCTCTCTTCCGCATCGTCAGTGCCGTCATGCTGTTCGGCAGCATGCAGTTCAAGCAAGAGCGAAACAGCGATCAGGCTACTCTCCCAGACAACACTGTAGCCCAGAAAATCGCCCACCTCCTGGGACTCTCCATCACGGAGATGACCAAAGCGTTCCTCAGGCCCAGGATCAAAGTGGGAAGGGATTTCGTCACCAAGGCTCAAACTAAAGAACAAGTGAGTTGCTCTAGGATCACTTCAAAACCTTATTTTAAAGGTGTTTTCATCGAAATAAGCTTTCTGGTATGCACTAAGCATAAAATAAAGTACTATGGAACAAGAATTACCTTAGTGTGATGCACAAGTGTGACCAATTCAGACTTCAATCGGGAGAATATTGGTTATTTCCAGAGTATTCATACCTCAAGTAACGTTGTTCAATGTTCACAGGTTGAGTTCGCAGTGGAAGCCATTTCGAAAGCCTGTTACGAACGTATGTTCCGATGGCTCGTCAACAGAATTAACCGCTCTCTCGATCGGACCAAAAGGCAGGGAGCATCCTTCATTGGTATTCTTGATATGGCTGGTTTCGAAATCTTTGAGGTAAAAATAATAGATGATTTCATTACTAATTCCAAATAGAAAGGTGGATAACGATAGGGTTAACTCTATTTCTAATTTGCAGATCAACTCTTTCGAGCAGCTGTGTATCAATTACACCAACGAGAAGCTTCAACAACTCTTCAACCACACCATGTTCATTTTGGAGCAGGAGGAGTACCAGAGAGAAGGTATTGAGTGGAAGTTCATCGACTTCGGACTCGATCTCCAGCCGACCATTGATCTTATTGATAAGGTACTTATCATCACGGGTTCAAGTGCTGATTTTTATATTGTTTAATCTAGCCATCTATAGCCATCAGAGCCTGAAACTCTTTTCCAATGGCAACCCCAAGCAGTGAGTGAGTGAGTGAGTATATTGTTTAATCGGGGGACTGTAAATTGTATTAGAAAAACTCGGCGCTTCGCGCCTTGAAAAGCCCTCGTCACCCTCCCTGCGTTACTTTTTCGGGTAGTTACTCTTGGCTAAAACATGTTCCATGTTAAAAAACCAAAGATGAGGACTCCCAAGTTGATACTTAATTAAGGGGGTCTCAGTCGGTCGACGTTCGTTCCTCGTTCTGGGTTAGTATTTGGCTAAATCGAAGGGGCAAAAACTTGAAAAGTTGTACCTTAATTTGAAATTTCAGAGGATTTTAAAAATGCATTAGTGCACGGACCTAGGGAATGAAAAACTGTAATATTGCCGACGGAATCATCAAAATCGAACAATAATTGCCAGAGAAAAATGGGAAAAACCGTTAATTCAGTTATGTTTTTCCCACAAAATGTAGCTAAACTTGAAATTTTCAAAGGATTTTAGAAATTCATTCAAATTCATGGGCCTTGGGTATGGAGAAACTGAAATATTGCCGCTGGAATCATCAAAATCGAACGATAATTGCCGGAGAAATAAGGGAAAACCCGTTTATTCCGTAGTTTTTCCCATTTCTCTCTGGCGATTATTGTTGCGGCAATATTTCAGATTTTCAATTCCCTAGAGCCGTCCACTAATGAATTTCTAAAATCCTTTAACAATCCAAATTTAGGTACAACTTTTCAAGTTTTTGCGCTTTCATTTTGGCGAAATACTAAGAACGAACGGCGACCGACTGAGACCCCCTTAAGGGTAAGCCCCGCCTTGGTCCTTCGTATCTCTTCTCTGTGCTTTTCCTAATAATACTGAAGTAATAGGACAGTTACTGGTTCAGATAGGTTGGACGGAATTCAACTATATCTTTTTCTACCATAGGTCACCAAAAATGCGCAGTTTATTGGTGAAGACTGGTGAACAAGACTGTTGTTAATGTTTACCATTCCGGAGAGAAACATGCAAAAGAGATACGAAAGACCCAGTCGGGTAGCTGACCCAGGACAGGCCAGAATGCTATAAGACTGTATTAATGTTGTTAAATTATTTATATTTCAGCCAATGGGAGTCATGGCGCTTCTGGACGAAGAATGTTGGTTCCCCAAAGCCACTGACAAGACCTTCGTGGAGAAGCTGGTCGGTGCTCACAGCGTCCACCCAAAATTCATCAAAACCGATTTCCGTGGAGTTGCCGACTTCGCAGTCGTCCACTATGCTGGAAAAGTAAGATTCATTCCAAGAGTAGTTTGTTGAACAAGGTTTCCAAGAGGAGGTATCTGTTTGAAATTTGGGGATCAAATTTGTTGATACAGCTCCAGTCTCTTGTGAAAGGTAGGAATCAATACCGAGAAACCTTTTTTCTTAGAGTTGGTGATATAGAGCAGGAAATACCTCTGGTTTTGTTGAGAACAGCCTACCAAGTCAGCATACCAATGCGAACACTAGGGTGGGACCTTGTTTGGTTCAGATCTTTAATTTTAACCCTTAATATCCTGAGGTATCTTTTTGGAAGTCCGATTTTTACCTGCAACAGTTTATCCACTTTTAAACCAAAACTGATAGCCGTTGGCTATCTTGATACTCCAACTATGGACTAAAATTTTTTTAAAGAGATCACGGAATGTAATAGGGCCTTTGTGGCTCTTTCTACCTTCATTTCTCACCTTGTAGGCTATTAGTTGGGTTTCCTCAGAGACAGCGGTACTCTCTAAGGCTGCACTGATTCCTCTTTGAAGTGAACCTTTTCCACCTTATTCCTTGGTTCTGTACTTGAGAAATAATTGACTCCAACATCCCACCAAGGGTTTATTTCTTCTTCTTCAACAAAATTGGGGTTATAAACAGATAATTGCTGATGCAGATAGCGCTAGTGTGATCCTTGGAAAAATCATTCTTGAGCTGACAGATTATAATAGGGTCGTTGGTACCTTCTGCTCAAATGTTGTACAAATTGGTCAAAATACATCAAAACCTTAATTTAAAAAATCCGAAAAAACAATTTTTTTTAACAGGTGGGAAATTAAGGGTTAAAGGCCTTTAGCACAGGTAGATGGGTATCCAAAATTTAATTTGCAGAGAGCATATCGATACCTTAAAGCACAAAAGTGCTATGTCCATCCATCTTCCACATTTTAAATTTTTTTTCAACTTCAGAAAAACTCAAATTTAACAAAACTATTATTACTTTCTTGACGATTATAGCTCGAAAATTTCTTGAAGAAATTAAAGAGTTTGGAGTTATAAGCCATTATTTTAGGAATCGTGCACTGGTGATAACTTCTTTAGCGTTTTTCTAAAAACTCCGTTTAGAAGCCTTTTGTGCTTTAAAGTATCGATATGTTCATTTTCAAGTACAGAATAGAGTTGAGAGCGAGCGGTTTGGTGAGTTAGTGAGTGAACAAGTTGTTAAAGGTGAGGAGGAAAGTTAGAGATCGAATGAGAGGAGTCTCTTTCCTCCCGCTAGCCTGTTTGAGCCTCAGGAATCCTTAAGAGCCGATAATGAGTTAGTGATTGAACGAGTTGATGGGGGAAGGGGAACGTTAGAAATCAATTGAGAGGAAGAGCCGTGCTGTTAAACCCATTAACGCCCGAAACTTTTTTTTCTATATATTTTGAAAATAGATCTGATATTCCGACTCCAAATAGTCCTTAAAACACGGAAAAAATAATTTCAAAAATCTCCTGGTCGAATTTCATGGGCTTACGTTGCCATATCGCAACGCTGGGAGCCACAAGAACTGATCTTTATTTTTCAAAAAGTTTTAGTGTATTGTATTGTGAACTCACCGGATCTACTAGGAACTGCTTTAGAATATTGCATGAGGAATACATCCAATATTGAGTGTAATTCATCAACTCATTGTAACATTCATAATTAGTCAAAAAATACCACTAAAGGATTAGATAAAGTATCATAGCCCTGGTGATGAAAACATGGGTATTTGGTAGGGTATTTGTTAGTTCTTACAACCTCCAGCCAGGCCAAGAATCAATCAGTTTGAAGGTGACGCATCGTGCTTTGCCAGCCTCCAATGAGCTCTGCACAATACCCACTTGGCAGACTACTGTTTGTTACTGCGTATTTGGCAGGGAAATCGGTAGTTCTGACATCCAACCCATTGAATTTGTAGATGAAGCTACGTGCTATGTGCCTCACCCTCGTGTCTGGAGATAAAAATTAATTGAATTATTCATCAATATGATCAGACAGATCTGGAGAAAAGGATCCCTAGGATTAAGGACTTCTCAATGACTCAGGAAGGTGCCCAGCAGCCTCCAAACAGAAAGGCTCTCTATATTGCCATATGGCAACACTGGGCCTTAATAGGTTAAGCTCCTTCCCTCCCTCGGTAGGTCCCAGACCATGTTACCAAGGTTAGACCATGTTTGGCTAAAGATTGAATAGCCGGCCGATCTCAAGATAAATGCTGTTCAAGTATTTACTACGTACTAACTTCAGAACTGTAGATTTTAAATTATATTCTGATGCATGTTGAAGTTCAACTTCATTGATGTTTCAAGTATCATTAATGTTAATCTCGTAGCGTTGTTGATATTTTTCGACTATAAACATGATGCTCCATCTTATCTTGAATCATCTTTATTTCAGTATAGCTCCGCATAATGTGTACCTATCAGTTCAGTTTTTACTCTCTTGCCTACCAAAAGCAACGATTAAGACAATGTTCAGGTTGTCAGCATTTTATATCAATTGCAGCTTCTGTTCATGCTCAAACTTAACATCTACATTATCGTCAAACAGGTCGATTATTCGGCGGCGCAGTGGCTGATGAAGAACATGGACCCTCTGAACGAAAACGTCGTCCAGCTCCTTCAAAACTCCCAAGACGCGTTCGTCATTCACATCTGGAAAGACGCGGAAATCGTCGGGATGGCTCACCAAGCTCTCAGCGACACTCAGTTTGGAGCTCGTACCAGGTAAGCCCTTTGTCGACAATGCAATCTTTGTAGAAACCTGATATCGTAAACATCCTAAGACCTCTCAGAGTCAGCTCGGCACTGGAGTGGAAATGGGATGATGAAACTGCTCTGGCTTTCTGAATGAAGTCACTAATTACCGGAAAATGCTCTGTTTGTTCAAAAAATATGGCTTAGAAGTTGCTTTCACCAACTTTTACTCTAAGAACGAAGACTTTTACGCATCTGCAGTTTTCGTGGACTTGTCTGAAGCGTTTGATTGCAGGCTATATGCTGTCAAAAAACTAAGAAATATCTGATTTTTCTCCTCATGCTCTTCGTTTTTTGGAAAACAGTACTGAATGGTTCCTCTAGCTTTCTTGGCAGGATGTTGAATGTAATGGTCACATTACAGTATTTCAGGAACCTCTTGAGCCTCAATCATTGCTGCGAAGTATTTCGTTATATCAGGGCTGTAAAGTGAATATTACTTCGTGGTGTTAGCTCTTCTACTACTTGCTATCTTCTGAACAATTCACGTTTCAAGTGTTATGAATGGAATCGCCAAATCCCTTCTGGACTTTCAATATGATGTACTTGAGGTTGTAATAAACGAACTACCATATTGTTTTCATCTCTCACAGTTATTTTCTTGAATTTTCTCCGGAATATTGAACATTGGGACTCGGCTTGCAAACTATTATAAGAACTACATTATTAGGAACTGTAGCTGATTCTGAATGGTCACCTGAACCAAAACCTGTAGGTAATAGCAGTAAGGTTAGTTATATAATGAAATAATATACTGAACCTTGAAAATACCTGCTGCTTGGTAGTTGAATTACTTGTCCTTTTGGCTTGTTAGCAACAATGGCGTCCTGTGGCTTCAAGAGAACTAAAAACTTCTGTAGAAATAAATTTTTTAAAGATGTACTCTTTGCTGTGAAGGCGAAGTCGTGAAATGTGGATATTCGTAGGACACGACAGGTCTTGCATTACCCTGGATGTCCAAGTTGTCAATGGAAGATTGGACATGGAGTAGACCTGCCGGGCTAAGAGAATCAGGGTCACGGCGCGGGAAAAGTGCCTCGGAGTTGGGCATCTTGGCTGGAGTACTCCGTGGTATCACCACCCACGTCCTGCTCGGCTCATAACTGAACTGGTGGTTGTTCAATAGGGGCACTTCCCTTCATCCCTCTCTTCCACCCTCATCTTCCTTTATTCGTAGGGCCACCGTGGGGAGTCCTGGGCGTCCTCCCCATTAAAACATCCATTTGTTTTATGTTGTGCCTTTGATGAGAGAAAAAAAAGCTGTACGGTCCATCAAAGGATTATGTCAGTACCTGTCAATCAACTAGAGAAAACACGGTGAGGTGAACTATTACCTGACTCAATTCTTTTCAGGGCATGGATACTTCCGTTCCTTCTTAGTAAAGATCGGGAAAGCCACTGACCCAGAGTGCAGATACTGTGGGATAGAAGATGATGATGTCTGCCAGACCTTCTTCACATGCCCACAATGGGAGGGTATGAGGAGGAGTGCGGAAGAGGTCATCGGAACGTTGCTTCCACAGACAATCATACATGAGATGATCAAGAACAAGTCGAGCTGGGACGCAGTGGCAGTATTTGTCACAGCAGTCCTCAAAGCAAAAAAGCTGGATGGAAAATGGAAGGAAGAAGATGAATAGAATTCAAGGAGAGACCATAAGTAGGAGCAGCCTTTTGGCTCAAAAAAAGGGCTCACCCTGAAGTAGTACTGTACAAGTGGTTCCGGGGTGAGTCCTAAGCAGAGAGAGTGGGGTTTTAGTTGTTTTGTGATCAGCGACCTCTTCGCATTTCTGTCAATTCGCTTCCTTAGCTCATGTGGTAGGAGCTCCGATTCAGAATTGGAATGATAGGAGATCGATCCCCGGTTGAGGGAAGTTAATTTTTGATGATTCAACAATATGGCGCAGTCGTACCGGACCCAAATGGTCTCCTCAGCATTTCTCAGAGAAACAATAATTCATTAAGATTGGGTCATCGAAACAACTCCCTCCGAAGACACGAGTCGAGCCACCGCCTATTTGGACAAACATTGAGCAGATCCTCCGCCCCGTCAATAAGGAACAATAACAAAAAACTCCAAAGCCAGTCAACAATACACGTTCTCACTGGGTTGTAAAAGACCGGCCAAAGCAGCCGCCCTGACTAGGTAACGGAGTACCTAAGATTTCCTAATGTGGTGGGGGAGGGGGGGGGGGAGAGATGTGATCAGCGACCTCTCCGCATTTCTGTCCATTCACTTCCTTAGCTCATGTGGTAGGAGCTCCAATGAGGAATCGGAGAAGGAAGCAGAGGACGTCAATATACTCTTTTCAACATTTATTTGGCTAGCGCTTTCGGGGCAAACTATGGCCCCTTTCTCAAGCCTACAAGAAAAAACAATTAATTGAAGACTACAAAATTAACCTCTAACAATCACAGTTAGTATTAAAAAAAAATTATGTCAAAAAACGTTATTACTTAATATTTAATTTTTATTAAAACTGTTTTAAAACTATTTTTTATTAAAACTATGTTTTAATTAATATTAATTATTAAGTAATAACGTTTTTTGACATAATTTTTTTTTTAATACTAACTGTGATTGTTAGAGGTTAATTTTGTAGTCTTCAATTAATTGTTTTTTCTTGTAGGCTTGAGAAAGAGGCCATAGTTTGCCCCGAAAGCGCTAGCCAAATAAATGTTGAGAAGAGTATATTGACGTCCTCTGCTTCCTTCTCCACGACAACCAAGAAAATGACTACAGCAGGAGTACAGAACAACAGAATCGGAATGATGAGAGATCGATCCCCGGTCGAGGAAGTTAATTTTTGATGATTCAACAGTTGGTAGGCCCAATGCTGGGGAGTCCAACACTGTTGGGGTGAACTTCCCCTTCGTTCTTAAAGAGTTTCCCCACAATAGGTGATGCATCATAGAAGAAAATTTATTTCTATCGAACCATACCGAAGTCGCACGGCGCCTCCATTGCTCAAACCAAGCCAAAACTACAATTAAGGCAATAGAGTCTAACATTCCACGGTATCTTCACAATCTGGCTTAGTTGTATGACTATGCTTTCGAAAAATTAAATCGTATTGTTTTCCCTTGCATTAACCCCTACTAATAGTGCACCTGAACGGTAAGTTATGACACTTACATATAAAAATGTATCTAGCATGCTACCTACTAGGTGTACAATTTTGAAGTGAAGGTACCCTGAAAGAAAAAGAAATATTTCCCATTACTGCTGTTAATTTCAATTCCCACAATTATTCGTAGAATTTTCTATAATATGCAAACCTTTGGAATCGAGCTTGAAACATTTTTTTAAAACGGACTCCCTCAGAACTAAAGGGCATTTTATGGAGTGTGTTCTAGTTTCCGTCAAATTATATCTAACAGGTAGAAAACAGGATGCTGCTACTTCACATTGTCCTAAAGTAGGTCTTTGAAATTTCATATCGTATTCAATCTTTGAAATTTAAACCATTCATGACGTCATTTACAATTTTCATTACATTTTATTGCATCGAGTACCGTAAAACACATTTTAAGGTCTTTCTGACATTGTAAATGTTTTCATTATTTTTATTGCTTTGTTCTTATTGATTCTGAAATTTACATATATCTCACAAGTATTCGTATCTTCAGAGGGACTTGTAAAGTTTAAAATTGAAGGAATTATTGAAATGTTCTTCGTACTATTCTAGTTCCGTCTCGGAAAAATTGATTCTTTACCTTTTTTGAAATAAATTCCTCCTACAAATGTCACCAAACACTCACTTTTTTCCTTCAAAACTGAGACACACACGATGTCAACCAAAGTGAGATCCATCGGGGCGAAGGAGAATGATTTCAAGTGCACAAAATATGATTTATATTTTGGAGCTTAGTTCTTTTACGTATCACTTAGATTCCCAAAGATAACTTATTTTCACTTTGACTTGAAAAACTCAACATGAATTATCACAAATTTATCACGAAATAATGAGTGACTCCCCCAATGTTCTTTTTATACAACCAAAAGAGTAGGTGTATTCTTCAGGAACTGTCACATAACAAAATATTCACAAAGACACCCGTCTGTTCAGGAACAAAGCCACATTTTGAAAAATATCACACTTTCAGGTCTTCCTTGAAAAATACTGCACCCTTCTCGGTTCAGGAATCCGGTGTAAAATGCTGTCACCGCATTCTCGTTTCAGTTGATGGCCAAATCCAATTCGTATTTTTCAGTTTGTTTCATGTAGGCGAAATAACTTCTGAGACAGTTGATTCGTGTTTGCCTACTTTGAAAACGCGAAATTCCAACACGTCAGGGGCGTTTGTCACCCCCGGGGTGAATATTGTGTCCCATATTCACTCACTTTATGCAATTATTTTCTTCAATAGAAGTTTAAAATTTACCATGAAACTATTTCAAATAATTTAAAACAGATCTACTCACAATGTATTACTTTATGCTTAATAAAATGTACTTAAAAACTCGGGAAAGCTCGCAATGCAACGACAGCGACACACTTTCACCCAACAACCGATAAACTAATTTCCACTTCTTATCACTCTTATCTGCCAAGCGCGAGATTTTGAGGAGCATCTAGGATGAGAAGTTGGTGGAACGGCATCAGCGCTGCCTGGCGACGATTAGGTGAACCTTCCAGAACTCAAAATGTTCATGACAGCTCAGTACATCGTTGACACATTTGTACACACATTTTACATTGCGCGCGGAATTTTGTTTTCCCGCTCGCCTTTTTTCCGCATTCAGCTGTTTTTTTTTGTTTTTTTTTTTTGGCCTTTATGGGATTATTCTGGGGTGAAGTTGGAAAATCTATCTCGAGAGAAAGCGTAAATACATCCCCGCCGTTTGCCAGACGCTTAGGCTGGTTGAAGCCTTATACAGCACCTGGTACTAACGGGGATATGTGTATGGTGACGCCTAATTAAAGGAATCCACCTGAGGTACCCCGTAGCCCTTCCTGTCCAAACAGGCTCTCGACAGCCCCGCCTGCCCTTGCGGTTACAGGTGACAGCAGACTGTTACTACACTTTTCCCATTCGAGTGGTACTAAGCATAGCTCGTCAAGCCACCCGGCTATTGTCGGTAGTCGAACTACGTAGCGGGCATCTCCCCCGCACTAAACATCTCCATCAAACTGTCCTGTTTAGGCCGGACGTTGCCTCTCCCATGTAGTGGGACCGAAGACCAGGGGGTCCTGAAAGTCCCACTGGGGAGGGGGATTAAGAAAAAGAGATTCCAGTCGCCGCCGGGGAGTCCGGCTGCTCGGTCCCTTTCCTCCCATTTCTCCGTACCCCAACTTCACCATCACACTGACACTGAACCCATCCAATGAAGGACAGGACAAGCCAGTGTAGATGGATGGACGCCTCAGAGCTGATTTTGGGTAAATTAACGATAACTACGAATAAGAGAGTCATAGTTACTCCTGCCGTTTACCCGCGAGTGAAGTTGGAAGACATTCAACAGAAAAAAATTACCACCATAGGTACCTACCTATTAATTCGTTTTTGGGCGTCTAGCGATTCCTCGAAAAAAATTCCCTGAATTCTCCAGGTTTTCTAGGGTCAATATTCGTTCTTTTCCAGAGTTATAAATTAACTACAATATAATTAATTGTGATCACAATTTCTAAAAATTCAGGTTTTTAAAATAGGTAGGTACTAACTAAATTACTGAGTGAAACAGTTATGTGCAGGAAGAAGGTAAATAAATTGAGAGTTTTATCGCCTACCAGCTAGTTGCCTTAATGCTTATCCTATGGAACGTCCCCTGGAATTAATGAATTACTAAACAATATGTTTTTGATCATGGTTCGGAAACAACCAGAAAGCAAAACGAAACAACGTTGTAAGCAAACGACAGGAGTTCGTTACGAAGTTTATCAAAGTAGCTGTGTCCATAATCCGTAAAATACCTAATTTTCCAATACGCTATACCCTCCTTCAAAAGTTGACATCTGCGAATCCTATTAAGCACTACGGAACCCGGCTTTCACAAATCACATCAGGCGACAGATAAGAGAGATAACATATGTCTTGGGCTCCTGAAGGTTCATCTAATTGTCGCCAGGCAGCGCTGATGCCGTTCCACCAACTTCTCATCCTAGATACTCCTGAGATTTTGCATGGAGAAGAGATTTGAACCAAGTAGGGGCTATTCTTCATCTTCACTACTGTAAAAATTGGACGCGAAGTCGCGCAGTTTTTCTGATCGATACATAAATTTGAATTAGAAAATGGTTGTACCGTACTCACTCCCTACGTCACATCACCTCATTTTACGGCAATAACTTATCAACAATATAATTTTGAAATTAGGGTTAGTTACTTCAAAGCCAGGTACTTCGCCGAGTTCTGTTCACTTTGACATTTAGCAGTCCTCTTACATCATCCCACTTGCAAAATCTTACCTAGAGGATTTTTGCTTTCAAATCATGTGAGATTTCACTTGTGTCAAGGAGACGGACAGCTTCCTCATTGACACGAAATCTTAGTCGATCACACTGGCGCCTGTCGTTTGATGGCCTCTTGTAAAAACTACGAAATTTCAAGTAGTCCCCAATAGAATGACACCATTCATGACATTATACAACAACAATCGACGTGATGAACAGTTTTGCTGGGTCTTCATCTCTTCAACATCCAAGGCGTGAAGTTGTAAATTTTCTCCCATGTAAAAGACGTGAAGGGAAGAACCAAAACTTGTCCGTGTATCAATTTTGACTTACAGAATCAGGCCAAATCTACCGTTGCGTTTTGTCTGTCGTTTGTAGTCTCAATCCCCCTTGTGATCTGATATCCTCCCTACAGTGTGGTGTCGAAAATGTACCCCTTAAAGTCGTAATTTGTAATATCGTCGCTGCCACAGCAACACTGGCTATCTGATTTTTGCCAACTTTTCAGGAGAGCGAAAAAACTGGTTATAAATAACAGAGGCTAACTACATCAAGAGTGCACAACAACATAAGCTATCTGCACTAAAAACTGTCATCACCTCAAACCCAAATGTTTCAACCGAATTCAATGAAATCAATGCTCAAATATTGATAATCGAACTTCATTCTTCCCGAAATGAGTGAAAAAGTAGAAATTATTCCATTTAATCATCATGAAAACCAATGGCGTGGTCACACGAGGTAGGAGATAGTAAGGTAAAAACATGTAGATAGCCACTGTTTCCGAACTAAAATCACTTAGTCAGTGTTGCCTTTTTCGTGATAGCGGGGTCAGTGTTGCCAATAGCAAAAAACCGACTTCACCAATCGATCCAGCACGAAAAATTACTTAAGAAACCGTCAAAACCTGAAAATCGCCAAAATGTCACTTAGCCAGTGTTGCTGTGGCAGCGACGATATTCTAGTAGTGCAGAATTCTATGTTCCCTCTTGTCTGTCCATTCGCTTATATTTCATAAATTTATACTGCACGGCTGGAATTGTTCATCGTACTTCATCCAGCATCTTTGAATTTTTATAATGTTGCTTCTTTGATCTGGAAAAGTGCTTCCTTCCTTTTTTTAATTTCTCAATGTTCTTTGCATGTTATTTACAATATATTCGGTTTACTAGTAATCATAAGTGACAAAATTAAATTTCAAGGAGCAGCGAGCGTGTATATCATTGTTCGTCATCTTTGGTTTTTTCAGGAAGGGTATGTTCCGAACTGTGTCTCAACTCTACAAGGATCAGCTGTCGAAACTGATGATCACACTTCGCAACACGAACCCCAATTTCGTCCGTTGCATTCTCCCCAATCACGAGAAGAGGGCCGGGAAGATCGACGCTCCTCTGGTGCTGGACCAGCTGAGGTGCAACGGTGTGTTGGAAGGCATCAGAATTTGCAGACAAGGTTTCCCCAACAGAATCCCATTCCAGGTAGGCTTCGGCAGCGACCATATCGATTTTCTTAAGCCATCAGTCAAGGAACGAAGGAGTAGTAATAGCAATTTTACACTGCTGTCTGCATCTAAACCTGTTCCACAAGCTAGTATTGTGAATTTCACAATACAGGGTGTCTACAAAACAGCTGTAAGGAATTTAAGGGGTCGATTCTACAACTAATGTCCAACAAAAAGTGTCTCCTAGAATTTTTTTAAACGCCTCTTTAACCGACTTTTTTCATTTTTGAGTTTTTTTTTCGTGTTTTCGACCTTACACCATTAAAACTGTCATAACTCTCTTAAATTACACTCAAAAATTAAAAATAAGGATACCGTTGGAGAGAGCGTCAAATTTCCTATCTCCCTGATACTAAATAACAAATTTTCAGTTGAATTACACGAGGAATAAAGCAACCTAAAAAGTGAACTTAGTAAATTTTCGAAAAATTCCCGTTTTTCAACGCCTATAAATCTCCAAATATTACCAGGTAAAGTTCTGTTGCCGGAAAGCCTACAAACTGCGCCAGAATCTCAGCTTTCCAATGGTATAATCAAAACATATTCTACAACCGTATTTAGGGGGGAAATTCGTGTTTGAACGCGGAAAAACGTGCATTTTTTCAACGAAATCGGCGCTCTGGCCTCCTGTTTCCGGAGGCCTCGCGGTCTACTGCGGCGCCGACCCACCCACTGCTGTCGTCCGACCCCTCAGATCGACTAGGCGGAGCGCCGATTTCGTTGAAAAAGTGCACGTTTTTCCGCGTTCAAACCCAAATTTCTCCCTTAAATACGGTTGTACAATATGTTTTGATTATACCACTGGAAAGCTGAGATTCTGGCGCAGTTTTCACTGTTCTTGCATCTTGAAAAAGTATGGGTTCTCGTGGTTCAATTTGTGATTGAAAGAATGCGAGGTTTCCGAAATTACGTAAAATTCACGTTTTAGAGGACGTTTTCATGTTTCAAACCTTGACTCAAAAAAAAAGTTGAGGCATCTATCCGATAGGAAATTTAATGCTCTTTCCAACGGTATCCTCAAATTGTAATTTACACAGCTAGTTAACGTAGTTATGACCAATTTAATGACATAAGGTCAAAATCACGAAAAAAAAGTTTAAAGTTAAAATATCTCGAAAACGAAGGGTTTTAAAAAAAATTGCTAAGATACATTTTTTGTTGCTCATTAGTTGTAGAATCGACTGGTACCGTACGGCAGACCAGTTAGGCTTACACCCTGTATAGGCACTTACAGTGGTTCCATTTACCTGTACAAACCAAGTTTTTTGGGTTTCCTATTTTATCAGGGTTACACATGCTCATTCCAAAGCCCTTATTTATTCGCTTAGTCGGTCAAAGATAACATCCGCAAGTGTTTCCAGTCGGCTCGACTTCAAAGTTATCTACGCACTTTCCCACGTTTCCGATTCCTTTTCTAATCTTTCACGATTTCGCCTCTTTTGACAGGAATTCCGACAAAGATACGAGCTCCTGACGCCCAACGTCATCCCGAAAGGGTTCATGGACGGTAAAAAGGCTTGCGAGAAGATGATCAACGCGCTCGAACTCGATCCTAATCTCTACAGAGTCGGTCAGTCCAAGATATTCTTCAGAGCTGGAGTTCTAGCTCACCTTGAAGAAGAACGCGACTATAAGATCACTGATCTGATAGTCAATTTCCAGGTTGGTGTTTGATTGTATTTTCGTAGTAACTGTGTAATATAGAAACATCAACTTGCTTATTCAAGCTTATAATGTTGACTATTCCAGGCTTTCTGTAGAGGATATCTTGCTCGAAGGAACTACCAAAAGCGTCTTCAGCAGCTCAACGCAATTCGTATTATCCAGCGAAATTGCTCAGCGTATTTGAAGTTGAGGAACTGGCAGTGGTGGCGACTTTACACTAAGGTATGTAATGCCCTTTCCAAAACGTAAAACGTAGTGCTCATGTAAAGCATAAACGTTTAACGTGATTGTGTTATAACTGTTTTAATTGGTATTACTACCTGATGAATAACTATTCAAAAATATTGTTATCTTTGCAAGAAATCTCTTGACAACCTTGATATGCATTGCAGGTCAAACCTTTGCTTGAAGTTACCAAACAAGAAGAAAAGCTGACGCAGAAAGAAGACGAACTGAAGCAAGTCCGCGAGAAACTGGACAACCAAGTGAGATCCAAGGAAGAGTACGAAAAGAGGCTTCAAGACGCATTGGAAGAGAAAGCTGCTTTGGCAGAGCAACTCCAGGCTGAAGTCGAGCTTTGTGCAGAAGCCGAAGAAATGAGAGCCAGGTGCGTTTCTTGAAATTTTTTCTTGAAAAATGAAAAAAAATTGAAAAAAAAAATTTTTTGAAAATTTTTGATTTTTTTTTGTTTTTTGATTTTTGAATTTTTTTTTTTGACATTTTTCTTATTCAATTCAGTATTTGATAATGTGGACAATTGTTTGTGAAATATCCGTTGTCTCTCCAGGTTGGCTGTGAGGAAGCAAGAGCTCGAAGAGATCCTCCACGATCTAGAGGCTCGAATAGAGGAAGAAGAACAGCGAAACACGGTCCTCATCAACGAGAAGAAGAAATTGACTCTCAACATCGGCGACCTCGAAGAGCAACTTGAAGAGGAAGAAGGGGCTCGGCAGAAACTCCAACTCGAAAAGGTCCAGATCGAAGCTCGGCTCAAAAAAATGGAAGAGGACCTCGCTCTGGCCGAAGACACCAACTCCAAAGTCGTCAAGGAGAAGAAAGTGCTGGAAGAGAGGGCGAGTGACTTGGCACAGACCTTGGCTGAGGAAGAAGAAAAAGCCAAACACCTCGCCAAGCTCAAGACCAAGCACGAGACGACAATAGCGGAATTGGAAGAAAGGTTACTCAAAGACAACCAGCAGAGGCAGGAAATGGACAGGAACAAGAGGAAGATCGAATCAGAGGTTGGTACATTGTTTTATTTTAATAAACCTACAATCGAATTCCCGGTTGGCAATGACGAAGTTTTACATTATATCTTCATTTTTAGGTTAATGATTTGAAAGAACAAATTAACGAGAAGAAAATCCAAGTTGAGGAGCTGCAGTTGCAACTTGGGAAGAGGGAAGAAGAAATTGCTCAAGCTCTGATGAGGATTGACGAGGAAGGAGCAGGTACAAATTCTTTTAAACATTGAACTATTTGGTGTAAGACAATAGTGGGCAGATTTCATATTAGTTTGGTGTAAAGGATCAAAACGAAGTACG
Source organism: Apolygus lucorum (assembly GCA_009739505.2). Taxonomy (NCBI): domain Eukaryota; kingdom Metazoa; phylum Arthropoda; class Insecta; order Hemiptera; family Miridae; genus Apolygus; species Apolygus lucorum. The sequence continues at coordinate 21,706,274 of CM019171.2, forward strand.
AAGTTTAGGAGTGATTTTAGCGAATTTTCAAGGAAAATGATGCTATTGCAATGGCCTCAAAATTTTTAGAATGGACTTTTTTGAAAAAATTTTACACTTAAATCCGTTTTGGAACATTCTGAAACGATTCCTGAAGTTTTTCCAAAAATCAAGTGTGTTCGTATATATATAAAGCATGCTGGTATGGTAGGTATACTGAAAATCGAAAAAAACCAACAATAGCCGTGTGGGTACTCTATGAGTTCGTGGAGACGAGTAGAACGTGAATATGGTCTCCTAAGATCTTCAAAGCATACCCAGTGCATAAAGTACCTATGTTGGTATGGTAGGTATACTGAAAATCGAAAAAAACCAACAATAGCCGTGTGGGTACTCTATGAGTTCGTGGAGACGAGTAGAACGTGAATATGGTCTCCTAAGATCTTCAAAGCATACCCAGTGCATAAAGTATATTGGTATGCTATACTGAAAATCGAAAAAACCAAGAAACGTGTAAAAAAAACTTTCTAAAAGAAATTGCAACACCATTGTTCCTTCTATTAACCATACCTTCAACCGAATGATTTATTTAAAATTCGCTCATTAATTCATGCTGCATGAATGGACTTTTTTATATGCATTAAAATTGGTACTACAATTGTATTACTTTTTAGGAGATTTGGAAAAAAATTACAAGAGGCATTTGATATTATCTCAAAAGCCGACAGAAAAGTTGAGTTTTAAAAAGTGCTAATAAATTGAAGGTGTGATACCCTTAGGGATGACCATGATTGTCTACAAAGTGGCGCCTGAAGTATCGACAGGCCACATTTTATGTTTATTTCCACTTTTTCAATTATCTATTTCCCAACAGGCAAAGCTCAGACTCAAAAGGCTCTCAGGGAATTGGAGTCTCAGCTGGCTGAGCTGCAAGAGGATCTCGAAGCTGAAAAGGCCGCTCGCGCCAAAGCTGAGAAACAGAAGCGCGACCTCAACGAAGAACTCGAATCCCTCAAGAATGAACTGCTCGACTCTCTGGACACGACCGCAGCTCAACAGGAATTAAGGACCAAGAGAGAACACGTAAGTCAGCTTTGGAGTTGTTATTTATAGTTATTTTCCCCCTTCTACTTCCTTCGGAGTTTCCCCTTCATCGGTCTTGTGCTCTCTTACCCTCGAGCTTTCACATTAGCCGTTCAACTGTCGTGAGGATCATTTAAAAAGATCTTGAGCTTTCAAAAGTTTGAGGCCGATGTGTTCCCCGCGACTCTTGGGTGAAGGAGGAAGTAAAGGTCAAGGAAGGAGGTACAGGGGAAGAGCGCAGTGGTTCACCTGGGGTATCAAAAAACTGAACTCGAGGCTACCGAAAATGATTAGAAGTGGTGACTGTCGAAAAGTAATGTGAAGTCAAAACGAAGAGAACGAAAATTCAAAAAATTTGCAAGAATACATTTATTTGAGAAACTAGAAATTCCTTTTTTTTTCCTCACGCCGCACAGTACTGTGAGTATGTGTTAAAAATCTAAAAAACTAATGTCTATTAGTATTGGAAAGGAGTGCAAGAACCTATCCCCAGATAGTCTTTGAGCACGTTTAAATAGGTTTTCTGACCTCACAAGCCTCTTACGGATCACCAAAGGGCATGTTCCGCGATCATTTCACCCAAAACGCTAACGATGAACCTCATTATGAGTGCGGATACCGTCATATCAACAAGTTGGGTCTTATTGCTCTTCATGACGAGTCACGGCATAAATATTTGCTTTATTCGCGTTTTTTAAATAATTTTTGAAGTATGAATTTCCCCTAAGCACTCGGTAAAATCGTCACAACAATTTAGCTTCAGAGTCTACCAAGGTAGCGGAAGCTTTGTTTTCACTTTTCAAGGATGAAAAAAAAAGTTCTCCTAAATCAAAATTTTCACTCGCGTTTTGCGTTTTAGACCTTTCTGAACAATTATGGTTCCTTGTCTGTGTGTCTGTCTGTCTGTGTGTATGTCATGAATTCCTTGTAACGCGCATAACTATACGAAGTTATTTTCCGATTTCTATGAAATTTTCAGGGATTGTGCGGGTTGGTGTGTAGATGGTCCCCTATGAAAATCATCATCCCCGGACTGGTAGAAGCGAATGCGCATGCGCAAACGTGAATTCCTTGAAAAGGCCATAACTTCCACATTTTCTACCCGATTTCGATGACATTTTTAGGTACTTTGAGATTGGTGTTTTGAGATTAACTACTATGCATCGGATCATCTATATGTCGGCGGCATCGCCAGTATTCAAATTAGGCGCTACCGGAATATAATAAGATATTTGAATCAGTTTCTCGATGGATCGAATGAACGAGAAGCCTATTGACTCAGCTCTCGATACTGGACGAGTGTATCGAGAGGGGGAAAGGAGTTCAGGAGAACCCTGCAAAGGGATGTCGGTCTAGTAATGTTTGATGAGTTAAATTCAATCGTAATGCTATTGTAGAGCAATGCAAATGGTGTGATAATGTCGAGTTATGATTAGTGAATACGCCCTTTCCGTCATATATAATCGGGTTATGGATACGAGGAAGCTATGTGCCACACCCACTTGGCAGACGTTTTTCTTCTTAAACCTTAACATTAAATAGTTAATTTCTCAAAAAGAGGAGAAATGAGGAATTAGAGCATTTGATGAATGTTTTCTGGCAATATCCCTTGACTCAATCCCGTTGGAATTATCCGCGACTTTTTTTTCTATGAAATTTTTAATCCTAATAGAAAGCTTTTTGAAAAATTGAAGTCGCAGGAAAGTGTGAAGAGGAAAAAAAAAAAACACATCCTCGCATTTTTCATATCAACAGAATAGAACAGAAAAGTCATCAACCAGTATCTGATTAGGGATAACTTCATTGATACGACCACCATCCACAAAACTGATACCTAATGCTGTACCAAGCACATCTAAGCTATGGAACTGAGTTGTAGAAGCGCTCTCTCCAGCATCAGCAGCGCTAATGACAGTGACGATTTAGATTCATCAATCAGTGTAATGCACTGCTAAAGACAATCTAATTATTACCTATGTTTCGGTACCCAGACTTTTATAAAATTGGTGAAATGTTACTTTTGTTTTGAATTTAAAATTTCAGTATTTTTCATAAACTTCTCCTATTATTATTTATTGTGCAATTTTCCTTCCTTAAAATATGAAGAAGTATGAAATCCATGATCAGAGCAACCTTCCCTAACAGAACTCTCCACAAATTGATTTTTGATCACTTGACCTATAAACTCACAGTACTGTGCGCCAAGTATGTTCATTATGGCGCTTCAGCCATCAAACTCCTCGCAGCCCGATATAATTTTGATAATTTCGACCATTTGGTCTCGTCGGTTTCAAAGCGTACCCTGATATCCTCGAGTGGAGGGCAGTCGAAAATAAGGCTACTTGTCATGTGTAACAAGGCTAGAAATTATATTTAAGGGTAATTTCGACCTTGTATAAATAAAATGGTAAAATAAATTGCAGACTCTACTACCACCCTAGTATTTCTAGGGAAAACTAATCTAATTAAACAAAATTAGATTGAAATAAAATTAATCTAGGTTCACACAGAACAATGGAAAAAGGGAAAATAAGCAAAATCAAACAATATAAGGAGAAACGAAAATTGAAATGAAATGCAAAATGAAAATGGCAGGAAAACTCTGCATGAAAATGGAAAAATTAAATAAAGGAAGATAAAAAAATAGGGGAAAATCCTTCCCACAAAGAAAATAAAGAAAATTGACTAACTGTCAAATTAACCTATGGTTTACTTAAAACCAAAAAGTAAAATTCCTTCTGAATAGAAGAGAAAAATAAATGAACAAAGAAATGACCAACTTGTCTTGGAAAAAGAGAAAAATAGAAAAACGAAGAAATAAACAGTTTATTTCAGGTCAGTTACTGACCTGAAACTCTCTGGTTGAAGAAAAGAAAGAAAAGAAAACAGAACTGGACAATTGGAGAAAAGAAAATCGAAGGACAAAACCGCGAAAAGGTTTTACAAAACGATGGTTGGAAAACTCTGAGAACAGAAAGGGGAAGCGAGAGGGCTAGTACTTGCAGCGACAAAGCCTAACTGACAAGTGGTGGTGATTAATCGTTACACTCGCTTATGGAGGTGTATTAATTCGAAGGCAAGTCCGCTAGATGGCGCAAGACTTGCCTTATGGTAATTTTTAGATAGAGAACATTCCAGAGTTATTCATGTAGCGTTTAAAGGAAGAGTAGTTATTAGTTTATATTATTATTATCACCATCAAATTGATGTTATTGGGGGAGAGATGTGACACATGGTCATCGATTGGCAAAGGGAACAAAACGGATCACTCCTCAGCCCGATGCGGCGGAGGTGGGTATTCAGGTAATCGTGGCCAGTTATGGTAGAAATTCCTCCAGTGATGACAACTGATAAACCAATTGAAGAAGAAATGACTGTCGATCAAAACACAACTTAATGGATCGACAAAAAGATACCCATCATTTTTGTGATTATATACTCTGATGCCTTTATACAGCTATAAAACACTAACTTTTAATATATTTTCTCTGAATAAATTTTTTTTTTAGAACCCTGTTAAACGTATTTTAGGTCTAACTCCGTAAATATTCAACGTACTTGGCAGCATCTAAAAAACACCATGGTGAACACACCAATTACAACATGTTGAATCAGTTGCATTCAAGATTCCCCTCCAAGTCTCTTACGAAGAATTTCCAAAACTCCGCAAGACCAAACCCCGTTTTTTTTCGTGGAACACTCAGAAACGGCCTTGATCGTGAAATAAATTGAAAAATGTCGCTCAAGAACCACCATCGCCCATCTAATAAGAGGCGACTTTTTAAGAGACCACAAAACTGATAATAATGGCTATTGCTGTAATTTGATCACAATCAACATTTCAACGTCGTAAAGTTTCAAGTTCAAGACAGTCCTTCTAAATGATTTGTATGGAAATATGCAGAAAATATTGAGGAGACCTGATTTTTATTAATAAGGGTTTTTTAGGTGAGAATAATAAATTAATACACGAACTCGTCCAAAACATCTAACAGCAAAGCATATTAAACATTCTCAGCATAGCACTACATTTCAGACTTCTAATGCCGTTAAAAAAATTAATTTGGTTGTTTATTAGCATTTATTTCTTTAAGTAAACATCAGAACCCTAAAATTTGATTTACAAACAAATTCACGTAAAAAAAAAAGGAAAAACACGAAAATAATTGAGGAATATTGGTGAGACACTTCGAGTCGGATGATTTCTTCTTTATGTTGTGCGATGCTGACTAAATCACGATTTGCAACTCTCCTAGTAGCGGTAACGGAAAACCAACTTCAGCCAATGAATCAGGCAGCAAAAATGGAATAGTAACCACCAAAAATTCAGTTTTGAAAAATGTTAGATGTGCGAGGCTTGTTTTCAAGCACTGTTAGAATATGGAGTATTATAATATTTTCGGTAGGTACTTTCCGTCCCCCACCCCGGTCTATCCAACACGCCCGCCCGGTGTTTCTAGGCATTCCTTCTTACTTACATTGCATACTTACAGTCGAATTCGTCACAATTTCAAGCTGTGGGAAAAAATTATATTATTTTAAAAAAAGAAGGAAAAAAAAAATTACCGTGTCTTTAGAAGTTGCCGATGTCGGTGAGATTTGTTGAAACAAATTGGCGTGGTTGTGGTTTGATTGCCTCCACATGAATTCGCACATACAGGTATCGAGTATGAATTAGCTGTTCCGCATTGCCTTTGTCTTTGTCTTTGTCCTTGGTGAAGAGATGCTTGTAAACCAACCGATTCATCGGGAAGGTTTAGGACCTAAGCAAGCGCGCAGCGCCCGTCGTCAATGACTTTATCCCCTTGTTGAAGACGGTCCCCTATGAAAATCATCACTCCCGGACTGATAGTAGCCGCTGCGCATGCACGAACTTGAATTCCTTGTAACAGCCATAACTTCCACATTTTCTATCCGATTTCGATGAAATTTTCATCGGTTTTGCGGATTAGGTTGTAGATAGTCCCCAACGAAAATCAAGTCCTTAAAATTGATAGTAGCCTCTGCGCATGCGCAAACGTAAAATCCTTGTAGCAGCCATAACACTTACATTTATCATCCGAATTTGATGAAATTTTTTTAGGATTGTTCTGATGGCGTGTAGATGGTCCCCTATGAGGGTCGTGGAAGGTACTTAGAGATTGATGTTTTGAGATTAACTACTATGCATCTTCTATACATTCGGTTTACGGATACGAGGAAGCTATGTGCCACACCCACTTGGCAGACGTTTTGTGTTTGGGAGAATGACATTTCAAAATGCCCACTCAAGCTCTCTTCACTCTGGACGTGACGTCTGGGTACTAATTAGTAGGAAATGAAACATTAAATCAGAAATGTTCTTCAACTGGTCAAAAATGTGATTGGTGAAACTATTACATAATTCTACTAAGCTAAAACTGAACGTTGTGAAGTACCGATTTGAAACATTTATTGTCTATATCTCGGTATTCTTTGAAAAAACGGCGGAAGATTTTAAAGAGGTGTCGTATTCGGGCGTAGAGGCTTACTGATTGATCTATTAGCGTGTCCACCCGACCCCTTTCAAAACCCTTTGAAGGGCTTCCAAGATTATCGTGGTAACTTCTTCGAATGGAGTAGTCTAAAAACACACCATGCTCCAAAAGCGTATTTTCGATGTTATGACGGAACACTCGCGCGAGGTTCGTTCAGAGTGTCGACACCTTCCAGTGTCTCATGTTGTTTCAAACTGCTATCTTTTCGTTTTGGAATTCACAACTACGTATTATTAGTTTACAATCAACATTATCTTCACCTGAGTTGCGAACTTATCTACCATTTTTTTTTTCCTTCAGGAACTGGCAACGCTCAAGAAAACATTAGACGAGGAAACGCACATTCACGAAGTATCTCTCACAGAAATGAGGCACAAACACACCCAAGAAGTCGCTGCGCTCAACGAACAATTGGAGCTACTCAAAAAGGTAAATTCCATCTACAGTATTCAACTCACTTTGTTTTCATAACAGTTGAGTAAGTAATACATGTAAATGATCTTCTTTCGGCCGGAAACGATCCACCGGCGTTTTTAGGGGCGTTTTTTTTTCACCCAACATTGAAAAGTGAAAAAATTTTCGATTTTTTGTTTTTGACATCGAAAAATTCTTTATTGAAATACGCACAAAATGGTGTATTATTTTTGAATTTTGTTCAATTAGAACGGGTAGAAAAATGCTCTTGAAGTTGGAAAAGCAACGAAACACGAGAGAAAAACCTTGAAACGTAAAACATCAAATTTTGAGGGGCGTTAAATTTTTTTTCTTGGCCGATTCCAATGGTTCATTATTGGAAATAATAAACCAAAACGGGCGAAAAATTGAACTGACAATACCAAAACCGCGAAAAACGCTGCAAATTATTACACAAATGTTTATTTTTTTCTCTATAGGGTGTAACAGTATAAGAATGTCAACCCGAAGAAATTCGATTCTATAACTGATTTCCGATCGAAAATGCCTTATAGCAAATTTCGTTTAACCCCTTGTTTTTCCAAGTTTTTTTAATTTTAAGATTTTTTTCGTTTTTTTGACCTTATGTCACTAAAACGTCCGTAACTCCTTTTGGATACAATAAAAATTAAAACTAATTATACCGTTGGAAAGAGCGTTAAATTTCCCATCTTTCTGCTACGGAGTTGAAAATTTTCAAGTACATAATAAGTTACGGAAGTTTCAAGAACATAACGTCAAAAAAACGAAAAAATCATAAAATTGTGAAAATTTGGAAAAACAAGGGGTTAAACGAAAATTGATAAGAGGCATTTACGATCGGAAATTAGTTGTAGAATCGAAATTCTTCGGGTTGACGTTATTATAGTCTTACACCCTGTTTAGAAACAAGGACTTGAAATTTGTATTCTTTAATCTTGTTTGTAGGGGCCACAATCGCCGTACACATTCTAATTGTTTCACAATGATCTCCAAAAAGAAGGAGGATGCGCACCTTAAACGAAAAAATTAATTAGAACTTATTATACCGTTGGAAAGAGCGTTAAATTTCCTATCTCCCTGACGGATAACCAAAGTTTTTTAAATCGGCAAAAAGGGTGAAAAATGTACTTGAAGAGGAAATATTGTCAAATATTGAAAATCGCAACTTTTTCAACCGCTCATAAGTCCCTGTTTCCAGCGTGTAAATGGTTGCCTGTAAGCCTAAAAGATGCACCAAAATCTCAGCTTTCCAACGATCTAGTTATTTTCATTTTTAAATTAGGATTTATCACAGAACTTTGTGTTGGAATACGAAAAAACGTGAATTTTTTCAACGGAATCGACGCTCCGGCTAAGGCGATTTGAGGGTGGCGGGCGGGGCAGGAGCTCTTTAATTCCGCAGCGCCAATGTAAAATAGCACTCAAATGTGGATTCAAATTGAACTTGATTTGTAAACATTTTATTCATGTTTGACATATTTCTTGACAACTTTACAACTAAACTAGAGTAAACATTACAATAGGAATCTCGAAAGGACATTTATACAAAAGAAAATCCATTTTACTCCAATTCGACTTTTTGGAACTAAACCTCAATTATTAACTAATTATCGTTATTAAAAATGCGCACAAATTTTGCTGTTACCAAAACGACTAATTCGTGGTTGAATTTTTTCAGGCCAAATCCGCACTAGAAAAATCGAAAGCACAACTTGAAGGGGAAGCCGCTGAGCTCGCCAATGAACTGGAAACAGCAGGCACGAGCAAGGGCGAGAGTGAAAGGAAACGAAAGCAGGCCGAATCTTCTCTGCAGGAGCTCTCGTCGCGACTCTTGGAAATGGAGAGATCCAAAGCCGAGATCCAAGAGAGAGCACAGAAACTTGCTGCTGAAGCTGAATCTGTCAATCAGCAGTTGGAAGCTGCGGAGCTGAAAGCTTCAGCGGCCCTCAAGGCATCAGGTAACGTTTCTGATGAAGAAGTTATTCGCTTTCTGATTGCTCACTAAAGGAGCAGCAAAGCAGCAACTACTGACATTGTTGCCAGGATTATGAGGTGTCTGGTTGGCATGTCATTTCTACCTGTACAGCTGGCAGATGAATTTGTATTCAATAGCCTGACTAAGTAGGCCTCAACTGGTTTGTATTATGTGAGGATCCATCCTGTGACTTTGAATTATTGACCACCTGGATTTGACTACATCAGTTGGAACATTTTACAGAGGTGCAATCGACATACTAGTTAGAACCTAATGGAGTTTTGTTTCGTCAAACTGCTGCTGAATGAGAGCCTATTTCAGCATAGCTGATATGCTTGCTGGCTAGTGTATGGCTTTACTCAGGTTCAATGAATTTAGTGAGATCTGGTTGTTCTTCATAACATCTTGTATACCTCAGAAGTTACGCGGCTTGAGCTCCAGAAACAATTCAGCGCAACTTCGAGCTCAGTCCAAACATTGTTGTGGTTTAGTACACTGTTAGCCATTCATTGTCACCTTTATTTTCTCAGTACCGTTGTAATATTTTGAACAGGAACCTTGGAGACTCAGCTGCAGGAGGCGCAAGTGCTCCTGGAAGAGGAAACCCGGCAAAAACTGTCGTTGACCACCAAGCTGAAAGGCCTCGAAAGCGAAAGAGATGCTCTCAAAGAGCAACTCTACGAAGAGGACGAGGGTAGGAAGAACCTAGAAAAACAGGTAGGCCGTCGATTTCGTTCGAAGAGCATTGCACTTGGAACTGCACATCACGTCATATCATTTTTGGTATTGTTTGCATTTCTAGATGGCGATACTCAATCAACAAGTAGCTGAAAGCAAGAAAAAATCTGAAGAAGAAACGGAAAAAATAGCTGAACTCGAAGAGAGTCGCAAGAAATTGCTCAAAGTGAGTTTGTTTTTATACATTCGTGCTCAAATGAATTTAGGTAGGTACCTATTGTACGTAATAGTATCGTTAATTACAATGAAGCCTTAACAAACATCTTGTATGTTATCATTTTTAGGACATAGAAATTCTGCAAAGGCAAGTAGAAGAACTTCAAGTTACCAACGACAAGTTAGAGAAAGGCAAGAAGAAGCTGCAGTCGGAGCTGGAAGATCTCACCATCGACCTGGAGTCACAAAGAACAAAGGTGGTCGAGCTCGAGAAGAAACAAAGAAATTTCGACAAAGTTTTGGCCGAAGAGAAAGTAAGTGGTTATCTAAGTTATGCTCTTTTTGTACTGCCGCTTCATCTATTAGCATTATAGCAAATATATAGCATTTCCAAGTCAAATGAAACCTTTTCCAAACATAGTGTATTTCTGTCGTTAGTCGTTAATCGATAGTCACAAAAAAGACATCGGACGTATGGATTGGTGGACGTTGGATCTCCCCTTAATTACCTATCGGTTTCTCCGTGTGGGCGTGGAAGGTAGGTACGAGGGACGTCCGGAAAAAAAGGGGACAAATGCTGTTAAAATTAGAAAAATGCATATATTTTAATGAAATTCTCAGGATATGTTCAAAATTTAATCCTTTATTTTTCAACATAGTCCCCGGCAAGTTCTACACACTTCTGCATCCTAGGCACGAGCTTTTTTATGCCTTCGTCATAGACGCTTCGCTCCACCTCCAACAGCCACTTCTCCACAGTCTCCTTGACCTCCTCGTCGCTGGAAAACCGTTTTCCACCCAGGAACTCCTTCAGTTTTATGAACAGATGAAAATCCGAGTGCGCCAGGTCAGGGGAATATGGTGGGTGGTTAATGACATCCCATCCAAATCTCACAAGGAGGTCCTGGGTCACACGCGCAGTGTGGGGCCTGGCGTTGTCATGAACGCCTCGAGTCAGCATTCCCCTTCTTTTGTCCTTAATTTTTTTTTCAATTTTGTTAAGGTTTCACAATAGGCATTGGCGTTGATGGTGGTCCCTCTGACCATGAAATCAACCAATAACACTCCCTGTACCAGAACACAGATGCCATGATTTTGCGTTCCAAAAATTGCACCTTGAATTTTTTGGCACTGGGGGAGTGGGTATGGCGCCACTGCAGGGACTGTCGTTAGGACTCAGGGGTATAGTGGCATACCCAAGTCTCGTCCCCAGTCACTATAGAGTCCAGGAACGCTTCACACTTGATCACTGCCCGAATCTCGCACCTGCGGTAGGTGGAGCAAAGACACCTGCAGAGGTTGACGCGACGGGCTCCTGCGACAACATTTTTTAACGAACTGAGACGGGCGAGCGCTCATTGTGACCGTTAGGAGTTCTCCTACACGAAAAAAAAAAAAAAAAAATTGAAAAAAAAATGCTCATCACCCCCTACGACAATTGTTCCCTTTTTTTCCGGACGTCCCTCGTAGGTACCCAGTCTCATTCAACAGTCAGAAATTTCTCGAACTTACTTGTTTCCTATTCTACTAAGGTGAGATTTACTTCGATAATCCTATGCCTAAAATTCATTGAATTTTCATTTTGGCAACTTCTTTGTACGATAGGTACAATTGCATCCATCTGAAATTTGCAGAGTATCTACCTATCCAGGTACCTCATTTCACTCATTTTCTCAATAGGTTTCCATTTGATTTGCAAAAGGTTTCATTTGACTTGAAAAGGTTTCATTTGGCTTGGAAAAGGTTTCATTTGGCTTGGAAATGCTATATTATTAAATAGTATTCTTAGTCGTCACTCAAGTCCCAGTTAGCCCTCAAGTGTGCCGGTACAAGTGGAGACTACCCCTGGCGCAATTCATGGACGTACACTTGAGTGTCGCCTGGAACGTCACTAGCCACTCAAGTGAGGGGGTCACTCAAGTCCGCACTCGACCTTATTCACGGTATTTATAAACTAAACTTGACCTCAAGTCGAGTTGGCACGCGACTTCAAAAGGCCAAAATCCCAAATGAGCTCCTGGGGTGCCACTTAAAGGTTTTCACAGCTGTTAATGGAAAATGGAATAAAATTATAATATTAAGTAATTTAGTAAACAAGAATATTTATTTCAATAGCTTGAAATAATGCAAAATACATTATTTAATTATTATTATTTTTAATAATTATTATTTATAATTGATGTTTCGTTGCCATCCATATTTACTGCTAAAACTTCGTTGTTTTGTTTCCAAAATTAAGTGCTTGATTTTGAGAATTCGTAGTTCATATTTTCATAAAAGTGCTTACGATTTTCATACAGTTTCAGCAAAGCATTTTTATAGTGATTTTGTTAATTATGATGAGTAGGACGGAAAATTCGACCAGTTTTTAGAAGTTTTTTAGGTGGAGCACAAGCTAGAACCTCCAGTCTATTGTTACAGCAAGTGCTGCCAACTTTTGGACATTTCAAGTAAATTGAATTGTAAAACTGATAGTAAATTGAATATAATTAAAATTAAACTGAGTAAAACTAAAAGTAAATTGGATTATTCAATCCACCGATTTATTAATCCAGTTTACTTTTAGTCGCAGACGTACTTTGGAAATCCTCCACCTCTGTGGCTTTGGTCCATCAGGTTCCCTGGGATCGGTATTGGTAAACTGAGCATACTAGAACTATTCTGGACGTTCCACTGTTAGATAAAGTTATATTCGCTCAATCCAAGACTATGTACAAATGCCACCCTCGAAATATATAAATTCCCTCGTTATTATTGAATAATATCGCATTATTGAATGTTTCAGGCATTGTCCCAGCAAATCACGCACGAGAGAGATGCTGCAGAAAGAGAAGCCCGCGAGAAGGAAACGCGAGTTTTGTCGCTGACGCGAGAACTCGACGATTTCATGGAGAAAATCGAGGAACTGGAAAGGAGCAAACGGCAGCTCCAGGCTGAACTCGACGAGCTGGTCAACAACCAAGGCACCACCGACAAAAGCGTGAGTCATCTATCGCTAGAGATCCTCTGGTTCATGTCTATTTACGTTATTTATTCGTAACTTTAAATTGTATCATCTCTTGGAGGCTACTTACAATGAAATTCAGGCCTGTGCTGTCTAACATGATGTTACGACATTCAGTCAATCTGGAGCAATCAGTAGATATTTCAGTTATTGCATTGGTTTTTGAAATTGATTGTTCATGTTGCCTTTCAATACTTTCAACTTTATCAGAACTCACTGTATGCCTTGTCGAGAGGGTTCCTCTACCCGACTTGCAAAAAATATGTTCCTCCATTCCAAATTGATAGCCCGAGAATCGATCCATAGTGCAGTCATGTTTACACACCTGAATTTTCTTATGTTTCATTTCGTTGGAATAAGAAACAGGAGGAGGTAAGGTTCGTTCTGAATTCTGAGTAGTCGCAAGCTCCTTCATTGGATTTGGTGCTCTTGACTCAGTCCAAACAGATTATTCATCTCTGAGTATTGGTTTCGTATACTTAATGCTCTGACTACAGGTGCCTGCTCACAGATTGGCTGCCATTAATGGGGGTGCTGAACGAACGTCTTTTCCCTGCCCTGACTCACAGGACAAAAGAGAGTTTTTGGTGCCAGAATCTGACGGGCCCCGTTAGGAGGAGACTAGCGCGAGCAACAGAGGATGCTACCCAGTTGAAGGAGGAAGCCCGTTAACTATTGACAGGGGGTGAAGGGAGGGGCTCGTGACGGTGGGCCTCTGACTGTCCGGGGGCACCCTTTCATCGTCGCCCGCTGTTGTCGGGAGGAAAATTCATCGTCACCCGTGAACTCCGAGCTTTGTGAAGAGGTTCCACGGGCCCGTTAGTGGTTGCCAAAAACTCTCTAATATTGTTATGGAACGGGGTTCGTTTGATGGAGCTGATCTGGATTCCTCAATGCAAGATTAAAACGGTTCATTGGAATGGGTTCTTAAATATTATACTATGTTCTCCTTTGTGGGGGTTTGAGCTGACCAGATTCAAGAACTCTCATTCCTTGAACTTTGATCCTAGTATGCAGCTGCTATGCAGCACAACGCAGTATTGGGTGGAGTGGGTTTTTTTCGGTGTCAATCATATCATGGACGTTGGAACCCTTCAATGCTCCAGAGATATTCCAATAGAGATGGGTGCTCAATAGTAAGCCGGCTCTTTAAGCTGACTCAGAGGAGCGAGTGAACGATGGCTCAGTAGAAATGAACCGCAGTTCTTTGATCTTTTGAGACCTGTGGTGGGTAGTGTTTGGTAGCGAAAGAACTGCTGGTCAGTTATGAATGAACCACGGTTCTTCAATCTTCGGATCCTTTGAAATCTGTAGTGTTCGGTAAAGTTTGGACACCCTTCTTGTCAACTCACGGTTGCCACCTCTTACGATAATTCAGAGGAAAAATACGATTAAAAAATCTATCAAATACAACAATTTTGTAGAATTATAATATAATTCTACATACTGTTGATATCATACTATATTATTATATCACCACTCAAGATTTATATTCCTACGATCAATTTAGGATATTACAAGTAGTATTTCCGTGCAAATTGATCTACGGAACATAATTATAAATGAACTTCTCCAGTTTGTTTATTTACCAATCATTGTATTTGGTCGTTAAGTGATGGATCTAAAGTATATAGAATCCAAGTATGGAATAAAAAATCTCTGGTCCAGAAATAAAATAAACCGTTGTGTAATAATTTGAAGCGTTTTTCATTGCATGTTCACCCCTACAATAAATACGAGCGCAAAACAGCCGGAAAAATCCAGTGATCCGTTTAAAAGACTCTTAGGCACTCTTGAAGCGTTTAAAGGGCTCTTTTGAATGAGGTTTGATTCTAGGTGAGCGGTTTTGCCCATCTCTATATTTCAATGCCCAGAAAGTCTCCTGTGTGAGTGCGTTTTTTAAGCCCAATGGCCCCACCCCTGAGTCTGTACTAATTGATCCATCTTCAAAACTCTTGCTACGCAAGTTGTACTACCTATCCATGATAGATGGGTCCTATATTCATCCATGTTATGTTTGCGTGTCGTCGAGTGAAGGTGATGACCTTCTCGATGCGGCGTTTGTGTTTCTTTAACCCCTACTGAATGAAGAGAGAATGATCCCTAAGCTAGTGACTTGCGCTGTCGCATCGGCGGCTTATTAGCCCTACTGGCATGCGGAGTGCATGGAACATAGGCTAGCCTGGCAACCTCGGCGTTTCAATCAGAAACCAACGGGCGGGAGGCGGGATATTTACCTAGTGAGCCTAGTACTTCGAGGAGATCCTTATTTGAGGAGAAGGTAGAGAGCAAAATGAATAAGTCGGTTGACTGAACTAGATTGGCATAAGGGAGCATCCCTGAGTGGGCTTATGTACTAGTATAGTTTCCTCGGGGGAGAGAGAGGTGGAAGGGTGACGTCATGTTGACGTGTTCCCCCGTACCTCGTCTCCCCCAGTGGGTGATGACTCACTCAGGGATCCTCCTGTTTGCTTTTTTACTTAAGAACTAAATGCTGATTGATATGTGGGTCATAACAATGCAGAAGCGTTCTTTTCAAGGATCCATTTGTAACAACTCCCCCATTCCTGCTGGTCAGGTCATGTGCAGGCACCTGGGGTCCATAAAGAACTCTTTATTTCCAACACAACGTTTCATCCGTAGATATTTGAGCGACGGAGCACCACGTCTGAATCGTTTTGATTTAGTTGAAAATATTTTACGAACCAACCTACGCTTATGTATGAGCCATAGATATCATGTTCATTGTTTTTGTTTGTTGGTATTCGGACGAAAGCTGTGTGGTATTCTTGTTTTGGTTTCTTAGGATTGTGATCATTCCCATCGCATCTTGAATTTTGTTTAATTTATGGTTGTTCAAATTTACGAACTTATAAACCACAATGGCAGCTTTAGTTCATATATCCTCCGCTAGGGATAGTAAAGCGTTTTCCCCTTGAATCAGCTGTCTCGAATTATCTTGACCTTCATCAAATATAGAGCTTATATCATCTGCCGTTGTCATTTTTTTCTATGCGCTCCTCTCCAATTGATGTTGATGTTTATTTTGCAAATTGTGGTGTTACAAATGTCGGCAAAGGTTGAGTAGAAATTAACCATTGGGGGTAATTTCTCATGAATATAAGTTATTCCCCTAATGGCAACCACTGGCGCCCGAGCGGAGGATACATGAACTAATGCTGCCGGTGCGGTTTAGAGGTTCGTTTCAAATTTTGACTATTTTTGGATGGAAGTTTTGCTGTTCCTACGCGTCCTTCTCCCACCAAAACACGAATAATTTTGCTTGGAGCTGACCTCTACAACTCCAATGAAATAGATGCATCCAATACACCTACGAAATAAATCTTAATTTAGAGTATTTTGAATTAGCCAAAATTTAATTTTCGAGTTGAGATTAGAAGTAACATCATTAGTCGTCTCTAAAATCTATCCAGACACATTTCGGGTCCTTCGTAGTTAATAAAATCTAACAATACTCCCTTCCTGAACCAGCTAGCTGAATCACCTCATTAGAAATAATTTACTCACCAAATACTCGATAACGTTATTTGCACTCTATTCTTAGTATAGATTAGTTCTTACCACTAATCCAGTTCATTGTTGGCCGGGAGAGTTTCAAACCACATCATGGATCCCTTTTTTTCACCTCTGTTTGACAGTTTCACACAATACGATACCTCCACCCTTATAAAAGTATTGTTTTATTTTCATAATTTTTGCCAAGTACCGTCTTCTTCCTCCATTTTTTCATTTTGTCATATTTGATAATCATTTTACAAGATACATGAATAGATTGAAAGTTGATGAATTGGTTGCATGATTAGTGACATGAAAATGTTCCAATTCCTCAGTGTCAAGAAAGCATTTTATTTGTTTTTATTTTACGGTATGTGTAAGTATTCATGATATTGAACGAAAAATCAAGGTACGAATTCCATCAATGTATAACCTTCATATTTTTGTAATGATTCCTTCTCTCGTTATTGTAGAAAATAACTAATCCTTCGACTTCTTCACATTTTAAACCTCACGGGATTTTTGCAGGTGCACGAATTGGAAAGGGCGAAACGAGTTCTCGAATCACAACTTGCCGAACAGAAAGCACAAAATGAAGAGCTTGAGGATGAACTCCAGATGACAGAAGACGCCAAATTGAGGCTCGAAGTCAACATGCAAGCTCTTAGAGCTCAATTCGAAAGAGATCTGCAGGTTTGTTTCTGTAAAAGTAATTCCTTATACTTTTTTGACGCTCTTCGTTTGTTGTAGTATTTTATTGAATAATTATGAGGGTAGATATAATTCAATTAATGAGCCACACGCGCCGGATGCTTCCTCCACAAACTCTGAACCCAATGGTACTCCCGGCGTCTTGCTTGTTTAGCTGCTCTGCGACCTCCACGCAACAGCACTCTGGGAGGAGATCCCCCCTGGTGCTGCATCACGGTCGCGTCCCCAACCCGCGGGAAGATTCTCCCTAAATAGGCTGCCACCTCATTTTCCAGGTTATCCAGCCCTTCAGCAGCCCGCCTCGCCAGATCCTGCAGGTAGGCGCTTTCATAGCCTTCAATGCGACCTACCTGCCCCCCGAGCCTCATGACTTCAGTCTTCAGATCGGCAAGAAGACCGGAGGTCCCGGGGGAAGGATACTGAATGGCAGACTGCTGCTCCACGTCAGCAATAGGAGATGCGGGTGAAGCCCCACTGCTATTTGCAAGGATAGCTTCCTGGACAAGCTGCTTATAGTGGGGCTTCAGGCGGAGGTTCTTGATGGCAATGACTGTGCGCATGGGAAAACGTTCACTTAAATAAACATTGATATTACGTACCCCATTGCGCACAGCCACTGCCTCATCTGCCGCCATCCTGCGCAATTCCTCGGAAGCATACCTGTGCTGTATTCGTTCAATATCAATAGCAGCATTAGCAGCAACAGGATGCTTCCATCTGGCATGGAGACCAACAGTCGGACCTGGTAGTGAATGCTGGCTCACAATGAGCACACTGGTGGTTTAAAGAGGCAGTGGAAGAGGAAGAGAGGGTAGGGATGATGAGGAAAAGGAGGAAGGTGAGGATGGCCGACGCCCCTGCCTGGGGCGCCTCTGAGCGCCTCCCCTCTTCTCTACTATCTTAAGATCGGTGTGATGTTTCTATCCATATAATTTCGCTGATCAATGTTCAATAAGCAAACATACAGCTATTTGCTTGTTTTGTTAGACATGAATTTCGAACCTTCAAATTTATCATGTTAATCTGCTGATTCACAGGGCAAAGAAGAATCGGGCGAAGAAAAGAGGAGAGGTTTGCTGAAACAGCTGAGAGATATTGAGGCTGAACTTGAAGACGAGAGGAAACAAAGGACAGCTGCTGTTGCTTCTAGAAAGAAGATAGAAGCAGATTTCAAAGATGTTGAACAGCAACTCGAAATGCACACTAAGGTTTGAAACAAAGACAATAACAATCACTATTAATTACATTTTAATTATTATAATTTCACTCTTGAGTTATTGATTAGTGAACGATCCACCACTTCATGTAACTATCAAGATGGGTAGTTCATCGATCAGTTTGTCCGACTTTATCTTTGTATAAATAATACATTTGCTTACAGTTTTTGCAGGTTTCTGCCTCTGTCTTTATTAGTTTCAATCGTTATATGCTCGAGCTCTTGAAGTCATGAGTAATCTTGATTGCATGGCAATTACACAAAAAAGGATTATTAGTCTTTGCATTGGCTGAAGGATTGATGGGATGTTGGCAGGTCAAGGAAGATCTTCAGAAGCAACTGAAGAAATGCCAGGTCCAATTGAAGGACGCTATCAGAGACGCGGAGGAGGCACGGCTTGGACGGGAAGAGCTTCAGGCTGCCGCTAAAGAGGCTGAAAGGAAGTGGAAGGGTCTGGAGACTGAGCTCATTCAAGTCCAAGAGGATCTGATGGCGAGCGAGAGGCAGCGGCGGGCTGCAGAAGCTGAAAGGGACGAAGTCGTCGAAGAAGCCAATAAGAGTGTCAAGAGCTTGTAAGTTTTATTCTTCGGTTAGATGTGTTTTCATAGTCATACTTCTGAAGGTAGAAAAATATACAACTTTTGAAGATGGAGCAGAATTGGTCTGTTTGGAAAAGCAGTCCGGAACCAGTTCAGAACTGAACCGGAACTGAAAAGGGGAGGGGATGGAGGCGCCTGGATTCCTCCAAACTGCTCCAGGCTCCTCCAAACCCCTCCAAACAGTTCATGACTGCTTCTCCGAACGAACCTTCAGTTTGCTGGTCTGCTAGAAGATATTTAAGGTCACCAGGACGTACAGGTCGGTAATATTCATACTTTGTTGTTTTCCCTCTCTCCCACCCCTACCTTCCTCATCTTCACTCATCCCTAGGGCTGGCGTCGGGTGAGTCCTAGGCGTCCTCCCCAATAATATTTGATTTATTTTTTTTTTTTATAATTTTTATGGCGTGTCCCCTCCGTCAGATAGACCTTTTGTCTTTGAGGGGAGTTTAGAAAAAAAAATTCAAGAAGTATCCATTTCAAACTTGGTTTTTTCGTTCGTAGCCTAGCTAGCTATCAGTTCTGTTTCCAAAATTGAGATGAGTCCAACATTGTTGAACTTGCATTCCTGAAAATGAAACATTATTCCTTTCCTTATAAACACGTTTGCTCTTCAGGTCGAATCTCCTCGACGAAAAGAAGAGGCTCGAAGCTCAATGCTCTGGCCTGGAGGAGGAACTTGAAGAAGAACTTAGCAATAACGAAGCCCTCCAAGACAAAGCGAGAAAAGCACAGCTTAGCGTCGAGCAACTAAATGGAGGTTAGTATGGCTTTTCAATGAACCATCTTCACGAATTAATATTATTTCCTTGGGAATTGAAATTTCTATTTTGGTCGTCATTATTTCAGAACTTGCCGCCGAACGAAGTAATGTGCAGAAACTTGAAGGAACGAGATTGTCGATGGAAAGACAAAACAAGGAACTGAAAGCCAAACTGAACGAACTAGAGACGTTACAACGCAACAAGTTCAAGGCCAACGCGTCGCTGGAAGCCAAAATTACCAATCTTGAAGAGCAACTTGAAAATGAAGCCAAGTAAGTGCCCTGAATTCTTCAATAACGTTGATTTGGATTTGCTTTCCTTCTCATTCCTGTCCATTCACTTCCTTGGCTCAGTGATAGCGGGCCCGATTCAGGTCAGTTTAGTTTAGTCGGAAAACCTGGAAATCGATCCTCAGTCGAGAGAAGTTCATTTTTAATGATACGACAGCTGATTGTCAGCGAACTTCGGTTTTTAAATGATGAATTCACTGTGTTCGGTGCTAACATATTTCTGCAATGTTCAGGGAAAAGCTACTTCTTCAAAAAGGCAACAGGAAGCTCGACAAGAAAATCAAAGACCTTCTCGTCCAATTGGAGGATGAAAGGAGGCACGCCGACCAGTATAAAGAACAAGTTGAGAAGGTGAGGTTACTGCTAAAATAATCTTCCATATTTTTGAAATTGAATCAAGAACTCATTGTTTGAGATTTTGTTCACTTTTCTTTGTTACTAAAATTAGGAGGCTCAGGCACATTGTGGGTTTCTTGGGCAATCTCTGCATACTGCGCTATTGTTTAGGGATGAGAAGCTACCTATGGCTTCTGAGCTGGAGGTATGGGAGTGCTACCTGAGGCTTCTAAACGATATGGCTGCTAGCGGTTAGGAGAAGGCTTCCTGAGAGTACTACCTGGGTCCACTCTGCCCTCCAAAGGCTCTTTACCTTATCTCAGGCGCTCTAGTGCTGACAGCGAAAATTTATTTCAAATCCCTTCAGTATTTGGCAATGAGTGCCATCTCCTGTGTCCCAAGCTGGAAGAACAATTTGCCTCGAACCAAAACTGTTTGAATGACTCAATACAACTGTTATTGGATATTCCACTCGTACTTCACTTGACATTTCCACAAATCTATCCCAATTTCAACCCCTATTTTACAGATCAACGTCAGGGTGAAGACTCTTAAGCGAACTTTGGATGACGCTGAAGAAGAAATGAGCAGAGAGAAAACTCAGAAGAGGAAAGCGCTCCGCGAATTGGAAGACCTCAGGGAAAACTACGATTCCCTTCTCCGGGAAAACGATAACCTCAAAAACAAACTCAGGTGTGTACTTTTAAAACCTTTAATTCTAAAATTCTTCTACACTTAATTTGCTCTGCTTAACTCTAGAAAGTCACCCCGTGGAATCTATCGCTTACAGCAACCCAAAGTCAATTCAACATGCCTAAAAGGCATCTGATAGCCTACTTAGGGGTAATATAGGTTGTTTCACAGAATTATCAGATCAATAAAGGAGGATTTTACTGAGGGTTGTTTTAGGTGAAAACGAACAGAAAATACCAATGGTTCGAGCTCACCGTATTGAAGATTTTCTTGGGTTTCCTCTGCTAGGGAGATGATGCGCACAGAAGTCGCTCGCCTTGAGTTTTCCGTCGTTAAGCTACACTAAGTTGCACTGAGAGGAAGTTGCACTGGTGCTTTGACAAACTTTGAAAACTTAGAAAAGCGAGAAAAGTCTGGAGGTTTGAGGCGCGAGAGAGTTGGGCACGCGATCACTGAACCTGGCTGATCGCTGAAGGCGAGTTCACTTAAACAACAGTAGAGAAAAATATACTTTCGCCAGTACACTGCCCATATCCACTTTTAAAAATTTTCTGGAGAAATACGGATGCAGAACCGCATCAGCTGTCAAAATGAATGAAATCTCCTTTCACTTACCTGCTTCAATCTGATTGGGTATGACTTTCACTTTCTCGACCAATGGGATTCAAGCTCCCTTTCACTTGTGACTATATAAGCTATGCTCTCTATGATGTACCTTCAGTTATTGTTTGTTACTGATGATGACCTAACCGTCGAAATCGATTTAACTTGTAACTCATTATTTTCGTGGAAATAGACAACGTTCTACTCAACTCCGTTTTTATTGCCCCTGACAGGCTACAGCCGTCTAAACTATGTAAGGGTGGCTTTCTAGGGTTGACGTTAACGTATTATTTCAGCAATTTGCAATATACTCTTATCTACATGTATAATTACTAGAATCCTACAAATCTTATTTCATATTGATGAATCTCTCATTTTATTAATTGTTGGGACCACTGTTCCCTGATCGTCTATTACTCGTATTTTTCAACGAATTAATTATCTTACCTGGCTTACATATCATCTTGATTCGGCTGACCCGTTCTTATTTACTAATTCAGCTTTATCCGTAGGCCAAACTTGATATTACCACTTGCAACCACCAACCTGGTTCGGTCAGTGATTATTTCTCAGTGATCTGTGTACCCTCACCCAGCTCACGTATTGATGATGTCGCTAACTAAACTTAACCACCTAACATTGTTTATTTTGAATTTAATCTCCATTGCACCCTTTACTAATACCGTTCAAAACAAAAATGACATTTTTTTCAAGTTTTGTATCAAATTCAGGATTTTCAAGTTTTGTTGTTTTTCAATTTTAATTGCGTGATATTTGATTTTATTGTTTTGTTTCGTCTGAATTTCTTGAAACAAGTACGACTACTTCCTAGAGATCTTTCGCCATACGATCACGACCAACCAAGACTGGTTACATCTTCGCAACGGACGAGAGTAGAATCCTTAATAGTGTGATAACTATGTTTTTTTATTGAGGGTCGAGAGAGCTTTGTGGTTGAACTCGATTCTGTCGGCTAATCATGCATACCTTCTCTACTTCTGATTAGTAACTGCTACGAACAGTCGATTCCCGTTCAGAATACACCTTGAGTGTCCTCGAGCTTTGACGGCGTCTTCACACTGAAGCGGTTCGGTTTTGGAATAATTATTTGAACGAGGCTGAGTGTCAACTTGAGCTCTTCGCGAGCGCTTTTGTTGAGACCGTAGCCGTTTTCAAATGATATTTCCGGACCCTAGCTGCTTTTCTGTGTCGACATCCATTCAAACCAGGACACCTCTCCTCGTAGATTGTTTTTAACCCTCTTTGTTATTTACTATATTTTGTTATTTCCTTCATTTTCACTACTTTTTGGGAGCAAAGACTCCAGAAGACGACAGAAAACACTCCAAGGCGAATCTTTGTGAGCGCTCCTAAATCACAAAAAAGTCACTAATCTCATGTAGGTATGTTGTAATAATGTGAAACTTTTGAAATGAATTTTGATTTTTCTTCAAAAATACCCAAAGTTAACGAAGTTGTTTTTAGAGCACTAATGGATAATAGTCGCTTTGTACAGGGTGGTCCATGGGAAGCTGACGGGTTTTAAATAAGTACTAAACATTCGTGTTTAACTTGAAAAATTCATCTTTTCATATATTTACAGCCAGTACTTGGCAATTTAAGGAATCAAACCTAAAAATAACAACTTTCTTGTGGCGGCCATCTTGCTCGTAACATGTTGCAAGTCTGTTCAAAAACTCTAGGTGAACGCGCTCCAATAAGGATATGTCAATTGTGGAAACTTCTGGTTGGTTTTCGTAGACTCGAGAATTGAGGAAACCCCTCAGAAAAAAGTCACAAGGTTGTCAAGTCAGGTGACCTCGGAGGCCAAGGGATGTCCCCAAACTGCGAGATCAAGCGCTCTGGGAACATTTGGCTCAACACGACTGTTGTGTTCTGCGTGTAGTCGAGTGAGGGCGATGGTCCTCTCGATGCGCTGAATTGTTCCTAGCCTGAATCCTATTCAATGGAGAGATTGATCCCTGAAGCCTAAGGCTTTAGCACTTAGATAAGTGCTTATAAAATCTATCCTCTTACCTCGGCATCTGATGACAGATCCACCGGCAGGAGGCGGAAAATTTACCTAGTGAGGCCTATTGTTCTGAAGAGGTCCCTAAAGGGAGCTAGAGGTTTGGCGCCTTTATGGGGCAAACTGTTTCCTCGGAAGAACTGGGCTGTAGGTAAGACAACTTCGCCCTTCACTATGTGATAGAGAAAATGAATGTACAAGGCAACATAGTGAGCAAATCCAAGCAGATATGCGCGTACGCGGGTGATATCTGCTTGGTCGCCAGAAACATGCAATCCCTTGAGGAGATGTTTCGCAAAATTAAGAGCAAGGGAGAGGAAATGGGTCTGAAAATAAATGTCGACAAGACGAAATATATGCAAATGTCCCGCCAAGGTGAGCCTGAGTCCACGCAGGATTTGAAACTCGATGATTGCGTATTCCAGAAGGTCCAAACATTCCCGTATCTTGGAGTAGATCTCAACGACAAAGCCAGAATGATGGATGAAATTGAAAAAAGGATCATGGCTGGAAACAGAGCGTACTATGCCAATCTTAAGCTCCTCCGATCCACTCTTCTCTCCAGAACAACCAAGGTTCAGCTGTACCGTACACTGATTCGCCCAATATGTAGTTACCTATGGTGCCGAAACATGGGTAATAAGTACTGTTGCCGCCAATAAACTCCGTGTATTTGAGCGAAAAATATTAAGAAAGATTTTTGGGGCAGTGTGTGTTGATGGAGAGTGGAGGATCCGGACCAATGATGAGCTCCAGCACCTTTACCATCAGGAGGACATCGTCCAGTTCATTAAGGCTCGGCGGATTGACTGGCTCGGTCACGTAGAGCGGATGCCGACGCGAATGCCAAATAGCATATTGCATGCGAGGATGATGGGGACTCGTTGAATGGGACGACCAAGGACTCGTTGGCTCCAAGATGTCGAGGGGGACCTAAAAAAGCTTGGTATACGAAACTGGAAGCAGAGAGCGCAGAACAGATCTGAATGGCAGACCACTGTTAGGCAAGCCAAAGCCCACCCCAGGCTGTAGAGCTATTTAGTAAGTAAGTAAGTAAGTAAGGTAAGACAAGAAATGATAAGTCGGATAGACGAGGTACGAATGCATGTAGGAAGATCCCTGAGTGCGGCTTATATACTCAAGTTATTATGGTGAGGGGAGAGTGGAAAAGAGGTGACGTCAGATGACGTGTTCTTTCCCTTCCTCGCCTCACCTGTGTTGGTGATGACTCATGCCACTCTGGGTTTTCCTACACGTCACTTTATTGGAGAACTAACTAACATAGATGTATGACATTACAACGACCGTCGATACTCTAGATTGCCACATCTTGCTGGAACCAAATGCTTTCAGCAGGAAGTCGTCTTCGTAACTCAGATCTCAGGAAAATGTTTGCCATCTAAACATAACGAGCTGCAAAGTGCTTGATTTCGCAGTTTGGGGACATCCCTTGGCCTCGAAGTCTCCTGTTTTGACAACCTGTGACTTTTTTCTGAGGCGTTTCCCCAAGTCTCGAGTCTCTGGACATGAGGGTCATGAAACTGCTGATCGTCTTGCAAAAAGAGGCTCAGAGTCCCTGCCATTTGGACCGGAACCATTCCTGGGAACCACCAAAAGCTGCTTACAGAATGTGGTTAACAACTGGGAAAGAAATGAGCGAGTAGAATATTGGCAGAACCTCCCAGGCCTGAGACAGGCAAAACTATTTGTGACGTTCTCTAAGAAACGGGCTAAAAAACTTATAGCTATGCCTAAGAAGGACTTCAGAATACTTGTGGGTCTGCTAACAGGTCACTGCCCACTTCGATATCACCTAAAGAAGATAGGCAAACTAACAACGGACATCTGCCGCTTCTGCGACATGGAAACGGAAGATGCCGAACGCATCATGTGCCACTGTGAAGCACTGGGTCGAGCTAGATACACAATCCTCGGAAGTGAAGTCTTAGCTCCTGCCACCATCTCTAAGGCATACACCGATCTTCTCTGCTATGCCAAAAAGTGGGGAGAAGGGGTGTTCAGTAAACCCTTAGTTGGCTAACATAGCCTGGAGGCACTCCACAATAGATCTTATTGGTCGCAGTGGAAGGAGTCTGTATATCAACTCATAAGACCCCCTACTCTATTAAAAAAAAAAGTCGAGTCTACGAAAGTAAACAGAGAACGTTGAGGAGTTGAAGGATGCAATTCTAGCAGAAGTCTACAAGATTGAAGAGCGTTCATCAAGACTTTTTGAACAGATATGCAACTTGTTATGAGCAAGATGGTCACCATATGAGAGATGTTATTTTTAGGTTTGATTTCTTAAATGGCAAAGTACTGGCTGTAAGAATATGAAAAAATACAATGTTTATGTTGAAAAACATGGGTTTAAGTGAAGTACTTATTTAAAAACCATCAGCAGCCCGTGGACAACCCTGTATTATGGGGTGTCCGCATGGGTCGCAAAAACTGTTTATTGTTATTTTCAATCTAAACTAGATCTCATTCTGAGAATTTTGACACCAACCGCGTCCTTCTAGCGAGAGAAGTCCTTTTTCTACGATTTTTCAATGTTTCGGAAGTTTATGACGTCACAGTGGGCTGGCAGGGCCCACCCAGGCGGGAGAGGCGCGTAACATAAACATTCGAAACTTTGAAAAATCATAGAAAAAGATCTACTGATCCAAAAAGACAACGGCTGGTGCCAAAATTCTCAGGATGAGGTCTACTTTTGATTAAAATTTAAAAAAAAAATCAGGTGCACCCCTCATTATAAGAAAGCGGAAGGTCCGTTGATTTACACAGTTCACCACCTCACTGATCACCTCGTATGTGGAACTCTAAGGGCTCAAAATCCTCCTACGTTCTATATCGATGGCTAAGAGACATGTGATATGAAAATTCAAAATTAAAAAAAAAAATCTATTTTCCTTGCTTTGGATCTGTATAGAAGGTAGCTAAACGTGATGATAACACTTGTTGTCTCATCTGTCGTTCATTACAAGTGCTGCTCAACTTGAAATAAAAAATTTCCAGTGATTCGTACAAAAAAGAGGAATACAGCACTAGATTCCCATTTTTTTCATATCACATGTTGCCTTTTAGCCATCGGTATGGCGCATGCGAGGAACAAAGAATCCAGGCCTGTAAAGAGTAGACTCCACCTCCGCCATCTTGAAGTGATAATCTGTGAAAGGCTGCTACCTTTGAGAAATCATGAACTGCTACAAATTTAGAAGTTTAAACCTGTTCTGTGCTCTGCCCTTGACGAAAAATAGGAAGAATTTATATCACAAACAGCTCGTGTATTGTTTAGAAATCTTGGCAATTTTGACGCTCAAGACTTTGCTGAAAAGAACAGTATTCTCCTAATGATTGTCCTCCATACTTCGTGGCTGACAGCAATATCAGCGTTACTCTAAATTAATATACGTTGTTAATTTCGCCTTGGAACGTTTTTCGTTATCTCTTTAAAATCTTGCAACGTCTTTTCTAATTTGGAATGCACTGCGGCCGTCAGAATCGAGTTCACTGGGAGTGTAGACAAACATACCCAATCCGGTGTCCTAATTTGGGTATCAATGAAGTCTTTTTGGTTGATAATATCCAAATTTCTTCATTCCTCCAAGAGAATGATCCAATTCAAAATTTGTCTTAGAAGGCATATTGACACTAAGAAAAATAAATGTGTGAATTCTAAGATACTTTTCTGGTTCAATACAGTATTTTGAGAGTTGATGCCACATTTTGAAGTTAGAAGAATTGTCCATGAATTGTTTTCCTCCTCATTTTACTCTTCTCAGAAGCCAAATGTAAGTTATTGTACCAAAATTGAGCTTGACGTCATTGTCATGGATACTAGCATTGCATAAACAGGGAGACACGTTGTCATGGATGAAACAGGGAGACAACAGAGTTGTACAGTACAGTATCCATGGATCCCAGGATTCTGCACTACTCTGCTGATCCTTCTTTCTCCCCAAACCTACAATTTTTTTCTTCATTTCTAATTATTGACAAAACAAAAGAATTTCGGTTCTCAAAAATGTTCAAATACTCAAATTTGACTTTTAAGTAGAGCAAAATGGGGAGAAAAACAATTTGTTTCATCCAAATGTAATCCATGGAAGCCAAATGTAAGTCATTGAACCAAATTTGAGCTTGTAATTTCGTCCAATTTTGAACCTATAATTGGAAAAAAAGAAAACCTGGGTGGTGATGCCAGGTCTATGACGTCGTTGTCATGGATACCAGCATTGCATAAACCAGCCATGGATGAAAAAGGGAGACAACGGAGTAGTAAAGTTCAGTATCCATGGGCATGGATACTGGGATTCTGCACTACTCTGCTGATTTCTCCTTGGTCCCACCAAATTTTTTTCATTTCTGATTATTGACAAAGCAAGAGGGAATGTCGCTCTCAGAAAATGGAATAATTATTCAAATTTGAATTCTCAGCAGATTAAAATTGGAAGAAAAAAAAGTTCTTCTAAAAAACAATTTTATTAATTTCTAAAATTTTAAAAAAGTTTTTCTAGAGCACAATTTTAATCATTTTCAAAAAAGTTCTTCTAAAAAAAAAAAAAATTGATAATTTTGGATGTATGATTGTTTAGTTGTGTCATAGAGACTCCTATAGTGAATATGAGGTCCCTTCAATAGAGTAGTATGAACCATTCGTATTCAAATAAACATTGTCTACGCTCTCCTCGACATCTACAAAGCTCTTCTCGGCTCGATTACCCTCTGAAATGTTCATGTTCTGAGGGGAAAAGGGTTCCCTTGTCGTAATGTTGGCACTCCTGATTGTCACCCTTTAGGCGGGGCGGCGGTATATCCGGTATCTCGAGCAGGCTCGGAGGCTCCAAGCGAGGTTCCATCCCCGGAGAGGATTCCCAGGGTCTCAACAACACCACAGACGAATCTGTCGACGGTGACGATCTCTCGAATTCATAAACGCTGCTTGTGAGTACTTTTACAATGGACGAAATATCTTCGAGGTGGCGCATTCTCGGTTTCGAGAATCAAACTACCTGCATTACTTTACTTTCTACTTCACGGATTCCGTGCTTCTGGTTGGTCTTCACAACTGGAATGAACTGATACCTTGTATTTCTACTACACTCCACTAAACATTTCGACTTACTACTAACTTACTTCAAAATGTGCAGATTTGTGTGACTTTATGCAGAGTGCCGAGAAAGGTACGTCCAAACTTTAGTGGTCGATTCTACAAGTAATCTGCAACAAAAGTGCCTCGTAGAATTTTTTTAGATGCTTTTGAGTTATTTCACTTTTAAAGATTTTTTCGAATGTCAAACCTTTTCTCACTAAAATGACTGTAACTCCCTTATTTTTCATGCAAATTCAAATCTGATTACATCGATGAAGAGAGCATTGAATTTCCCATCAGATGAGCTACAACACAGTTTTATTCTCGCATATAGTTAGATTTTTTCTATCCCAAACTTGAAATTCGGGGTTGGATGAAGGGTGGAAGAAGCGGCGGCTTAGGAGACCTCCGAATCCTCCCGTCAAAACCTCGATTTCGTTGAAAAAATTCACGTTTTTCCGCGTTCAAACACACATTTCTCCCAAAGTTTCATTGCAAAACATTTTTTGATTATACCGTTAAAAAGCTGAAATTTTGAGAATGTTTTCGCTGAAATCCGCATTGATTTTGCTCTACAGTAAATGGGAATCTCTTGGGAATTTCGTCAAAAAACTCGAAAATTGCAAAGTTTTATGTTCGGACTAGAAAAAATGTAACTAGATACGAGGTTAAAAATGTGTTGTAGCTCAACTGATAGGACATTCAAAACCTTTTTTCAACGGCTTAATCAGATTTGAATTTTTTGTTTGAAAAATAAGGGAGTTATAGTCATTTTAGTGAGAATAGGTTCAACACTCGAAAAACTCCTAAAAATTTTTTAAAGTTGAGAGAAAAAATTGAAAGAACTCCTAAAAATTGAAAGAACTCGAAAACGAAGTACCTAAAAAAAAGATTTCTACGATGCACTTTTTGTAGCATATTACTTGTAAATTGACCTTTGAAGTTTGGCCGTATCTTTCTCGGACACTCTGTATACAGGTTGTTACATTTCGTGACGGTACAGGCCAGGAATTGATTGTAGAGCTCATTTCCACCAAAAGTTGCCTCTTAGTAATTTTTTAAAGAGGCTTCATTTTCAAATTATTTCACTTTTAAGATTCGTGTTTTCGACCTTATCTCAGTAAAACGGGAGCATCTAGGGGAAGAAAATGGTGGAACGGTGTGAGTGCTGCCAAGCGAAGATGAAATGAACCTTCCAGAGCTCAAAAACCTAGGTTATCTCTCTTGTCAGTTGGCTTATGTGATGTAGGCATCGTGTGTTGTGTTTCCAATTCTTTCGTAAATAATAGAATACTACATAGATTTTCATTTCGGACTGAATGCCTTTCTTATTGATGCCTCAAATAGATTTGATTGAATTTTTCATTGAGGGCAAATTTCTGGTTTCCTATTGATTAGGCAGCGATCTACAGACATTAGCTCTGGTCGATAACAGAGGTGCATCCATATTGCCAAAAAAGAAGAGAAGGTTCATCCAATCGTCGCTAGGTAGCGCTCGGGCCGTTCCACCACTTTCTTTTCCTAGATGCTCCTAGTAAAACGGCTCTTCGAATTTTCATTCAAATCAATTCACACCGTTGGAAAGAGCGTAAAATTTCATATCGGATCACGGAATTTGTTTTAACCCTAATTGGACCATGGTATCACTGGTGTCATCGCAAAAATCTCAGGAACTCTGCAGCTGTCCCAAGGTGTCACCGGAGTAACCAAAATTAAATTGGAATCTTAAATTTAATGGAAAGCAGAATTTTTTGTAGGCTATTGGAAGTCTCGAAGTAGAGTTATGACAACAATTTTCAAAGAAATCAATGGAAAATTTTTCTAAATTTTTATCACAGGTAGTTTTTTGATTTTTAATAACATACCAAAAATTCAGCTCTTTCCATCAATTTTTAAATTGCAATTTAAATGGAGTTAATTCGGTGACACCTTGAGACAGCTGTGGAATTCCTAAGATGTTTATGGTGACACCAGGGACACCATGGTCCGATTGGGGTTAAATCGGTAGAGCGGGTGAAGATTGAACTTGAAACGAAAAAATTGATCAAATCTTGGAAATCTCAACTTTTTTTGAACGCTCGTAGGTTCTGTTATCCGGCACGTGAATTTTTCCCTGTAGGCCTAAAAGAAACGCCAAATTCTCAGCTTTCTATCGGTCAGATCATTTTTATTTTGAAAGTGGGACTTATCACAGAAATTCGTGTTTGAAGGCGGAAAAACGTGAATCTTTTCAACGAAATCAGCGCACCGACTATAACAATCTGAGTCGGATTGAGAATTTTTTTTTCGGATTTGAGAAAAATTCAAATACCTTTTATAAAATCTGCCATTGTTATTAAAAAAAATTATTTTTTAAATAATAAAATGTAAAAACCAAGTTGAGAACTAACTTTGAAAAAAAAAATTAATTTGCGCGTAGAAAGTTTTGAATATAATAAGCCCATTCCAACTCGCTTGTAATATTCTAAGGGCCGGTTTCACCACTGTGGATGAACCTCCGATCATCTTAAGCCAGGATTCAAAATAGATCCACGGATCAGGATCTTGACCGTTTCACGAAGGAGTTTCATCCATGGATCAAGGTTAATCCTAGTTTATTTAGTTAGCATCGAAATTGCTATCCCCAGCACGATAACGCTCGCGATGAAGGAGCATGGAAGAAGTAATAGCATGGAACTATAATATTTTGTCCGTGGATACTTACGTCTTGTCCGCCGTTGTTTGTGTTTTGACAAATAAGTGAGAGATGACAACTCTAGTTTTGTTTACTTTTTTCAATAGTCGGGCGTAATTTCGTGTTAAATTTTTTGCCATCAACGGCGTTGTTTTGATGTTAAATTTTAGTAAATTTTCCCATCTTCAAGCGTCAAGCGTCAAGCCTCTTCAAATCTCATCCACATCCCTTCCTTTGTCAGCCGGAATCTGGCGAAAAAATCAGTGCCGTCCCAAATATTGAAATGGTCCACTCTCTCCCGCACAATACGCCGTCTTGGCACCACGACTTCCAATAGTTGTTGGAAGTCCTCGTCGGACTCAGAAGACGACGAGGATGACGAAAATATAGGGAATAGTCGATTCATTTAACCTTCAGTCCGGACCGTTGTCCCTCGTTGCAATGAGGACCCCCGTCCGTGGGACACCGACTCGCTTTTTTCATGGTTGTTATTGAAATATGACAGGATTTCGTTGTAAATACCACAAACTAACATAAAACATCTTTATTGCAACGTCTTTCTTCGTGTATAACATCAAATGAATTGGTTTTTATCACAATTTATCGATATAAAAAATAAGATTACACATTATTTTTATTTTTCACTTCCTGGATTTCATCCAGCTTAGGTATCACATCATTTTGACTACTCAGATAAAAAATTCAGTCTCAATTCACGCTCAAAATGACGTGTTCTACGTAGAATTGGAGGAAACATTCCAATTCAAAACCTCTAGAATCATTAGGAGTCTACTACGTAGGTACCAAGAACATGAAAACTAGGAATAAAAAGTTTTCACATTTTTAGGGAACATTTTCCAAGCAGCCTTTTGTATTCTTTTCAGTCTTCTATCTTTTTGGAAAAATCAAATTGTACCTACTAGACATTGAAGGGACTAGAATACTAAAATAAGCTAGAATAAGGAACTAGAATAAAAATCAAAGACAATCTACTAGTACCTAATGAAAACTTGGAAAAAACGTGAATATAACATTTGAATACAGAAAAATGAATGTAACATTTGAATAGGTACAAAAAAATCAATGAAATCAATCAAAAATCAAACAGGACCCCCGTCTCGGAGACGTGTTTCCATTCCATCAAGGACCATCCGTCCCATGGACGTATCAACAGGCCAGGACCGACTGTCCTGAGGACGGGTGATCCACTGGAAAAAACTGGTTTGTTGACAACGAAAGCGAGAGAAAAAAAAAGGACACTTACCTTACCTTCTGCAGGGCCTGACAGGAGGGTACTGAGGATATGAGCCCACACAGAGGAAAGGGGTAGGCTCAGGGTAAGGAAAAGCCCCACCCACCCGTCCCAGGGACGTGGGTCCGGACTGAAGGTTAAACAAAATGAAAACGAAATGCAATCAAAACGAAATGAACACAAGACGGGTAGGAAGACGGCAATTTGTAAACAGAATTTGAATTTGTAAACAAAAAACAATATGGCGGCGCCTTTTTCGTAAAGATCCACGGATCCAAGAGTTAAACCACCCTCCGGGGTGGATCAAGTTAAATCGTGATAACGCGTTCGTGAAACAGTCCTTTCTCGAAATCCGGGATTTAAATCTCTGTCGTGGATCAACTCTAGTTAATCCGCTGTGGTGAAACCGGCCCTAAGTGCAACTTTCTGACCTTATTCTGGCTTAGGGTACTCATACAGACCACTGGGAGCACTGCTGCCCTGTTTTCCCTGTGGCAGAGTTGGGCAAAATCATGCTCATGAATATGATTAAGATTTTTAATCACAGGAACACGTTTCTATGATTATGATTAAGATTAAATTCTTAATCACACACTAAAATCTTAATCACGGAGTATGATTACGATTTTAATCACAGGGATACATTTCTGTGATTATGATTAAGATTAAATTCGTATTCACACAGTAAGAGTATGATTAGAATCGTAATCACAGAGTATGATTAAGAATATCACAGGAAATCTGTGATTAATCAATCACAGGAATAATAGGATTAAAATCTTATTCACGCACTATGAGTATGATTAAAGTCAAATTTAATCCTATTATTCCTGTGATTAATCACAGATTTCCTGCGATTAACAATGTATTTTTAATCATACTCTGTGATTACGATTCTAATCATACTCTTACTGTGTGAATACGAATTTAATCTTAATCATAATCACAGAAACGTATTCCTGTGATTAAAATCGTAATCATACTCCGTGATTAAGATTTTAATCATCCTCTTAGTGTGTGATTAAGAATTTAATCTTAACCATAGAAACGTATTCCTGTGATTAAAAATCTTAATCATATTCATGAGTATGATTTTGCCCAACTCTGCCCTGTGGCTGGTTGAAAATATTGAGCTCCAATTGGTCTGCATGGACGCCTATAAACTCGAGAACCTTCACGCTATTAGGTTTTCATCAATTTAACGAGAATTTCGAATCAACTGATTTTTCGATAGTGCATGGCCTCATTCGATTCTACGATTGACCGAGGTAGAAAACCAGATTCACTAAGGCCGAATGCTCACACACACCCGCAAATATACATACTATGAAATATGAATATTCACGTTCGTGTTTCTGACTTCTGACTCAAATATGATTGTAACACAACTGTTCACTAATAGGTGCAAACACCAAGACAACCTAACCTGTACATAATTCTATTCATACTGTAAGCGCTTCTACCCTTCATGATAGTTGTAATAAAATTTGAGACCTTCATAAAAAAACTCTTGAAGTTGTTATTATCTCAATCATTCACCCAATTTTTGGAACTCAATCGCAGAAAGGTTCAAAACGTAGACGCTGATTAATGAAGTAGAAATGCACCTTAATAGCACCACACTAATATTCACGCAGAGGTTATTGGAGGTGAACTGATTTAAATGCGAGTGTTGAGAATAACAACAATATTTTTTTAATGGTATTTTTGGGTAAATGGAAGAAAAGCTATTTATTGATCGAAATAATATATTATTTCATATAATTGTTGCTTTCTGGCTTCTATTAGTTGAAATTAACTCTTGTTGTTGTGTAAAATACGTCCATACTAATTTTTGTTAATTTCATAATAATCTATCAAACCGCACTTACCTTCTGTTGGATTTCGAATAATAATTGTTTATTTACCCAATGCTCGTGAGCACCCTGATGTTTTCTGTTTTTTTTTTCTCAAATTTGAAGTGATGTCCTGTTTTTCAATTGTTTTTTGTAGTTTAAAATTGGGAGGCTTGCCATTGAAGAGCCTGCAGCAACAATGAGCCAACTACAAAATTGGTGTATTTGAGTCAACACTCGTTTCAAACTCGCCTGATTTAGTAAAGCGAGACACTTGAAAATTACCTTCCTAAAAGCATGCAGGGTTTTTTTTTTTTTTTTTTTTTACTTTTGGAATTGAACAAGTAGATGGGTGTAGAGATTATAACAATAAGAAGAATGCCTCATGGAACATGAAAATTAGATGATTATTTCCAAAGAAAAATGGGAAAAACTGACCAGCTATGAGAAGGCTGGTGAAGGCACCAGGGGTGGTGGGTGGCCATGTTGTTCCTTCAGACGAGTGTGGGAGGGCGACGGAGGGGGGGGGGCAACCGAGTGCCCCCGGGTTTCTGACAGTTCTGGGTTAGTCTAATCTCTTAAGGACCAGTGATCAGTTGTCTCTTCCCCTCCTCCTGTGTGAAAGAGCAACGTTGCCGCCCACCACCCCTGGTGCCTTCTCATAGCTGGTCAGTTTTCATCAACAGTTTTTCCCATTTTTCTCTGTAAATAATCATTCAATTTACATGTTTCTTCTTATTTTAATAATCTCGACATCCATGCACCTGTTAGATTCCAAAAGTAAATATCCAAATGTAAAAAATGAGTAAAAAGTTGTATCTAAATTTTAATATTCATTAGTGCATCCATCTAGGGAATTGAAAAATTAAGAGATTGCCGCAGGAATCATCAAAATCGACCAGTAATTCCCAGAGAAAAGAGGAAATCCCGTTTATTCGCCGACTAAGAATTCCTTAACATTTAACGTGATTAAGTGATTGAAAAAATAAAGAACCATCCCAATTACTGGAAAGTGTGATGGTAATTGCAATTATTCCCTTCCTGAAGTTATTGGGAATAGGAGTCGTATTTGCAATGAGGAATTTCACCATGTCGGAATTTCCAATTTTTGACCCAAAAATCAGATTTAGCACCTCGAAAAACCCCCTACGGCAAACTTTTATTCCGTACTTCCTAATTTACGAATGAACAAAACAGTGTAGAAAATATGAACGTTTAAAAAAAAAACCGGGAGGATGACGTCATCCTGGAATAGTTCATTTAGGACTGCTTGAAGCGCTGAGATCGAGAAATCTTTAAGGCCCCTTTACACTAGCCACATATATTGCTAGAATTGGGAAATATTGCTCTACAAATGTGGCCCGGCAACTCAAGGCAATATTTATTGCCGCAACTATTCCACATTGCGAGCAACATTTCTTGCCGGAGGTTGCTCAACAAATGTTGCTCCATAAATATTGCTCAATTTTTACGTTTACACTTATTACATTTTATACTCCACATGGGAAAAATTGATTGAAAATATTTATTTAATTAATTTTATTTCGTAGGTACCTACATGTTTACATGTTTTTTCAACTAGTAACTTGCTTGTTACATATACATATATAGGTTTTCCAAGTCAAATTCGGAATTTTCCAAATCAAATTCAGAATTTTCCAAATCAAATTCAGACTTTTCCAAGTCAAATTCAGACTTTTCCAAATCAAATTCAGACTTTTCCTATTCAATGTCAGGGTTCATCATTTCAATATCAAAATTCTTGAACTTTTGTACCAACTTCCTATAACTTGTGTATAGCTGTTAAATGAACCAGTGACCACCCCTCCACCCATTGTCCAACCCTGGAGTCATCGTATGCTAAAACGCTGATTACGTTGAAAAAAATCCACGTTTTTCAGCATTAAAATAAAATTTTCTGTGATAATTCCCACTTAAAAAAAAAATAAAAAAGTCCATTCATGCAGCATGAGTTAATGAGCGAATTTTCAAAGAAATTTTTCAATTAGATACCGTTTAGTACCTATTCGATGGGCACAGCAAGGGTAAATACGAAGGTTGGCGTGTTACTATGTTTTCCGATACTTATTTGGAGGGAGAGGGAAGAGGCTGAGGTAACGGGAGTTTCTTTGAAAAACCAGGTTGGTATGGTAAATCCATTCTCAACTCACTACCATTGTTGCTCAGAATGGCATTGATAGTTCCAGGTTCCAGCAGGTATGATGGATAAGAAGTAGAAGCGAAAGGTGGGTCGAACGACACCATGACCCCCCTCGACTGCATCTCAATCCTATATACGTACATGCGAACAGCATAAATTGAAGGTTCCCCGTCCTCCAGAGAAAAAGGAATTACCCAAAAAGCCATTTTTCTATATATATATATATACGATATTGTTCAGACTCCATCGCAAACATTTTAAAGTGATCCTTAACTTAATTTGAAAAAATTCTAAATTTGATTTGGAAAATTCTGAAATTAATTTGGAAAATTCTGAATTTGATTTGGACAAGTTTGAATTTGATTTGGAAAAATCTTAATTTGATTTGGAAAAACCTGAATTTGATTTGAAAAAGTCTGAATTTGAATTGGAAAAATCTGAATTTGATTTGGAAAAATTTGAATTTGATTTGGAAAATTCTAAATTTGATTTGGAAAATTCCGAATTTGATTTGGAAAATTCCGAATTTGATTTGGAAAATTCCGAATTTGATTTGGAAAATTCCGAATTTGACTTGGAAAACCTATATAATATATAAAAGTTCAATTATGCATTAAAAACACCCGAAAAAAACGTCTCCAACCTTCTCCAGTTCGAAATGTTGCCGGAAGTTTTCCAAGGGGGTCGGACCACACCGGCAATACGAAAAAGTATTTCCGAAGTGGGTTCAACGCCCGGAAATGTTGCTCCACTCGCGGCAACTATTTCTCGGCAACCCCAGGCAACACTCGGCAATATTGCCGAAACGAGAATAGTTGCCCGGCAATGTGGAGCAAGATATATTGCCGACAGAAATGTTGCTAGTGTAAAGGCCCCTTTAGTCCTCAGATGCAACATTTCACAAAACCAGTAAAGTTCGAAATCGAAAAACTGAAGAAAAAAATAGAAAAAAGCAAGATGGGGAAAATTAGGTTTCCCCTGTTTTTGTTTGATACATTTCCTCTTAGATATCACAATTTTCGCAATTATCGCAATTATTCCCTTCCTAAGGTAATTGGAAATAATAATGGTAATTGGAATTGTTCCCTCCCTGAAGTAGTTGGGAATAACGGTAATCACAATTAATCCCTTCCTATAAAGTTATTGGGAATAGTAACGGTAATTGCAATGATTCCCTCTAGAAGTAATTGGGATACATAATGGTACCGTCCAACTCTATCCCAACGGGGGTAACTTTACCCCAAAAAGTGAGAATCTTCAATTGTGACGTAAGCGTGGTAGAACTTAGATAAAAGTCAGCTATTGTGTTTCTCCACATCCCAAAAAATCTCTGGTTTTACCGTAATTGAAAAAAAAACCATCGCAATTATTCCCTTCTTGAAGTAATTGGAAATAAAAATGGTAATTGGAATTATTCCCTTCCTGAAATAATTGGGAGTACCTAATAATGGTAGTCGCAATAATTCCCTTCCTGAAGTAATTGGGAGTAATAACGGTAATCACAATTATTCCCTTCCTAAAGTTATTGGGAATAGTAACGGTAATCACAATTATTCCCTCTAGAAGTAATTGGAATACGTAACGGTAATTGGAATTATTCGCTTCCTAAGTTATTGGAAATAGTAGTGGTAATTTCAATTATTCCCTTCCTAAAGTTATTGGGAATAGTAACGGTAATCACAATTATTCCCTCTAGAAGTAATTGGAATACGTAACGGTAATTGGAATTATTCGCTTCCTAAGTTATTGGAAATAGTAGTGGTAATTTCAATTATTCCCTTCCTAAAGTTATTGGGAATAGTAACGGTAATCACAATTATTCCCTCTAGAAGTAATTGGAATACATTACGGTAATTGGAATTATTCGCTTCCTAAGTTATTGGAAATAGTAGTGGTAATTTCAATTATTCCCTTCCTAAAGTTATTGGGAATAGTAACGGTAATCACAATTATTCCCTCTAGAAGTAATTGGAATACATTACGGTAATTGGAATTATTCGCTTCCTAAGTTATTGGAAATAGTAGTGGTAATTTCAATTATTCCCTTCCTAAAGTTATTGGGAATAGTAACGGTAATCACAATTATTCCCTCTAGAAGTAATTGGAATACATTACGGTAATTGGAATTATTCGCTTCCTAAGTTATTGGAAATAGTAGTGGTAATTGCAATTATTCCCTTCCTAAAGTTATTGGGAATAGTAACGGTAATCACAATTATTCCCTCTAGAAGTAATTGGAATACGTAACGGTAATTGGAATTATTCGCTTCCTAAGTTATTGGAAATAGTAGTGGTAATCACAATTATTCCCTTCCTAAAGTTATTGGGAATAGTAACGGTAATCACAATTATTCCCTCTAGAAGTAATTGGAATACATTACGGTAATTGGAATTATTCGCTTCCTAAGTTATTGGAAATAGTAGTGGTAATTTCAATTATTCCCTTCCTGAAGTTATTGGGAATAGTAACGGTAATCACAATTATTCCCTCTAGAAGTAATTGGAATACGTAACGGTAATTGGAATTATTCGCTTCCTAATTTATTGGAAATAGTAGTGGTAATTTCAATTATTCCCTTCCTAAAGTTATTGGGAATAGTAACGGTAATCGCAATTATTCCCTCTAGAAGTAATTGAAATACGTAACGGTAATTGGAATTATTCGCTTCCTAAGTTATTGGAAATAGTAGTGGTAATTTCAATTATTCCCTTCCTAAAGTTATTGGGAATAGTAGTGGTAATCACAATTATTCCCTCTAGAAGTAATTGGAATACGTAACGGTAATTGGAATTATTCGCTTCCTAAGTTATTGGAAATAGTAGTGGTAATTTCAATTATTCCCTTCCTAAAGTTATTGGGAATAGTAACGGTAATCACAATTATTCCCTCTAGAAGTAATTGGAATACGTAACGGTAATTGGAATTATTCGCTTCCTAAGTTATTGGAAATAGTAGTGGTAATTTCAATTATTCCCTTCCTAAAGTTATTGGGAATAGTAGTGGTAATCACAATTATTCCCTCTAGAAGTAATTGAAATACGTAACGGTAATTGGAATTATTCGCTTCCTAAGTTATTGGAAATAGTAGTGGTAATTTCAATTATTCCCTTCCTAAAGTTATTGGGAATAGTAGTGGTAATCACAATTATTCCCTCTAGAAGTAATTGGAATACGTAACGGTAATTGGAATTATTCGCTTCCTAAGTTATTGGAAATAGTAGTGGTAATTTCAATTATTCCCTTCCTAAAGTTATTGGGAATAGTAACGGTAATCACAATTATTCCCTCTAGAAGTAATTGGAATACGTAACGGTAATTGGAAAAAAAAAAACAATCGCAATTATTCCATTCCTGAAGTAATTGGGAATAGTAGTGATAATCACAATTATTCCCCTCCTGAAAGTAGTGGTAATTAACAACTCTGGCTTTCCGTCTGTTCCGCAGGGATTTACCAGCCGGCATCCAACTGTCCACTGAAGACGTCTCCCACAAGCGTTGAACGAGGCGAACAGAACACCAACAGCCTTACAAAACTTTGTACTTAAAAGTACTTTCGCTTAACAATGAAAGGAGAACACATGTAAAGTTTCCATTTTTTTACAAAAAAAAAGTGTACAAAAACACTGAAACGCATTGAAAAAGTCATCAAATATAAAATGTTTGTCGAAAAAAAAATTAAAAATCGCTCTTCCACTCTTGTTACGCTGTTAGTCAATTTTTTGTTTGTTTTTATTAATAAATTAAAGTTTTGTTTCCACACATTCCCCATCTGGCAATAAAACTCCAGAAAACAATTTACCAACTACGTTTATTTATTTATAGATTTTTGTTTATTAAAAGCAAAAAAAAATCATTGTAAACTTGGTTTAAAAGTGAGTTCTTGAATACTTTATGTCCAATCGTTTATTATTGAAGCCGAGAATGCCTTAAGTATTTGGGCTTTTCTTTGTTAGTTGTTTTGAGAGAAGCTCTATAAAAAAATAAACTGCGGTGTACAGTTTTTATATAAATTGTGAGTCGTGTCATAATTATTTAATTGTAATATTTAATACCTTATTTACATTTATAGTATTACACAAACTAACTGCAGTTGCCTTCTATTCTACATTATTTCTGTAGCCTACGCCATTTCATATCTTTTTTTATGTACTACTAAAAACTTCAAAAAAACAATAACTAAGTTTAGGTGATGTTTTTCGTATTGAACAGAAATTTTTCTATCGTATTGCGAGAAAGAAAGATATATATAGTTTTACAGTATTTATATGGACGATTTTACCATAGGTCTCGACACTGTAAGGTGTAGTGTGTGTGTGTGTGTGTGTGCGTCGATGTATTGATACGTGCGTGAGTGAATGCGATTTGATTGTATATAGTATTACAAAATACAAGGAAAAAAAACCTACCGCTATTAGTAAAGGGGATTTATAAATAAGAGGTTGAGGCAACAAATTTTTAAACCGTCTTTATGTATCGGGTTTATTTAAAAATTGAATAAAGTAAAACTTGTAACTAACATGAGTTGATGATTCATTTATTTCCAAAGCCGTTTTGGGTTCGGCTCGTTCTGCCTCTCAAGCAGTAGAAATGCAGCCCACAGAGTGTCAGCCACCTGGAATACTCAGGGAATTTTACTCTACAGTAAAACTCAGTGAATTTAATTTTAGCGAATTTTCAAAAAAAAAAATGAAGTTATTGCGGTGACCTCAAAATTTTTAGACTGGATTTTTTTTTTTTTAGAAAAAAAAAAATTTCACTAAAATCCGTTTTAGAATTGGCTAGCGGGGGGAAAACCAGGTAAGTACAAAAAATTGAATTTTGCAGGTGAACACTTCAAAGTTTCAACTTATATTCCTAATTCAGGAATCCTCAATGATTGCTGCCATTTTTTCACAAAAGTATCTTAAAACCGAAATGATAGCTCTAACTGCCCCTCAAATTACATCTCAAAGGTAAATTCAATGGTTTCTTAAAAATTGTCGAGTTACCTGGTTACGTGCAGTTTAATTTAGGTTTATTATTTTCAATCATGAACAGTGGCGGTTCCTGCCTCAAAACTCAGGGGGTGCACAGAGATCAGGAGAGGCTATGGAGAAGGGACAGGTTAGATGATTTTCTCGGCCAAATAGAAATTTCAACGATATGCAAATGGGATACATCTTGGTAACTTTTTCATCTTAAAATTGCAAATGGTACTAAATACGTAGTAAATAGACACGAAACATGTTCTCTAGTGGTTAACAAAAATTCTGAAATACTTAATCATCAAAGGTCTAAACCCAAGAAATGCAACCATATTATTGCTATAGCTGAAATGTATATTTGCCCGTTACGATTCAAAACATCGTCCAATTCGGAAGAAAAATTAACGAGCCCCTTGAAAACTCCGAGATTCGAAGAATCTTCCCTCTCATCATGTCCACGCACGGCTAGCTCGAAAACACCACAGTACTTGATACAATCAATGATTCGAGATAAAATGAACCTATTTTGGTTTATTATTTTCAACAATAAGCCTTTGGAATCGAGCAAGAAAAAAAATGTAACCCCCCCTCAAAATTTGATGTTATACGTTTCAAGGTACGTAGAATACGAAAATCGAATAAAAAACGTTTAATAATAATAATAAAAAATCATTGCTCAAAGGTTTATTATTTTCTGTATAGATCACCCTTCTGTATAGATCACTGGTTCTCCATAATAGCACCTACCACCATCTGTATTCTCCCTTGACCTTCCCTCTCAAATTTCAGCTTCCTGCGTTCAATAGGATTGAAAATGGCTTCGGAGCTCACTCAGCTGATCAGTGCTCTTCCAGACGTCTCCAGCATTCGAGAAGATCTTCTTCACTCTTCAGATCACTGATCAGCTGAGTGAGCTTCGAAGCCATTTCCAATCCTACTGAACGCAGGAAGCTGAAATTTGAGAGGGAAGGTCAAGGGAGAATACAGATGGTGGTAGGTGCTATTGATGGAGAACCAGTGATCTATACAGAAGGGTTATCTATACAGAAAATAACAAACCTTCGAGCAATGATTTGCAGCGTTTTTAATTTCTTCAAGAAATGTTCAAGCTAAAATCACGAAGAAGGTCAATAATAGTTTGATGAATTTAAGTTGTTTTGTTTTAAGTTTTTCTGAAATTGAAAAAAAAGTGGAAGATGGATGGACAAAGCCTCTTTGTGGTTTAAGGTATCGATATGCTGTTTCAGGGGTTCAATTCTACGAGTACATTTCCTATACTTCTTTTCCACGGGAGATTCCTCCCCGACCTCCAAAAAGAATGGCGATTCCGCCCTGCCAAACTGATAGCCTTTCCTCCCGGTTACTCAATTCCTCCCCACCCAGGTATAGGTCAGTCTCAAAGAAAACCACTATGTACTAACGACA
Organism: Apolygus lucorum; assembly: GCA_009739505.2. Taxonomy (NCBI): domain Eukaryota; kingdom Metazoa; phylum Arthropoda; class Insecta; order Hemiptera; family Miridae; genus Apolygus; species Apolygus lucorum. The sequence goes on from CM019171.2 coordinate 21,749,324, forward strand.
TATCGTTTATTGTATGTACAACAGGGTGTCTCTTATTCTACGACTTTTGTTATTTGAAGTTTTCACCCCCTCATTTTGTTACATTGGGTTCCAAAGTACTCCACACAAAAATTGATCACCCTCGGACAACGCTAACACATGCCGCATCTCCACCTAAGTTGATAATATTAAAACCACAAAAAAACGCTGCAAATTGTTACTCAAAGGTTTATTATTTTTCTGTATAGATCACACTTCTGCAATAATCACAGCTTTGCCATTGTCACTTCTTTTTTTAACCATTGGTAGGTAGTACCTACTAGGTACTAACTACCTACTACATACCTACTTCACACCTTCAAAATCAAGTTTATTTGGAGGAAAAAATGCTTCACACTCCAAGCCCAACCCTTAAATTCTCATAGTGAGCGAACGGTTGGTCCTATAGAGCTCTGAGTGGTCTCATTCGATTCGAAATATTCAATGCTATTTTTAATTGATGAAAAACCAATACCTTTATATATATCATACACCTTTATATTATATCATAAAAACTCGGCGCTTTGCGCCTCGGCGGGGGGCTCCGCCCCCCTGCACCCCCCGGTTTATTTCTTTTTCCATACTCTGTATGAAATCATAGGAACACAGAATGTGTTTTTGCGATGACCTACCGAAAAAAAATCGTCACGAAAAAGCGACAGAAAAAACCGTTACGCGCCTTTTATAATGATTTTCACGTGCAACCAAGCCGTTGGTAAGGAAATAGAACTCCCGCAGTGTTCATTGCACAGAAATTGTTCACCATTCGTTGGAAAGCTCTCAATTTATATAGTATTTTTTTTGTAGTTACATATTTATTTATATAACATTTATAGGGTTTTAGACAAAATTAAATGTCTAACAATTATTTATTTTATTATTGCCAAAGACTCCACATTTATTGTCTAAAACCCTATAAATGTTATATAAATAAATATGTAACTACAAGAAAAATACTATATAAATTGAGAGCTTTCCAACGAATGGTGAACAATTTCTGTGCAATGAACACTGCGGGAGTTCTATTTCCTTACCAACGGCTTGGTTGCACGTGAAAATCATTATAAAAGGCGCGTAACGGTTTTTTCTGTCGCTTTTTCGTGACGATTTTTTTTCGGTAGGTCATCGCAAAAACACATTCTGTGTTAAAACTTTTTAACAAAAAAACGGACCGACCTCAAAACCGTTGATGTCATCCCACTAAAAAGGAAATACTTGGAAAATGTCACCCCACGCATATTTAAGCAAAAACCTCTTTTTTGGCCGGTTATTTGCTCATAACTTCTATACGAATGAAGCGATCGGAATAGTTCGACTTAAGGACCAACTAGACCCCAAATGGAGTCTATGTGCGAAAGAACGGTTTTTTTTTAGACCGATTCTACGGCCTTTTATGGCCCGAACGGCGGACGGACATTGCAGATTTGGATTCTACGCACCTTGAAACGTAAAGTGACAAAGTTTGAGGGGGGGTTATAAAAATTTTTTGCGATACGATCACATAGGCTTATTATTAGAAATAATAAACCAAAAACAGCTTATTACGAAAACGCCAACATTTTTCCTGCGTCTCTTTTTCTCCGACTAGCTGAAAATAGTCGCCCACGATTTCTTTTCTTTCTTTCGTTTTAAATATGACGGAAAAGAAGAGGAAGATCAACGTTCTGGAGCCTCAATTTGAACCTGCTACCAGTGAGAACATTCTCTTCTCTGTGCGTGGATACTTTTTTCAAAGACAGTTTTGGCTAAGTCACAATGGGGAATTTGCCTCACTTTTTTTTTCCGAATGAGGGTTTATTTTTATGGAATAAAACCATAGTGAGCTGCTCGAAAACGCATCCAAAAAATTTAGAGAATTTAAGGAAGATGGAAATTTTAAATGTGGTGGCAATGAGTAAGAGGCAGCCATGTTTGAAATGTAACGGATATTCTACCAATCTGACTTCAAAGGAGGTTCTGTGGCGCTTACCACAGAAGCGGAACATACACGAACTTTTAGCTTACAAGGATTAACACAAGAGTGTGTGAACTAGGAAGGAGGGCAGAATGCAGAACTCAAGACACAAAATTGACCAAAAGAAACAATATTACTCACTTTTTTACAATACGATTCTACCTACTAGTTTATCAAGCATTATTAGTCTTCATATTCTCTTATTTAGTTTCAAGATTTGAATCACATTATTCGAGTAGCCATTTCACTGGATCGTTTTGTGTGGCGGTGCTAGAACTCTGTCTGTTGTAGGAGTTGTTTTCGCGTCGTTTTTTTTTTTCGTATGACGTCAACAATATTCCTCGATTTTCACGGTGTTTTGTAACAGAGGCTTCACTTGTTTAGGCATTTTCTCCTACGGTAATTTTTTCCCCTTGGTTATTCCTGGTGTTAAACGCTATTCTAGGGCCCTATTATAGGATTTGACTTGAAATTCCAGAATCTAAAATTGAGGCAAATTCCCCATTGGCTAGCTACGTCACACCATTCAAATCTTCAACTTTCCTTAGCTTCTCCGATTTTTTAAAAATATTTTCTCGACGAACAGACCCAATTGCTGTTATTCCTGAGCCATACTCTTAAAAAAAAAATAAAATAAAAATTGACTAAAATACCCCATTATTGTTAGATTTTGATGATTCCAGCGGCAATATTTCAGTGTTTCCATTCCCTAGGTCCGTGCACTACTGAATTTCTAAAATCCTTCAAAATTTCCAATTTAAGTATAACTTTTTGCCCCTTCGATTTGGCTGAATACTAAAAACGAACGGCGACTGACTGATACCCTTTCAACAGAATCCATGTAGCAACTATGTTTTCCTTCTAGGCAAAATAGATTTCCCTAGCCGAGAATCCCTGAGTACTCAGCTGGAAGGTAGGTACTCGTCAGAATAACAGAGGAAGAGGAGGATGCACGAATACGACCGTTGAAGCACCATTAACTTGTCTTTATTTAAATCTTTTGAAATAAGTAATGCAAGCTGAATTTGTAAGCCACATGTGAACCTGCTCAAGGTACATTTAAACCATGTTTTTTTAATCATCAAAAAAAATAGTGTTAGGCATACAATTGTTTGGTACATTCAAACTTCAATTTGACAAGCATACGATGTGAAATCTGCAATAAGTAGTCCACGATAGAGAAAAATAGTTTAAAACGCCAGTCAGCTTGAGGCGAACTTGATGAATCGTTTGAATTGAGAGTTTTTGTAACTGAGCAAACAGCGTAGCTACGAAAAAGGAATTCACAAAATGTGGACCTTACTAAATTGATGACAAGTCGTTGATTACGTTACAAAGTGCATAATAGTCATCATTACGCTAATCTAAAGTACTAAAATACGTAAGGCACGATAACATACTGGAGAGAGACCATGAGAAAAATAATAGCGTACCTACGATATGGCTCGTCATGAACAGCCGATGACGCATGGAAGTATTCTTAGAAGTTGATAAGCGTCCGATAGGTATGTAAAAACTAAAAACTAATGAGGTAGCGCTACTGACGAAAATGACGTCGACGGTTCAACGATCGATGAACTGATGGTGGTCTGTTAGAATTGGATCATTGCAGAGTTAAGAAGAGCTGACGAGGTACTTTAGAGCTGAGCTTCCCTAGTTTGCTACGGGAATATGACTGGTGGTGGAATAAAGAAGTACTGTGGCTGTGGATTATTGGCCCATCTTTGGTTATGAGGCAGTAAATGATTGAAAATCTGGTCTGACAAGGGGACTTACCAAGGCTTTGGCAGCCAGTCGACTGGTCTTGGTTCATTGCAGACTCGTTTTTCGGCATCTTTCGACAGCTTTAATGGTTTTTCAACCAGATGAGTGAATATTCTAGTAGTATTAGTAGTAGTAGCACTATTCTGGTAATGAGACTTGGAAGATGGCCAAGAAGCTGGGATCGCAGCTCCAGGTGTTTGTCAATCGATGTTTCGATCGAGAGGAATCGTTAGGGTATTCTGGCCAGCCACGATCTCAAACGACGACCTTTGGAGAACTACAAACCAAAAGCGTATCTAACTCCAAATCAAAGAGCGAAAGTGGAGGTGGATTGGCCACACCTTACGAAAGCAAGATGGATCGATCGAAAAAGTAGCTCTGACATGGAATCCAGTGCGCGGAGAGCAGGACGTCCCAGGAAGACGTGGCGAAGAACAATCGAGGAGGATATTGAAGAAGTAGGAAAAACGTGGAACGAAGTCGTCAGGATGAGTCAGGATAGAGTGAGGTGGCGGAATTTCGTACAGGCCCTGTGCTCCTCCATGAGCTGAAGGAACGAAGAGAGAGAGAATATTCTAGCGATACTATCTAGATCAGGCATTTTGACTCTAATCTTTGGACAGACGTCTAGAATCGACGGTCAAGAGCCCCAGGTGCTGTAGAGGAGCAACAATCACGACTAAAAAGTATTGCTGCTTTAACAGGGTTATACAAAGAAGAAAGCAACTATCCTTCGATAGATATGATATGGAGGCTGCACCAACCACTTGGCGACTTCTGCTCCAAACAACGCACATCATAAAGGATTCTACACTCGAGGATACATGGTCAGCCAGATCACTCAACCATTGATGCCGAGGAATTTTGGACCGAGAACGCCAAAGGAGAATTTTCCACTGCATAATATGTTCTCGTTCGACTGATCTTGGTGCGCTCACCACTAACTCGCAAACCGAATCCTTGGATGTTATGAGGGGAAGAATGAATATCGAAAAACTGACCACAATCAGGATTGTTTTGCAATGGATCCCTTCCCACTGAGGTATTCTGGGCAATGAGCGAGCTGACGCACTAGCTAATGAAGGATCCCAGATGGAGATGCCAGCTGTCCCGACACCTTTTCCAGCTGCAAAGCGGTGCATAAAGGACTCGGTAGCAGAAATAAATTAAGAAAGCCCAACGCCACGCGGCAGAGGGTCGATGATGGAGCGGGTTGCTGGAGAAAGATAGTCGCATTCCGCAAGATTTGTCGCGCAAAGAGTCTGTGGCAGGTTTTTGACACCAACAGGTCACGATTACCTTAACACCTTCAGACCAGGGCTCAAAACCCAGGAAAATTTTGGAACTTCACAGCAAAACAGTCGCACTGATGAGAAGCCGGCATTTTTGCGTGATAACATGCACTGATATCCGAAACCGAAAGGTTGGGACGGTAAGGTGGGTTCATTCTGAAGCGATTGAGACCAAAAAGAGCCCTGTTGGGGGAAAAATGAACTATCCAGAGCGTTTCGAAAAATGTTCATGGATCCACCGAATCATGAGTTCATGGATCCACCGTGGAAGCAGCCGTACCAGGCGAAGGTTTTGCGTGGATCCAGGGTGGAAGCAGCCGGTCTGAACGTGTTAACGCCCAACTCCACAAAATTCGAGTCAAGGACAGTCCAACCTGCTCACTATGCTAGACGACAGAAATGATGACAACTGACCATTTATTTGACTGTCCTCAACTTGAGACAGAAGACAAAACTTTCTTCCTGACGACACTAGATGGTCGAATACATCCAAAATATATTGGGCTGCAAGAGGCCGCATGGCGGAATAGCCAATGGCCAAATGGTGTAGAGAAAAAAACTGATCTTGGTCATCGTAGACCAGTTTTTTGGCATCTTTTGACAGCTTTTAAGGGTTTTCTTCCAGAAGAGTGAATATTCTGGCGTTGCTGTCTAGATCGGGCAGTTTGACTCGAATCTTGCGACACACGTCTGGAATCTATGGTCAAGAGCCACGGGTGCTGTGGAGGAACAACAATCACGACTAGAAAGTAGTGTTCCTGAAAACGAATATCCTCAGATAAGACTAGGTAGGGCATGGATGGACCAACTACTTGGTGACTTCTGCTCAGAACAACGCTCATCATCCAGGATTCCTCACTCCAGCCAGATCGCAGAATGGCTCAACCATTGATGCAGTTCCATTTTCGACCAAGAGCATGTTTCACAGCAGGTTTTCTCATTCAGTTTTCCCTTTTCAAGTCACCTCCAGCTCAAAGTGATTATCAGAAGCGAAGAATTGCTTCTTTAATGTGAAGACGTGCTAGTTGTACTAACTTCAGCAGATTCCAGAGACACCTACAAGGGAAAATTGGCGTTTCTATTCGTGGGTTAAGGCTCGACATCACGTTTCCTCAGCCTAGGTATGAAAAGTGCATTGGAAAACGAGCTATTATAGGCATGAGATGATGCAGGATTCCACAAATGTTTGTCAATCTGCAGATGCCGAACCTTTTGGGCCATATTTCAGCAAAAGTTCTCGTTCTGTTTTTCCTATTCAATAAATTGAACAACTGATCATGATAGTAACCGTCAGAAGCAAAAGACTGCTGAGAGAGCCTGACGTATTGCTGAAGAGAATTGCTGATCTAGAGGTGATGGTCAATTCCTCGGGGCGAAGATGTCCCCAGCACGGAACTGCACGAGAAAAAGACAGATGTTCGTGGGGGTTCAACCAACAAGTACCACCTTCTCTTATACAAGGAAAATATAGTTCCACATTCAAAGATGACCTTGCAGAAAGATTGGCAAGAACTGTGTAAAACTGATTGCAACAGCAGGTAATTTGAAATAATTTGGGAGCTTGCTTAGAAAACAAACTCAAAATTAACAGCGTAAATACCCGCAGCAATAAGGCTATTTTTCCAAATTGCTCTCTGAATCATTCTTAGTCAAAACATCACCTCAGCCAATATGTTTGTTAGAGTTATTTCCAACCAGTTATGAATTATAAGAAGAAAAGAATTCAGTTCTCGAAGGTGATCACAGCGAAATTCGGGATCCACCAGCCACATTGAAGGAATTCAAAGATCGTTGAACAATTACATCAACAAGTGAAAATTAGGTTGTGACATCAAAAAAGGCAACATCTAATTGGTAAACAGTGAGTTCATCCAGTGAATCACAGGAACTACTTTAATATGATTTTCATATTCCAAAAAATATACTGTACATCAAAAATATAATATATGAGCAATGTTGGGAAACAAAGACTACTCTCTACGATAATTTTTTGAATATTTCAACAAATAACATTTGAAAGATACATAGGAATAATAATAGGTAATTAATACTACAAACTCAATACATCGTTCGCTAAACATGAAAGTGAAAACGTAGATTTTGATGTTCAATTGATACTAAAGTAGTCAAAATTAAGGCAATTGTTTCGATGAAGGTTAATTCAATTCAGAACTAAGTTTATTCATTTTTTAAAAGCATAGATTTCTGAAAAATGCAGCAAACTGCTCAAAAGCTACACACAGACGTGAAGGATACACACTAAACTAAACTTGATTGAGCCTTTGAGGCTATCAAGCTATTCATTAATATTATTTTCAATGCAGGTACATAAGAAATTGTCTAAATTGTATGAAAACCTGCATGCCATTCTCCCTACAAGGACAGGGAATTGGAGTAAACGACCGAAAAGGTGTTTTGCAAAACAAACTCGTGCGAATTGAAGTCGTTTACTGCAAAACGTCCTCTGGACTTCGCAAAAATCCGTCCTTTTGATCATAATCAAGTATCAATGTTTCGAATCATAATGTTGGTTAATACAACGCATTAATTATTATCCTATAAGATAAAATTGATAAGGATGAAAAAAATCTCACGAGTGAACCTCGCCGATGGGTTTGGGAAGAGGATATCAAGGAAAGACTTGATAGTAAGGTAAGGTGGAGGGAAACAACGTCAAAAGTGTATACTAGGCGAAGAGTTTAGAATAAGGACATAACGTGGGAGGGCGTAACTAGGGAGGACATGGCCTGGGATGGTGTAGCCAGAGATCGTAACCTAGGAGGACATGGCCTGGGATGGTATAGCCAGAGATCGTAACCTAGGAGGGCGTAACCTGGGAGGGTATAACCTGGGAGGAAACGACCTGGGATGGTGTAACCTGGGAGGACACGACCTGGGATGGTGTAACCTGGGAGGGCATAACCTGGGATGGTGTAACCTGGGAGGACACGACCTGGGATGGTGTAGCCTGGGAGGGTATAACCTGGGATGGTGTAACCTGGGAAGGCATAACCAGAGATCATAACCTAGGAGGGTATAACCTGGGATGACACGACCTGAGATGGTATAGTCTGGGAGGGAGGGTATAACCTGGGATGGTGTTACCTGGGAGGCCATAACCTGGGATGGTATAACCTGGGAAGGCATAACCAGAGATCATAACCTAGGAGGGTATAACCTGGGATGACACGACCTGAGATGGTATAGTCTGGGAGGGAGGGTATAACCTGGGATGGTCTAACCTGGGAGGGCATAACCTGGGATGGTGTAGCCTGGGAGGGTATAACCTGGGATGGTGTAACCTGGGAAGGCATAACCAGAGATCATAACCTAGGAGGGTATAACCTGGGATGACACGACCTGAGATGGTATAGTCTGGGAGGGTATAACCTGGGATGGTGTTACCTGGGAGGCCATAACCTGGGATGGTATAACCAGAGAGATTGTAACCTAGGAGGGCATAAACTGGAAGGGTGAAACCTGGGAGGTTGTAACCTGGGATGTTATAGCCAGAGACTGTAACCTGGGAGGACACGACCTGGGATGGTCTAACCTGGGAGGGCATAACCTGGGATGGTGTAGCCTGGGAGGGCATAACCAGAGATCATAACCTAGGAGGGTATAACCTGGGATGACACGACCTGAGATGGTATAGTCTGGGAGGGTATAACCTGGGATGGTGTTACCTGGGAGGCCATAACCTGGGATGGTATAACCAGAGAGATTGTAACCTAGGAGGGCATAAACTGGAAGGGTGAAACCTGGGAGGTTGTAACCTGGGATGGTATAACCAGAGAGTTTGGAACCTGGGAGGGGTTAACATGGGAGGACCTCTACAATGAGGGCTTTTCAAGCATTTTCCCCAGGAGAGAAGAATCCTAAAATTAGGAGAAAGTGAAATAGAATACCTATGACTGTTAGACCCCAATACCTCAGCCAATAGAAACACAATGTGCATGAAAATTCAGCAATAGATGCCATAATCTGAGAGCGCTTAACTCTGTCATGGAAGCTTTCGAAACAACACTTCCTCAGGATAGGCGGAGCTTAGAACGAATGGTGATGGAAAACCTCAGACTGGTCAATTGCAACATGTCAGCCAAAACGAACACAAATCACCAAGCTCAATGAGCAACTAACTGGGAATATAATTCCACCTTGTATTGCTCTAATTTAGTTATTTACTGCCACAGTTGTCTTCTGACATTTTGCAAACACAACATTCGTGGATATTTCATTATAGTACCCATCTAATTTGGCAACTCAGGTTATTTCTTCCCCCTCCATGTTGCAAGTCTGACCGAATTCCAAGCTCTTTGACTCTAAGTGAGAAAGAGAAATGCAATAGGATCACGTGAAGGAATCAACGCTGCAACGCTTACCAATACAAAAGTGTTCAAAAAGTTAAAAATTGTGTTCAAAAATTCTCGATATCCCTGGCTGACTGAAATCCCACTTGGACTTTAGTCTCGGATGTACTGCCTAAGACAATCGGCGAGGAACGACACTTAAACCCTACATTGTTTTAGATTAACGATTAAAAATTACAAATAATAATCTCTACACAACTTAAAAGGGCAAAATAACTCGTATATCTTGGTTACATTAAAAATGATAGATACTCATCTATGAAGCATCCTGCGCATGCACTAAAATGCACTTAAATTTCTAGTCTAGTTCTTATGTCAACGCCCAGCAACAAAGTACCTGGAGTTCCATCAACCCAATGAAACATCCAGTAGGTACTCAGAAGTTCAGGCTGTTTGTCATGATTTTTTTTCTCGTATTTTGAAGGAGATTGCACTGATGGAAAACCTCTCCATTGCCGCTTACTTTGGTTTCAATTTTTAGCAAATCCTTAGTACACAAAGTATTAAAAATCTACTATAAGATAAACACGTTTCGTTTAATTTCACCATCTTAAACTATGCTGAGCACCACAGAACCACTTCCCACTCGGTGCATTTCAGCTCTAATCCAATCAAACTCCGTGGTTTAATATTAACCACAAACGTCAAATAACACATAAACTACGACTATACATAATAGTTTTGTTCTACGAGTAACAAATAGCCAAAATTAATAACAAAAACAATAACAAGAGACTATTGTATGTTTAATACCTACACGAATTAACTTGCCACAACAAGGTGCTGCCTAACAAGGTGCATTGCACGAGTCAAACTTGAATGAAAATGTGATCCCCGTTGAACTAGATATTTGAAAATTAGAGTTTCAAAGGAGAATGTTATTTATGGGTAAACAGAAGAATTATCTTCGGTTTTACGATTCCGATGTTAATAATGGAAAAAAGTAGGCCTAGTGAAGCACTGGCATGGCAGCACTGGTGGGGGGGGGGGGGGGGGGTAGTGGTGCAGAGGCAGCCCTGCAAGAAGAGACAAGAGGGATGCCTGGACTTGTGGCAGACTGCAAAGCTCACGAGTAGCAGTTTTTGGCAACTCTATTATGAATGCTGACGCCACCTCTCACCTGTCCAAAGACTGGAGCTCAATAGCTGACACCGCATCCAGAGAAAAGCATCGGAAATACGACGCAGCGGCAGAAGACCATCGAGGCTTATTCTCTCCACTAGTCAGTTCTTGTGAAAGAGCGCCTAACAATGAGACAGAGCCCCTCTGCCACGACTAGAAAACTCCTGACCACCTACACCTCGACGATCTAAATTCTTCCTTCTCTCATCCATCAAACAGAAATTCCCTTGAGTGAACAGAACAACACCAACAGCCCCAAGATTGCACTTCAGAAAAACCTCAACCGGCCAAATAAAAGCATTTGAGTCCAAAAACAATATGAATATTAGAGTAAAAATTTACACACGAAAATTTTGCTATGACTGACTTGTTTGCTTTGTATTGACAAAATCACATAATTTTGATGCTTGGGTGACGATCTTCTGGAGTGGAGCGTCGTTTCTTGGGCTACTACTGTTGACTTGGTATTCGAAGATACGTTGGCTTGAGTTCCAGCCCATACCTGGTCCAAGTGGCGTCTACAGTTTGAACCGCTCGCGCTCCAGAAATCACACTCGTCGACTTGGGATGGTGGGAACAGCAATCCCTGACCCTAACTTCCAGAGATCCAGTCAGTCCGCCTTGTGTGGACGACATTTCGACCCGAACGGTAGGTACTACTTTCAACACTTGCACGGGTTCCGCAATGTTGATAAAAATCAACAATGTTCGAGATAGTCAAAATCCCGACCAAAAACGTACTTCTCGTAATGGAGGAGCACAGAGCTTGAAGTACGGATAGAATAAGGAATCCAGATTTCACCAATCATTCATTGACTTGCGAGTACTGCACCAATTAGTGAAAGATAACCTTCAAAAATATAATCCTAAATGTGTTTAAGTGTACTTAACCTGTACAAAACCTCACAAACCATCCAGAAAAGAAACCTTCCGTTCCAGGGATGTAAAATTCTTGCATGAAACTGTTCAGATAGCTGGTGTCATGAAACTGTGACGTCACTGCGAGTCTTGTCTACCCTTGAAGGTACGAATGGGGCAGAATCACTTCTGGTCATCGGAAACCCCTCTTCCACTTTCCGACGATTGCATCGTGTTGTTTGGGCAACCCAATTCAAATATTTGGCGCTAGGCACATAAACCTTCTCTGTCGATAACAGTTTTCCTATCATTACATTTATTAGGTTATGTGCCCATAAACACACCATTTTTACGGCCGCGAATTGCTGTTTTCTTCGCCTGATAGCTTGAAGAACGATCAGCAATTTTTTTCATCTCAGTGCGAGAAGTTTTACCGGCCGAGTCAAGGTCACGTGTGTGCGCGATTTCTTCCGCTGTTTTTCCGTGTTTTCTGCTGTTTTTGGTGCCGTTTTTTCTCCAAAAATGAGTTTTTCAGCTGTGAATCAGGCTGAGAAGCTCCTGGGAAGGGAGAATTATGGTACATGGAAAGTACATATGCGCGCTGCTCTACGAATCGAAAAGCTTTGGACGAATGTTGTTGAAGTGCCAGTACCAACAAACGGAGTCGAAGTAAAGGTGGATCCCGAAAAAAATGAAATGGCTTTGTCTCGAATCACACTTTGTGTGGATAAGGTAATTTATTCTCATATTTCCCATTTAAATTTTGCTAAAGAAGCGTGGGTTTCGCTTTCAAAAGTGTTCGATGAATCCGGGCTGCTTAGACGTGTCATGCTAATACAGGATCTTGGATCTTGTCGGCTCACAGAGTTCTCTTTCAAACATGATCAAACCGAAATACGGAGAGAAATGATTGCAAAACACCTCCACAAATTATCATACAAAGCAGGATATCTTACAGTTTCACATTCAAAGATGAAAAGAATCATCAATACGTTCAATAGGGGATCACATAACATTCAACATGATGTAGCTCAGAACTTACATTTTTACAAACAATAAAATTCATAGACGTAACGTAGGTTACATAACAAATAAAATAACCATAGAACGAAGTTCGCCACGAAACTCAGCTAAGCCGGGGTTACAGCTTTTGGATTATTCTACCGATTCTATTTTGGATTATACATACCTAATAAAAAATAAACTCCAAGGTAAATAAATATTTAACACCAAACTCAAAGATTAAAGAAAACCACGTTATTCTTATTATTGTCAATAAAATCTATGTACAAATAAATTTTCGAAATTAAAAGATCAAAACTTGACAGTAAAGATATCACCCTCGGGTATATGATTGGGTAATTGCAAATTATTATCAGATGTTACGTAGTTCGTTCCCGGGTTAGTAAGGTTACAATATTATGTCATAACAAAAGCAATATTATTAGAAAAATAGTAGTTAATTATGATTGGGCACAATTAATACCTAATTAAACAATATTACGGGTACTGAGGTTTTCTCGCGGTGATCTGATGCTCCGTTCGTGAATTATTTCAGGTTTACACCAATGGGATAAACAATTGAGTAACTTTTCGCATTATACTGCCGTCCAAAGGAGAAAAGCAGCAACTCGATTTGTTCACATTTTGAATTTTTGAAATCGTTGGATTCAGAAAAAAAGTAAGCAACATACAAGGTAGGTAAAGGTAGGTAAAGTGATGGTTGGACAGCGGGGAAAAACAGTTTGTGAGGCACCTTTGTTACTCATTTAGAATTTAAAAAGACCGCTTATAGTTACTCGTCTCTCATTGGTCGATCTCCCACCAATAGGATTGCCTCATTGTTTCTCGAAGGTTCTACTAGGTTCCTTTTTCCCTCCTACCTCTTCCTACAAGGAACTCCCCCCTCTCGTTATTGCCTATCACGGAACTCCTTGGCAACCTAAATAGAGCATCCATCCATCCATCCATCACGTTACTCCATAATCCATCCATCCATCATCCCCAGTTTAGACCGTTTTTACCTTGTTTGTGAGTTATGTCGTTCGTATTAAATACAAAATAGTCTTTTCATCTCGCTTTCAACGCTTAATACTGCGTATACCTTATCAAAGGGTAGAAAGCAGTTTCACGCCATTACTGGGACGATTCGAGAGAAGCACAATAGTAAAAAACAGTTCAATGAATTTTAAATATAATTTATAGTATTTTTCGCGTGAAATCAATGGAATAGAACAAAGAAAGAATGCACAGTTACTTTGCAGAAGAAAAATAACATTTTCGAACAAAATTTTTTATGGAACATAACGCAAACCTTGTTTTCTCCTTTGGATGGCAGTATACTGCCAATCTATTGCTAGTTAGTATTGAAGTTCCTCTGATGCAGATGAATACATCCATCAGGCATCAATTGAAAAATTGAATGTCTTCCAGGGACTCAGCGCTAGAATCCCTTTTGTCAGAACGGAGATCATCAGATCAGTACTTCAGAGAAACAAGTAATACCTCATATATCGAAGAAGCATCAGGAAGACTATTCCTACTTCAGTTGCTACCTGTTCCACCGGTAATCAAAGGCTTCCGCTCTCTCGACCAAGAAATCGTCAGTCAAAATGTCGCCGTAAACACAATATTACATGGAATTAATTGCAAATTAGTTATTAATCACGAGTAACGTACCAACATCAAACTGAAGAGTTAATTCATCAAGGTGGGCCTGTTTGCTCGATAATCGAGGATAAAATGTACCTACTTCATTATTCAGCTACCTACCATTTATGTGGTAAAATAAAAACTAGGTATATTTTCATAAAAATAAATAATTCTACGGTAGAATTCATAAAAGATTAACAATAGGTTAAACGTACATTGAGAAATTGAAACATCAATCGAGGGATTGCGCCCTGACGTAGATTTTTACGGCGTTGGGGTGTGCTCGGATTGCTTCAACAGCAATTGGTATCGCTCAGGGCCGTCTGAAAAGGAGAATAAGATAGTCAGGTACTGAGGTGTTTAATAATAGAAATACTTTGTTATGGACTGACGTCAAACAGCACAAAAATATAATTTACTGAGTGGTTCGAGAAATGTACTTTGATCTGCCTCAAGGTTTCTGTCAAGACGACAGTTCTCAGGGCAGTTTGGAGGGAACATTCTCGTTCACTCATTTGATACAGAGATGTATGTACCTTCGCACTGTAGTGTACTGAGCAGACTTAGAACTAGAGCTTTGGAGAAACTAGGTAGGACGTGACATTGATCTGGATCAAGGTTTCTGTGGCAGGCTGGGCTACACTTTGCTTCTAAGTAGGGATGGCAACGATACATCGATATATGAAATATATCGATATGTTACGTTTGATGTATTGATGTATTTATATCTAGATTTTTTATTGCGTAGCAATGCCAGGGATCTTGCGGAGTATCTTTCACAGCTGGAATCACGCTTACTAGAAAGGCAATAACCGTTAGCTTTACTAAGAGACAGAATAGTTCCAGCAACAACCCAGTATCATCCACTGGATCCTAGAGAGCAACACCCGGGACCTTTCTTTGCGACTACCTTCTTCCCTGGAATCCAGAGAGTTAATTCGTTCCTACGTGAATGCCACAGAGTCTTATTTGAGAGCCCAGAAGCACGTGACATTTTTCCTCGAACTTTTTTTACAACTTATAGGGGCGCGCCCAGCATTGAGAACAAGCTGAGCCATAAAGTGATGTCGAGAGGCGTGGTTTCTGGTGGAGCACCTGGCCTGACTGGCTGTGGGAACCGGCGTTGCAAACTGTGTCCGTTGGTGGTGCTGGGATCGGATTTTACGTCGCCAAACACACCTTTCTCTTACCGAACCAGAGGGCTGCTGGCTGTTTGTCAAACAGCGAAGGTGGTCTATCGGTTGGAATGCCAACACTGCGAGGCATTCTATATTGGCAAAACCTCCACTCAACTCAACCAGCGAGTGAATAACCACAGATCTGCTATGAACCGGAGACTCGATCAGCCCCCTGTGCGACATGCTGAGTCACATGGACTAGCCACTTTCGATGAGTGCTACCGGGTGAGAGCCCTGGAGAGTTTGCCCAAGACAGCTACTGATATAGATGTACGTTTTAGGGAGCAGGCTTATCAGTGGGTGCTGGGTGCCTTCCGCCTGCCGGGCATCAACGTCTATAAGTAGGCGGGCGGGGGCATTTTTTTTTTAAATTTCCTTTCCTACTTTCATTTTCTTTTTTACTAAATTTCCCTTCCTACTTTGAGTTTACTTTCAATTTCCAAATTTTATTTCATACCATTTTCCATCCCCCCTTGTTCAACTTTCATCACCATCCTCTTCCCATACCTTTCTCATACACCCTACATTACCATACTTGTGTACAAAACGCACCA
The DNA here is from genome assembly GCA_009739505.2 of Apolygus lucorum. Lineage (NCBI taxonomy): Eukaryota > Metazoa > Arthropoda > Insecta > Hemiptera > Miridae > Apolygus > Apolygus lucorum. The sequence goes on from CM019171.2 coordinate 21,765,086, forward strand.
TAACATCGGAATATCAATCACCCCCCCATCATGCCCCCCTTCTACAACCCACCTCATCGCAGCAGATACCCTTGCTGCAGAGGAAAGGGGCGTCAGTTGAAAACGGATCGTCCGAAACGTACTACAGTGAGTCCCCCTTGTTATTTGTTTATTTCTTAATGTTGTTTATATCTAGATTTATATATAAATATATTTACCGATATATCGCGACTTGTTTTCAACAAGTAGAAATTAAGTTAAGATTGGCATGTAGACGGTCCCCTATGAGGGTAGTGGAAGGTACTTAGAGATTGATGTTTTGAGATTAACTACTATGCATCGGATCATCAATACAGTCGGGTTATGGATACGAGGAAGCTATGTGCCACACCCACTTGGCAGACTTTTATAATTGTTTTAACGAGGCCATCAAACATAGAAACTTTTTGGTATATCAATTTAATTTTCAAATTCGTACCTAATAATTTCTCAATTTTGTATAACAAGCAAAAATGAAGTTTAAATACTAAAGTTGAGTAATATAGGACAAGAGATTTTTTTTTTGGTAATATTACTAAAATAGCTTAATTTTTTTACTTTTATTTTATGAATCTCTGTACATAAGTAGGTACTAGCAGTAAGTAGAATATAAGTCATAACAAACGGATAAAGTGCGGATTGACTGCGGAATGCCAAATCCTAATTGTATGTTTTCCCAAACTACTTTGCTTTGGAGTATTATTTATTTTCAACAAACATGTTTCTTCTTCTTATTATTCTTTCAGACTCCGATATAAGGCAGCCAACGGAATCCTCTTTTAAAATAAAGGGGCCTCGAAAGAAGGAGAGTAAAAGCTAACAGAGCCTGAAACTCTTTTCCAATGGCAACCCTGAGCAGTGAGTGAGTGCAAGTGAAGTGTAAATGGTGCAAACGGTCAATGTATGCACCTCTTTTCAAACAACTCCATCAGTTCTTTTGGCATCACCCACAGCATCCGAGAGGCCAACTATGATTTATAACGCACAACACTAATAAGATGTTGTTGTCACGTTTTAGTCTGGCAGTCTGCCGCGAACAACAATGCGAACGCTTCGGATCTATTTTGATGGCCAATAAAAAAGGAATGACTGAGAAAGAGGGGTAGCGGCGACTAGGACAATCCAGTTAGGATTGGTCGCAACCTGTTCGAGGATTCGAAGGTTGCGACGAGGATATCACGATGGAATCGACAGCGATATAAAAATACCCGGGGAAACATCCCTTCAGGAAGATGGCGAGCACCCCATAATTAACGAGAGTCAACGGATAACTTTATTTGCATGAAAATTGCACAAGTCTGCGAAGATGGAACCTCACAAAGAATAACTCGGATGTGTAGAATCTACTGATTCAAAAATGAATGAACCACTTCGCCTGCGACTCACGCCCAAGCTACTACGCACCTCGCCATACAGTCGTTTCCACGCTTCTTTTTTGAGTAAATTTAAATTAAAATTCCCGTAGTATACGTGGGCTCTGACAATACAACTAATACGTAAACTGGATCCCGCTAAAGATCTTCCGCTTAACCCTCCGATACGCACGGTATCAAATTGATGCAAAATTTAGTTTTGAAAGGTTGCTATGCCCCCAATCACGTGGATTTAAGAGTACCCTTCTCGTTACCTTTTTAACTTCGAATCCTCTTCATAATGATAACAAACGTCTGCCGAGTGGGTGTGGCACATAGCTTCCTCGTATCCACAACCCAACTGTATAGATGATCCGATGCTGGGTAGTTGTTTTTTCTCAAACATCAATCTCTAAGTACCTTCCACCACCCTCATAGGGGACCACCTACACGCTAATCTGAACAATCCTGAGAAATTTCGTCGAAATCGATGGAAAACGTAGAAGTTATGGCTGTTACAAGGAATTCACGTTTGCGCATGCACAGCGGGTACTATCAGTCCGGAGGTGATGATTTCATAGGGGACCATCTACACGCCAATCTGAACAATCCTAGAAAATTTCTTCAAATTCGGATGAAAAATGTCAGTGTTATGGCTGTTACAAGGATTTTACATTTGCGCGTGCGCAGAGGCTACTGCCAATTTTAAGGCATTGGTTTTCATAGGGGACCGTCTACAACCTAATCCGCATAATCCCTGAAAATGTCTTCGAAATCGGATGAAAAATATGGAAGTTTTAACGAATCCTAGAACAGTAGTAAAATACTTTACAGTACGGAGTGCTCAAAGAGGAGACCTCCCGTTGACTAACTAATGGAGCCCGCAAAAAATATTTGGCGTGATTTCCGCGTAAAGGTAATTGTAGAAGGAGAATACTATAGAAGGAGAATACCCGGAACACCATCTCCCTTAGGAGGGAGAGCTGTAAGTTATTCCAAAAATTGACTGCGTCCCACCCCACGTGTAGAAAAGGGTCAATTAGAGTATGAGAAATCGTAATTTTAAGAAATTCATAGTCATCAACAATACAGCTTACATTACTGTCCAGGGTCTAACATTTCCGGAAAAGTTCACAAAAATAGCACACTTTTTTAAAAAATCCTCGATTTTTTACAGGTTTTGAAGAAGAATATATTTACCGTGAACGGTGGAGATGGAATAGGTTGAGTGGTCGTTCAAATGAGAGACCAACAGGTCGTTGAGGACAAGTTTGATGCCGTTGGGACCCTCGACGAACATGGAGGCCACTTGAGACGAGTGGAGGCCGAGAACTGCGCAGACTTTGGACACCAGTTCGGAAGATGTGAGGCAAGTGAGGTACACTGCTTGGTAGACTCGCTCCCGAGGGTCGACGCAGATGTAGAGAGTCAGTTTGGGCACGATCGGCCTGAAACGGAAGGTCATAAATTATGGTGCGGGTGAAGACATTTCGGCGAGAGGGATCAGTGTTACGTAGTTAACTTGCGTAGGATCAGTGTGTGTTTCCTACCAAGTGATGGAGAACCCTTACCCGTGATCAGGAACCACAACACAACTCCCCTTCCCAATAACATGATGGAGGAATATAAGAGGTTTGCCTTTGTTGCTAAACAGGCAAATAATTGTACGCATTCTACTCCTTTACTATTCTATCTATTCTATTCATCACGTTTCTCGGGGTAGCCAGATTTGGCAATAGGAGTTGTGGGATTTGTGTTGAGCACTGAGTACTGGAGACAAAACAGAGAGTAAAGTTGAAATGCGTGGCAAGCATGGAAGAGTACCACCCAAGAATTAACGTAAACTTCAACCATGTATTGTTTTCCATGGGTTTTTGAGGATTTATTAAACATCTAAAACGATGAACACAAACGAAATGACGCTATCTTCAAAGCACTGTCCGCCCCTACAATAAATACGGGAGAAAAAACGTCTGCCAAGTGGGTGTGGCACATAGCTTCCTCGTATTCATAACCCGATTATATAGATGCATAGTAGTTAATCTCAAAACATCAATCTCTAAGTACCTTCCACTACCCTCATAGGGCACGTAGAGTAGATGTATGTGATTGGATCAAAAAACGTCTGCCAAGTGGGTGTGGCACATAGCTTCCTCGTATCCACAACCCGATTGTATAGAAGATCCGATGCATAGTAGTTAATCTCAAAACATCAATCTCTAAGTACCTTCCACTACCCTCATAGGGCACGTAGAGTAGATGTATGTGATTGGATCAAAAAAACTACTTAGCCTCGGCTGAGATTCGAACCCGCGACCCCTGGGGGACAGTTGAAGTTATGGCTGTTACAAGGAATTCACGTTCGCGCATGCGCAGCAGCTACTATCAGTCTGGGGGTGATGATTTCATAGGGGACTATCTACAACCTAATCCACATAATTCCTGAAAATTTCATCGAAATCGGGTGAAAAAGGTGGAAGTTATGACCGTTACAAGGAAATTCACGTTTGCACATGCGCAGTGGGTAATATCAGTCCGAAGGTGATGATTTTCATAGGGGACCATCTAAATACTAATCTGTTACATCCCTGAAAATTTCATTGAAATCGGATGGAAAATGTAGAAGTTATGGCTGTTACAAGGAATTCACGTTTGCGCATGCGCAGTCGCTTCTATCAGTCCGGGGATGATGATTTTCATAGGGGACCGTCTACACACCAACCCGCATAATCCCTGAAAATTTCATGGAAATCGGACAATAACTTCGTATAGTTATGCGCATTACAAGGAATTCATGACAGACACGGAACCAAAATTGTTCAGAAAGGTCTAAAACGCAAAACGCGAGTGAAAATGTTGATTTTGGAGAACTTTTTTTTTCATCCTTGAAAAGTGAAAACAAAGCTTCCGCTACCTTGGTAGACTCGGAAGCAAAAATCAACTGAGCCGTGAAACAGAACCCGTTCTTTTGAATGAACTGAGTGCTCAGAGCCGCTTTTTGAGGTGAGCCGACTGTGGTGCTGCTTGATGCCAGCCTGAGGTACTACAATTGATTAGGTGAAGGGGATAGGAGCTACACCTATTCCATCTTCATTTTAGATGTTGGCTTGTTACCTGTTGAAACTGTTACCATTTGAAGTTAACTCTTGTACCACTCATTACCACTCAGATGACATGAAAATGTAAGATTTTGCAATAAAATCATAAAACTAGGAAGCAATGTAATTTTCCGATTTGTTAATTAACTTGGCTTCCGAGTCTACCAGTATTGTAGATTGTAGATGAATCCGCGGATCAGGGTGACGGGAGCCCAAAGCACTGATGCCTGAGTCCTAGCCCTTTGGTAAGGGACAGTTGCGGTTTGGCTAGATTTGTGCTGGGAAAAGCCTCCATGGGTGTAGGTGACCCGACGAGGTGAAACCTACGATTTGATAGTACTTTGCAATCGAATATTATGTGGGAGGCTTTCTCTTCAGCGTCTCCACACAGCCTGCAGAGGGTTGTATTCTGGTTTACTCCAATGCGGTTGAGATGGAATCGGAGTGGAGTAAAGCCTGTTACCAGGCCAACCACTGACCTGATTTCCTAGCGGCTAAGCCGCAGCAGCTCTTCTGTGGTGCTAGAGTTAGGTTTGGCCACCATGCGCTTACTTAGAGCATGCCCTCTAAGGTTTGACCATCTAATGTTTGCAGATGAAAAGAATGCGGATGGTTTGGTGAGGTCTCCTTGTGTATTACAGTCCCAAAAACATCCTCCTTCTTCTACCTGCCACTCAAGCCAGGGAAAATGAGACCGTGGGTGTTGACTACCGACCTAGTAGAAGGATTGTTTTTCACAGACCGTTCGCGTACTTTAAGGCAGTGGTTCCCAATTCTATACAGGGTGTCGACCAAACTTCAAGGATCAATCGTACATCTAATTTAAGTAAGAAAATGTATCGTAGCATCTACCTTGTTTTTCCACGTTTTTTTTCAATTTCAATTTTTTTTCGTGTTCTTGAACATGTCACTAAAATTACCAGAACTACCTTAATTTACCGTAAACATGTCAAAATAAGGCACCGTTAGAAAGGGCGCCAAATTTCCCATTCTTCTACAAAAAATTATTTCCAGTAAGGGATGGGTGCTTCTTACGAATTTTAAAGGTGAATGAAGAGTAAACCTGAAGGGCAAGTGAACTCACAATCGAGATGGACTTCTTTCCTAACAATTGGCAGAGTGGAGGGGCCCATTATGACTCGAGTTGTTCAATGCCCAAATTACGAAGGTCTGAGATATGGAGGCTCCGCCCTTTCCCCAGCCTGACTCACCAGGCTACTTAAGATTTTGGAACAGGTAGTCCTCTATGTTAGCAGGTATACCCTTTGAAAAATTGGCCAGCCGCATTCTTTCTATCTGCGAACAGTACCAGTGGTTTCGTTGGTGACCCACCGGTTTATGGTCGCCCTAAAGGAAGATTTGGGAATGCCGATGGCCGGCTCTGGACCAATGAACGGGGTTAGTAAGCCCCTTCTGGCCAGCACATCTGCTTTTTCATTTCCCACTACTCCCGAGTCTACCAAGGTACCGGAAGCTTTGTTTTCACTTTTTAAGGCTGAAAACAAAAAATTCGCCAAAAACAAAATTTTCACTCGCGTTTGACGTTTGAGACCTTCCTGAACAATTTTGGTTCCGTGTCTGCGTGTCTGTCATGAAATCCTTGCCACAGCCATAACTTCTACAATTCTCGTCCGATTCCGATGAAATTTTCAGGGATTGTGCGAGTTGGCGTGTAGATGGTCTCCTATGAAAATCATCACCCTCGGACTGATAGCAGCCATTGCGCATGTGCAAACGTGAAATCCTTGCCAAAAGCTTTAACTTCTACAATTCTCATTCGATTTCGATGAAATTTTCAGGGATTGTGCGAGTTGGCGTGTAGATGGTCTCCTATGAAAATCATCACCCTCGGACTGATAGCAGCCATTGCGCATGTGCAAACGTGAAATCCTTGCCAAAAGCTTTAACTTCTACAATTCTCATTCGATTTCGATGAAATTTTCAGGGATTGTGCGAGTTGGCGTGTAGATGGTCTCCTATGAAAATCATCACCCTCGGACTGATAGCAGCCATTGCGCATGTGCAAACGTGAAATCCTTGCCAAAAGCTTTAACTTCTACAATTCTCATTCGATTTCGATGAAATTTTCAGGGATTATGCGGATTGGCGTGTAGATGGTCCCCTATGAAAATCATTGCCCCCAGACTGATAGTTGCCATTGCGCATGCGCAAAACGTTTATTTCCTTGTTACAGCCATAATTTCTACAATTCCCATCTGATTTCGATGAAATATTCTGGAATTATGTGAGTGTGGTGGAGAAGGTCCCTTATGAGTGTAGTGCAAGGTACTTTGAGGTTACCTACTATGCATCGGATCTAGAGGTGTGTCGGTACAGCTGTACTGGGACTGTGGAACCGAGTATCAGGTTGGAACGGTTCCACGCAGTGACAAAAACTCGACCCTTACCAGTCCAGTTCCACGGACTGACAAGATATCTTAAGATGGCTCTGGACCGGGAAGAGAATCTTTTCCATCGGTCCAGTTCCATCCTCACCAATCAGAATGATCAGATTGATGAGATGATTGATCAGATCATTCTGATTGGTGAGGATGGAACTGGACCGGTAAGGATGTAACCGGACCGATAAGATATCATAGAGAATGGTTCAATGGCTCTGGACTGGTAAGCATGGATCTTGTTCTCAGTTCTGTTCCATGTTGTACCTGGAAGCGCCCTTACTACTTCCATGGACTCAGAATGGTTCATGGAATGGCTCTTGAGCGGGAAGTTATCTTCTGGACAGGTTAGCATGGAAGTTGTGTCCAGTTTTATTAATTTATTATTGTCATGTTAAGTTCTTAAACTGCAACGTCATAATTCTTTCCTTGAATTGTTTGGTAACTATTATTTATAATAAATTGCCTCTTTTGTAGCACTTGTTCAAATTCCTTCCTTTTAGCGAATTGTCAAGGAAAATGATGCTATTGTATTGCAAGTTGAGATCATAAGCATGGAAGAAGGACGATAGGGATTTGACTGCCTGCTTCATCCATGCCATGTGAGTGGGATTTGATCGCCTGTATCGGTAATGGAACTGTACCGGTAATTTGGAACGGTTACATCTTTGTCACCGTAACCGTTGGAACCGTTCCAGGGAAATACCTGGACCAACACACCCCTAATCGGATCATCTATACAGTCGGGTTATGGATACGAGGAAGCCATGTGCCACACTCACTAGGCAGACTTTTTGTTAGTATAATTAAAGTAAGATGTAGAAGAAATCTATCTTCTATAGCCTAATAGAGTTACATTGATGTCGTGGGAATGAATGAGAATCCTTGATTGCTGCTTTCTCGTGTGATCTGCCTTAACCACACCTTGGAGCGTCAGCCAATCAGGATGCTTCTCCGGTTATCAACCTTAGCTTTCACATGGTGCTGATCCCGTAGAGAATCTCAGCTGGTAAAGTTATACTGAACTAGGTTGTCGCTTGCCTCGCTCGCTCATTCAAGTTAACCCTAGGATGACACAACGGGGTCATTCGTGATCCCACGATTTACATTTGGCCGTGTACCTATCTATAAAAAAAAAAATTTTTTCTTCGAACAGGGATATTTTGTAAATAAAGTTTGCAGCCCTGCTGAGCCCCTTTGTCAGTGGTTAGGGTCAGTCACTCGCTAAAGTTCGTGCAGTTAACTTGCAAACGTGCTATGGGCCACATCTGACCCCAGTGTGCTATTATAGCACACTGGGGTCAGATGTGGCCCATATATTATAATAATCGGTTGACTTTTTTTGTGTGGGGGACTATTTGACCCCAGTGTGACTTTCTATTCATTCTTTTGCCTTTCAAACTTTGGGGTCAGAATTGACCCCAGTGTGCCGGTTATGTATGCGAAAAATAGGTGTGCCAAGATTTATACATACGTATATTGATTTCTAAATTTCTTGTTTTTCCATTTACCGTGAGAAGCCCCTACTTTGAGCCAAAGCAAGTATACTATAAAAATTCACAATAATACAGGAGTGATAATACAATTTTTTGAAAAGCAGAGAAATAAAAGTGCTGGTGAAAGTCGTCAGTCAAACTCAAAAAAGGGGCACCTTAGAGCTGATCTATTATCGAAACTATTCCATAGAATTAAATGATTTTTTAAATATTTGATTCCAAATGTTGTCAACTTGGAATGCTGATATTGGAATCTATTAAAAAAAACCTTCAACAAAATATAATTCAAATTTTAGAAATTTCATTTATTTCTATATTTTTATTGACTTTTTACGAAACTACATTCAAAACCGAAATTTGTTCCTGGTTTAAACTGTTTTTTTTTGTATATATTTCAACAAACAGGCTATCAATAGATTTTTACAACCTAAAAATAAATTTAAATTTCTGTCTTAAATTTAAATTTGGGGGTCAGAATTGACCCCAGTGTGCCGTTTATGTATGCGAAAAATAGGTGTGCCATCCTAGGGTTAAGTTATTGGACTTATGGCACTGGCCTCTCCAGTGGAATTATTGTGAGTTAGGATTTGCCGTTCTTGATAAGAGAATCCGAATCGGTCCCTGTTTTCAGATTCGATACCCGAATAGTTTGTAATGAGCCGAATTGTTATGAAGTCATATGTAAACAATTACCCCTCAACTCAGACATCTTACTAGACTGAGGAGACCAAATGTCAATAGTGAACAACGTAGGGATCCTGAATCTACCCGTCTAAGACACAAATAGGTTGGTTCGGTAAGGGAAGTTCGGTTACAGTCCAACGAGCGACAAAAAAAGAATTTGAGTGCTCATTGTCACCCATCGACGAAAAAAAGCGATGATTGGCGAGCCCCGAGAAAATAACGTAAAAACTCTTGACGCAACAGAATGTCGATTTGCCCGCCGAGCCGGTTACGGCTCGGTTCAAACTAGTAAGGAATCAACAATAACAATGTCGCGTAATCGCGAGAATCACCTGGGAATTAAACGCTCGAAACCTCCGCGTTTATCGGCGTAATTCGATACGACTCGCCCTTCTCACGGAAAAAGATTCCAACATGAAATAATAACACAAGGAAAGATCATCCCTCATATACCTAAAAAGAAGTTCGCCAAGTGGGTGCGGCACATAGCTTCCGCGTATCCACATCCCGATTGTATAGATGATCAGACGCTATGAGCTAATCTCAAAACATTAAGTACTCTCAAAACCCTAAGCACTAAGTACAATTTCTGAAAATGTCATCGAAATCGTACAGTAACTTCGTGTAGTTTTGCCAGTTACAACGATTTCATGACAGACAGACAGACAGAGGCGAAACCAAAATAGTTCATGAAAACCTAAATCGTAAAACGAGTGAATTTTGATTTTTGAGAACTTTTTTTTCAACCATGAAGAGTGAAAACAATGCTTCCCTTTTCGAGTAGCTAATCATCAGTCCAGGTGATAATTTTCAAAGGGTTTTTTTTTTCCTCTAACCGCCAACCCGCACAGTCCCTGAAAATTACATCGAAATCGGAATAATCTAATAACTTGTATAGTTTTGCCCGTTTTAAGGATTTCAAGGCAGACAGACACGGAACGAAATACACCGATGACTTCCCATAGTTTTGCTCGTTATAAGGATTTCATGACTCATAGACAGAAACGGAACCAAATTTTTTCATTAGGCCTAAAACGTAATACGAAAGTGGAATTGCTTCCGAGTCTACCAAGGTAGCAGAAGCTTGTTTTCACTTTTCAAGGTTGAAAAAAAAAATTCTCCAAAATCGAAATTTCCACTCGCGTTTTACTTTTTAGACCTTTCTGAACAATTTTGGTTCCGCGTCTGTCTGTCTGTGTGTCTGTCATGAAATCCTTGTCACTGGCATAACTATACGAAGTTATTGTCCGATTTCGATGGAATTTTTAGAGATTGTGAGGGTTGGCGTGCTGACGGTCCCCTATGAAAATCATCACCCCCGGACTGATAGTAGTCGCTGCGCATGCGCGAACGTGAAATCCTTGTTACAGCCATAACTTTCACATTTTCTATCTGATTTCGATGGCATTTTCAGGAATTATGCGGATTAGGTTGTAGATGGTCCCCTATGAAAATCAAGGCTTCAAAATTGATAGTAGCCTCTGCGCATTCGCAAACGTAAAAAAACACTAAAATTTTTCATCCAAATTTGATGAAATTTTCTAGTATTGTTCGGATTGTCGTGTAGATTGTACTGGGAGGTACTTAGAGATTCATGTTTTGAGATTAACTACTATGCATCGGGTTATGGATACGAGGAAACTATGTGCCACACCCACTTGGCAGACGTTTTAAATTTTGCACAACATTTTTGTTCAACCTTGAAAAGTGAAAACAATGATTTCACTACTTTGGTAGACTCGGAAGCAATAGTAGGTAAAATTGTGTATAATTTCAATTTATGATCAAAACATCCACTTTTTAGGATCTTGAATGTTCTTCCATTCATCATGTTAAGGGAGTTTCTTTCTGTTAAACGCTTTCTGAACCATACACAATTCAATTTCCCTGCCCATGACATTCTCACTAGATTTAAGAAAAACTGTAATCTTGTTGTTCCCTCTTCTTCAACGACTAAGACGCAACACTTCTTTGAACATTCTGCTATAGCTATTATTAATAACTTCCCTGATGAATTTAAATGCACCTTGTTCAATAAGTTAAATGATGGAAAAACTAATGTGGCATTACTTCTGAAAAACTTGTATTACAAGTTGCCAACAATATAGATACTTACCTACCCCATTTTTCATTTTCATTAATAATTTGCAAGTCCTTCTGTATCGCTTCTCTACAAATAGTATGCTAATCAACATAGTATAATGTTATTGTACATGCACACACAGTGTAAATTCGCCGAGTAGCAATATCATTCTTATGTAGCCACGGCAGCTCATCCACAATTAATGGATTTGGATTAATTTCCAAAACTAAGCAAATAAGGTAATTTGCGAGAAATTAATGTCTTCTTTTCTTTATTATGTATTGTTTTTTTATGATTGTATGTACTATTTACGGAAATAAAATTTAATAAAAAAAACAAAAAAAAAAACATGGTGTCCCAAAGGACTAGTGTCAATGTGTATCGCAATATGATTGAATCATGTACATACATCATGTATCTTGTCTGTTATGGGTTGTAACAATGTAGGTTGAATTTTCATCTGTACAACAAATGAGAAATACACCTAATTGCCCATATATGAGACAGAGGAGGTGTGACGACCCAACCCCTTCAAACCAGTGATTAGATTAATCAGCCGGCCTGAAGAGAATATCGATTCATATCTCTATGAATCAAATATCCCCCTAGGCGTAGCTCCAACAAATCGGGAACAAACCAAATCGGTTTGTCCCTTCTGTAAAAGTAGGATCGTCACACTCCCCTCCTTAAAACATACTTCTGGGTTTCAAACAGAAGTATGTTTGAAAACAAGTCAAAGGGACTGAAAATAGCATGAAGCCCAGGAAAGGACGTCTGGAAGCTTCAAGGGAATTCCTCCATCGTAATGGTACTATTGCAAAAGAAGAAGAAGAGGAATGTCACGAATGGGCCATTTATACATAAAAGAATAAATCAATGGAACTGAGGAGAAAGCAAACTAAATAAAGAAAAACGACGAAACATTCAAGTGTAATGATTGAAAAGGCAAATGCAGAAAAGGCTTATATAAAAGAAAAACTTAATTGAAATTAATAAAATGCCAGTTTGGCAAAGCCTAACAAGTGACTGAATTTAATTGCCGGATTGGCGAAGTTTAATGAATGAATTTAATTGCCGGATTGGCGAAGTGGAAGAAAGGAATGAATTTAATATAGAGATTCCTTCTGGATATCTTTTTGAGTAATTCCTTCTGGAACACCCAAGAAAAAGTGGAGGGGAAATGATGAAATAAATTCAGTGCATTCCCACCGAACCACGCTCTGCTACCATGTAACAATATAGGTTGAATTTCCATCTGTACAACGAATGAGAAATACACCTAATTGCCCATATATGAGACAAGGAGGGTGTGACGACCCTACCCCTTCAAACCAGTGATTAGATTAATCAGCCGGCCTGAAGAGAATATCGATTCATATCTCTAGGAATCAAATATCCCCCTAGGCGTAGCTCCAACAAATCGGGAACAAACCAAATCGGTTTGTCCCTTCTGTAAAAGTAGGATCGTCACAGGGTGCGAGGGAGCTATGTGCTACACCTGCTTGGTAAGCAGAATGCCTTGAATATTTTTGTTATTTAGTAGGAACAGTGAGTGTTCCGAGGGTAGTTTCGCATACTTAGGCCAAAATAAGATCTATCTGAAAGATTTATTACAATGTGGATCTTCATACCTGGCATGGAGGATGTTGAACAGCCTTATACCATCAGGCAGACCGCAAAGTTGAACGAGATTTTCTTTGGACAAGCGTAGCAAGTCAGCACCTTGAAAACAAATAAAAAAATTCTTAAGTTAACATTTTATTGACTGGTCCGGAGATTCACAGGGGTGTGTGTGCTCTGTAGAGAAAATCTCTCGTCCATCACTAGAGTTGTCAGGTTTTCCATTGTCATGACTGTCTATCACTTCTTGACAGACTTGAAATCACACAATCACCAAAACAAGAAGAGATTTCTCAATTCCGTGTGATGAGGAGCTTTTTGTCAAGTTTTTTTTCGGCCCCAAATTTTTTAAAGGTAAACATTGTTTTTGGGTTGCGTTGTCCTCGTATTAGGGTTGGCATACTTTATTTCATTCGTTTAGGCAAGAGAAGTGAGATGAAGTTTAAGGGGGTCGGGTAAGAATATGAAACTAATTACTAACGTTTGCCCCACTTCCTTCTCAACAACTGGACCAATCATCACAACGTTTTTTGAACATTGTTCAGCATGTCCAGTGGAACATTTTGGTCGTAGATTAGGACTTTAGGATGATTACCATTATTTTTATTCAAAGCTTGAAAAAAACCTTTTTTGCTTCCATCGACTGAGGCGTTTGAAGTTCCTCTCAGTTATCGGAGGGGGAATCCGACGATTGATTGCAAGAAATTGAAAGTCACTCCATGCATTTGAAAAGAAATCATCAAGATCGGTCAAGTATTTTAGGAATGAGAGGGGTATTCGTCCAAGAAAACACTACTTTTCAGGAGAGCAAAATTGCGTCATAATTGTATTCAGTTTTGCGTCCTAAGCAACCAGTAAAAAAATTTCCTAATGAAGCCGCCCAAAACTCCTTATTTCTTCGAAATAATGTTGATTGTGAAGTATTTAGGTAGGTAGTACCTTTGTTTGGAAGGCAGTGACAATGGCAAACTGTGTTCTTTGCAGACGAGTGATCTATAGAAAAATAATCGATAAAAACTAAATCTACGACTAAAAACAGTAAATGGCGGTGCTCCCGATGCCCGAATTCATTTTTGAAAAAAACGGACTGTTCGCGAGTTTGTCTAGTTTTTAAATATACGCTTCACTCCAAATTTTCAATTTTTTCATTTTTACGTTTACTTGACCCTGTTTTGAGTTGTAGGTGGGGAGCTTATCACCTCCCCTTCACGCCCCACTCTAGCTTGTGCGAACATGTATCTTTTCTCTTCTCTTAAGTGACCTTGTCGTTCTCTAATAAAAGTTTTTCTAAGATTGATTATTAATTTGTGCGTTAAAGTTATTCTAGCCCATTTAATCACCGCAGTGAAAGACCCCCTCAAACGGCATACGAAATGGTGACTTACCAGAAAAAGTTGAAAGAGTGTGAATGTGGGGACCGTATCTGTTTGCTTGGAGCCAGACGGCGAGCTGCTGAGGTCCCCATCCCGCATTTACTGACCCCTCGTCAAACCCGTTCACAATTCCTTCATCGTTCACAACTGGTTTCTGTGGACATCAAACATTAAAATATGAGTATGATATCAATATTATCACTTATTAACAAAACACCATTTTAGTTCTGAAATGTATTATATCCTTGAGAACCTCGCACTGATGGTGAATAAGTCGGCTGCATTCAACGACTTGTCGTTGGATTGAGGAATTTCACCATGTCGGAATTTCCAATTTTTGACCCCAAATCGGATTCAGCACCTCGAAAAACCCGCAACGGCAAATCATCAGCCCGTACTACGAATGAACAAAACAGTGTAGAAAATATGTATGTTTAAAAAACTGGGAGGATGACGTCAACCAGGAATAGTTCATTTATGGCCGCTTGAAGCGCTGAGATCGTGAAATCTCACTTCGAATATTCCTGGCATTGAAGGCAACATTTCACCAAACCAGTAAAGATCAAAATTGATGAACTGAAGAGAAAAAATAGAAAAAGCAAGACAGAGAAAATGAGGCTTCCCCTGTTTTTGTTTGATAACTTTCCTCTTAGATAACATGATTTCGACGTTTCATCAGGCAAGAAGGGGTGGGGATGGCAATCCGAACAGCCAATCTGCGAGCGATTCTGCTTCACGTTGAAGAAGTCCGTTTCCCAGTTATTTTTTGAAATCATAGATTTTGATTGTCTCCCAAAAATAACAGGAGACTTATTTTCCAAAATCAACCCGATTTTCATCTATCCCACACCATTAACTATTCAGGAAAAATGCAAACAGAATTCGGTGAAATTCCTCATTAGTCGGGATTGGGGCATCAAAAAGGACACGAAAGAATAATACCTAAATTATTTTCACATACTGCAACGTTTCAAGCGTTGATTTGATCATTTTCACAGAAACACGGCGCCAGTCCATTGCGCTCAAATCTCCTCAGTAGATTGAGTAATTAAATAATGAGTGTTGGCACTCTAACCCGAGAAGCTTGAGAATTGGGAAGCCCGATGATCCATCATTCTCAGACCCGCAGAACAATAAACTCACATATGTTTTCTTTGAATTCTCTTCTCCGTCGAATTTACTGCCTAATTGATACTACGAGGGTCATCCAGAAAGTAAGGTTACAAGGGCTCCTGAGGTTGGGGGAAATTTTCTTTTTCAATGTTGGTGCACCTACTGTGAAGGGAAGTTCGTAACGGTCAGTTTGCTTCGCCCCGCGTTTATTTCGGCCGTTTTTTTTAGTTACAGTAAAAGTTTCCAATGGAGAGGTCATCTCGCGCTCCCGCCAACTCCCGTCCGTGCGAGATCCGAGCGGTCATTCGTTTTTTGACTTTGCAGAATAATACCGCGGCTAACATCCATCGCAAGCTCGTTGAAGTTTATGGTGGTGATGTGATGAGTCGACAACATGTCACAAAATGGGTCAGGTTGTTTAGAGAGGGCCGTACTGAGACTCACGACGAGCAAAGGAGTGGGAGGCCATCAGTGATTTCTGAGGAACTTGTGCAAAAAGTTGAAGAACAAGTGCGAAATGACCGCCGTGTGACACTTGACGACCTTCACGAAAATTTTCCTGATATTTCTCGAAGTCTCCTTGGTGATATTGTTTCGGAAAAACTTGGTTACAAGAAGTTGTGTGCGAGATGGGTACCCAGAATGCTCACACCGGAGCACCGTCAAAATCGTGTGACTGCGGCTCGTGAATTTTTGGATCGTTTTGCACAGGAGGGAGAAGCTTTTTTGGACTCTATTGTGACAGGGGATGAGACGTGGGTGTGTCACTACACCCCAGAAACCAAAAGACAATCACTTCAGTGGCGTCATTCTGCCTCCCCTCCCACCAAAAAGTTCAAAACGACCCATTCAGCCGGAAAAGTCATGGCATCTGTTTTCTGGGACCGTAAGGGGGTCCTTCTAGTGGATTTCATGCCTAAAGGGACTACCATTAACGTAGTAGCTTATTGCAATACCTTTAAAAAACTGAGAAGAGCCATCCAGAACCGCAGAAGGGGAAGGCTGACCAAGGGAGTGAGTCTCCTGCACGACAACGCCAGGCCTCACACCGCACGTGTTTCACAGGAGCTGCTGACTTCGTTTGGATGGGACATTATCACCCATCCACCCTATTCACCCAACTTGGCACCTTCAGATTACCATCTCTTCACTAAACTGAAGGAGTTTTTGGGAGGGAAACGATTTTCCAATGATCAGGAGGTCGAGGAAGCTGTGGAGCTGTGTGGCTGAAAGAGGTGGCGGCGGAGGTCTACAACACAGGCATACAAAAGCTGGTGCCCCGACTACAGAAATGTCTCGATCTTGACGGCGATTACGTTGAAAAATAGTTCACTATATTTGTGAAGTATCCTGTGAATTTCTTTCAAATACAAAAATTTTTCGATTTTACTCAGGTGTTGTAACTTTACTTTCTGGATGACCCTCGTAATAAGCAAATTTTCCAAGATACAGCAGCTTACAACAAAAAATTGATGGTTTACGTTTCAAGGTACCTAGATTCCAAAAATTGGACGAACATTTTCCCGTCCGTACGCCGTATGCGGCACTCTGCTCAATTCCTATGGACCGATTGATGAATCTTGGGGTCTCGTTGTGCCCCGAAGCATTTGGTTATTGTCAGTCGCTTCTAAGGGGTAAACAAAGTGGGGGGAAAACGTTTTTAAACCGCCCTTGCTCGAAAAACTTTCGAAATACAGGTGTACTTTTTCATTAGTTCAAAAATTCAAAATAATTCAAGAGCTGAATGACACAGGAGAGTCTAGCCCCCAGAAAGTGTTGTCGGCTTTCAGCGCTACCTACCGTCACTTCAACAAACTACCATTTCTGATATCTTATCAGGTGATCACGCTCGCAACCGCATTACCGTCACTCCTCTAACTTGCAGTTATCCCAAGATTATGAACTTGCAGTTATCTCCACTATGATAATGCATTCTGCTTGATTCGTCACTCCAAAACACAAAAATGCAATAACAAGTTCCTTTTCCTCGCAATTTAAAAAGGCAGGGAAGTAGAGCCGCCAAACTTAGAAATCAGCGGTAAAACCGAGGTAAGCCTACTTTTCAGAAATGCCGCTTGACCACGCTCACATCGAGCTGATAAGGATGGTAGTTCGCTGAAGTGGGGGTAGGTAGCGCTGAAACCCAACAACACTTTCTGTGGGCTAGACTCTCCTGAATGACACCAGAGCTCTGTGGAACCAGCTGTTCGCCAATGAGGATAATCAATTACCTAATTAATTTTGGCAAACTTTTGGCATACCAATTTGAACTTTTGGCAACTCAATTTGAACTTTTGGCAACTCAATTTGAACTTTCGGCAAATCCATTACGTTTCGACAAATCCAT
Source organism: Apolygus lucorum (assembly GCA_009739505.2). NCBI lineage: Eukaryota > Metazoa > Arthropoda > Insecta > Hemiptera > Miridae > Apolygus > Apolygus lucorum. The sequence goes on from CM019171.2 coordinate 21,782,669, forward strand.
TACGTTTCGACAACTACTGGAGTCCTTGTCCACCTTTATTCCTTCTACGATATTCAATAAAGTGTTTTTTCTCTCATTACCTAATGAATGATTGTTAACATAGTCGATAATAAGGTTGGGTGATATTCACAGGAAAGTAATAAACCAAAGTGTAATAATTTGCAGCGTTTTTGGAGATTCATTCGTATTGCAAAGCTGGCTTTCTATAAACGAAGTAAGTTTTGACAAGCAATTGAGATTGTGGTGCCTTGGATGTAAATGAACATCTGAACAGAGGACGGTAAGTTCTCCGCATAAACAAGAAGACAATAAAACAACGTTGAAACCCAGTACATCATCTAGCAAGTTTCCACCATAAAGATTACGATTTTCCCGGTCCAGTGACCAGTTCAGACAGTTTAGAGCCATTGTTATTAGCTATCATTCTTCAACTGATATAATGACGAGAATGAAGCATCAGAAAACAGACACTTCTGGTCTATTCAGAGGGTTTCGATTTTTGGCGACTCTGTCGGAATGCAAAGTTGTCTACATAAAACAAGCATCCTGTTTTGACAAGCAAGTGAGACAGTGATTCTTCAGAGGCAAATGAGCGCCACCTGAACAGGGAGAGGTAGGTATTCCACATAAACAAGGAGAAGACAACTAAACAGGGTAGAAAAATCCAATACATCCTCAAGCATGGTCCACATAGTAGATCTCGATTTTCCCTCGAGTGAGTTGTTGTACTAAGGTGCAATTGTAGCTAAAATTCTTCAACTGAGCCAATGGCAAAAATATAGCATTAAAAATAGATACCTGCTGTCTATAGACCATCATTGAACTAAATGTGTCGTGAGAGCTAGCCATTGGTACCTTGGATGCAAATGAGCGTTTCCGGAACTACTTCAAACATTTCATTTTCTGCTGGATTCCGAAATACAAATTGTCAGCTAAACAGCTGCTAATTAAGTTTTTAGACTGTAGGACTGGTGAGAATTTATATGTCAGCTCTTTTCGAAGTGAAAACCATATTCGCTTGGGTAAACCAAAATTTATGTTAGGTTGTATACAAATCGTTTAACAACTTATATAATAATATAGTACCATATAGGGAAACTGGATTACCTTTCCTACCTCAGCTACGGTGGAGGAAGATGGCATGACCATCGAATAAGCATCGACATCGCGCGAGAAGAGATTTTGTAGAAGATTGGAAAAACATCAGAGGAGCCAGCCGAGCTCATGAAGCGAGCGAATCAAGGCAGATTTAACTGGTGACTACTGCCTGGTCAAGGTGGGGAGAGGCGAATGCGAAATTGTGAATCGCGTAAGATAGGTAGGCATACCAAGTGCCTATAACGTAAGATTGAGAAACAGAACGTAACTAGCTACTCGAAGTTGATTAGGATCACCCGTGCGTTGCACTACACTACTGCAGGTCAATTTGTGGGTATCTAAGACCTACCTACTATACAACTTAAGAGAGACAAGCTCATTTGAGAGCAAACTATACGAAATGACATCCAAATTCGTTCTGCCCAAGACAAACAAATCCCGTAACTAATGTATTTAATCCAGAAATTAAACTGTAAAACGGTGGCTACGGAAACGAAATCCCAAAATCCACTGTGTTTCCCGGTATTCCAAACCAGAGCGTTAATTTCCGAAAAATTTCTCACGGGTAAAACAAAATTTCTTGCCATCTTGTCACCATATCGAAGTTAATAAAAAACTATGTACAACAGAAAAAAACATCTACCACAAGGACGCTTCAAGTTATGTTTTCAATCTTATTGATCGAAAAATGAAGAATAAGCCCAAATACGAGTAGGTGTAAGCAGATGTAAATGAAAGGGGAACTTGAATCCTTTGTGCTCAGAGAAGTGAAAGGCCAATCAAGGCGGACAAAGTAAAAGGGGGCTCAAACAATATTGAATGAATGAATGAATGAATTCCACAGCTGTCCCAAGGTGTTACCAGATTAACTAGATTTAAAAAGCAATTTAAAAATTAATGGAAATATCTGATTTTTTGTAAGAAATTAAGATTTTTTGTAAGTTGAGTTAACATTTCAAGATCTGATTTTTAGCAAGTTAACATTTTTTGTAAGTTATTAAAAGTAAAAAATTTATGTTATGACACAAATTATGAAATTTTTTCATAGATTTCTTTGGAAATTTTTGTCATAGATCTATTTGGAGACTTCCATTAGCCCACAAAAATTCTACTGTCCATTAAATTTTGCATTAAAAATTGCAATTTAATTTTGGTTACTCCGGTGACACCTTGAGACAACTGTGAAGTTCCTGAGATGTTTTCGGTGACACTAGTGATACCATGGTCTAATAAGGGTTAATGGTGAAATATGTAGAGGAATTCAGATTTTTTAAAACTTGAATATCACAACCAAGTACTTCCCTTTGGGCAAAAAGAAAGAAATACTAGACTACTGTCTGTTTATCGGACAAAAACGGAAGATGATTTGCGAAAACAGAATCAAGTTCGTTGACTCTGAAATTATTTTTATGCTCTTTTGTGATTTTCCTAAATTTTCAATCAGTTTGACCACAGTACTCCACCCCACATGAACATTTCGGCTTATAAACCCCATTGTTATCCTGAACGCTGACAGAACCCAACGAAGCTGCAAGATTGTTTTTCTTTTTAAACTTTTTCAACACAGTGAAACCTTTGAAGAATATAATGTTACCAATTTCATCCGAAAATTTCCCATAGGTACTGAAATGACTTGGTACAATCAAGATCGTGGAATAACACATTTTACAATATTCCAAAGTGACTAGGAAGTATCCATAGAGGAGGTGGCAACTCCCGCTAGGCGCGCTGGTGGTAAAAGTAGTTTCTCGTACGTCCAATAGACACTCGAAAAAAGTTGCATTGATATTTTTCAACATTAATTAATTATGTTGTTGAGTTGGATGATACATGTCTTCTGTCTATGAGATAATGTCGAACAGACCCCTTTTCGTGTTAATTGACCCAATGCTTATCCAATGGGACGTCCCTGAAATGCATGTATTACTAAACAATATGTTTCTACTACAAAAATGACCCAAAAAACCCAGAGTCGTTTCACCCACCAACTGAATAAAAGTTGGCACTCGTAAAAAGTTGATGTGATCGCTCCAAGGTAATTTTAATCAGAGCACTCTATTGGACGTACGAGAAACTACTTTTATCACCAGCGCGCCTAGTGGGAGGACCACTTCCTCTACGGATACCGCCAAGTTCCTAACTAATTATCCAAAACACCAGTTGGTTACGTTAATAACAACAATAAACTATTCCGCAGTTGACTCAAATACATCATCTCCCCCCTTCCACATTTGTTCCTGACCATTGATGACCACTATGTAAGAGAGCGGATCAGTCTTAATTTTGACAGCTGCTTTCCGAAATCCTGATTCCTCTTTCCATCTTCTCACCCACACGATCTCCCATGGTACAAACTCCTTGAAGTATCCTCGAGCATGTTGTTGTTGTTCCAACTTTTGTTCCACATGACCTACAAGATTTGAACTTCACGAGAGATAATCGTGACCTTAGCTGCCTCCCAAGCATGAGAGCTGGTGTTCTTCCTGTGGTACTGTGTACTAAGATCCGATATGAACTTAGATATTGCGCAAGTCCGGACTTTATATCCCTTCCACCAGCTCTAGAAGCAGCTTGTTTGAAAGTCAGTACGGCCCTTTCTGGTAGTCCATTTGTTCTTGGGTGGCATGGAGTGGACGTTGCATGCTTCACATCATTTCTTTTGCAATACTCTTGAAATTGTTGTGAGGTAAACTGCGGTCCATTACCCGAAACAATCATTCTAGGTAACCAAAAACTTGCAAATATTTCCTCCAGACTTGAATAGTCTTTTTCATTTTTTCCCTTCTGACACAACTTCGGCTCTCTCTTGTCATATTTCCCTTCGATTTTGTCTGCCTTGATTGGCATTGGTTGATTCATTGGTTACGCCGTTACTTTCTCGACCAGTGAGATTAAAGTTCCCTTTCACTTAGGAATGTAAAAGATTGTAAAAGCTACGCTTTCCGTGATGTAACTTCAATTACTGCGTGTTAATGATGAATCGAACCGTCGGAATCGATTTATCGTAGTAATTCAATTTTTTCTAGTAAATTGACAGCGTTCTAATTTACTCCATTTTTATTGAAATGGGTTTCTACTACTTGTTTTTCCATGATTGACGCACCAACAAACGGAATGAAGCTTGACATATGATATTAAATATATAGATGTTGTCCAGAGTAAGAAAGGAGGTAATGATAAATTCATTCACTTTGCTCTCGGATGTGGGTAGTTAGTGACGAGGAATAGTTAGTGGGCAGGTCGATATATTACGTCGAATGGACGCTAAATAAAGCTGGTTGTTGTGACGGAATGCTACACCCAAAGTTGAATGTTTTTGTTTTGTTGTTGTTTTTGAACCAGTAAACTCCGAGCAATTTTAGTGGCATTTCCCTCGTCACGCAATCCTATCGCGTTGCATGCAAAATGAGTGAGCACGTAATGGTAGGTAGCATGATCATCAACACGATAAAATCACAGGACATTTGACAAACTTCAGGCTATTTTCCTTCATTTCCCCCAAAATTTGACTCCACGAACACGAAATTTGTTGAGGGAGGTAACGTGTGTATAGGCGAGTAACTGGAAGAACGATTCTTTAACAGCTCACTCACTCAACTCGTTTCAAATAACTCAACAAACGCTGGTTGAAAATTGATGTTTTGTATTATTTTAAAAAGTTCTATTTGAGCAGAGAGTTTTCAAAGTAGTATCTTAACCAAAGTCAGCCTTTTTTTCTTACTTATTTTTTATTTTATAAAAAAAATTGAAGAAAATACATAGGGACTTTAAAAAAATTCATTCATTTTTTCAACAGGAATTGTTACTACGACTTTCATCCAAAATTCGCTAAAATTCGAGTAAGAAGTTCTAGGGTTATGGCAAATTTTAGGCAAAAATTTGGAAACTTGGTTCAACTTCAGCTTGAATGTTTCTCAATTATTTGATCAAGTTTTTCCAGTACTTATTTTGTTCTCCCGCTTTCTACAATTTTAATTGTGCACATTTGATTTCATGAAGACAAAGATTGCTTTAAGACGTAACTTGTGAATAGAGTAGTGATGGGAAGAACGATTCTTCAAAGTGAGAACACACAACAGCTCACTCACTCAACTGAGCCCTCCTCCTCTCCTCACTTCACGCATCTCAAAAAACTCCCTCACTCAGTCACATGGAACCAGCGAATTTTCTAAAAAAGTATTCTAACCGACTTTCAGTCATTTTTTACTTCAATAATTTTGTTTACCATATAAAATAAATACCTAATCTTTTAGATTTTTTCGAAAATTCGCTAAAATACGAGTAAGCATATCTAGATGTCTAGGGTCTTTTACAAAACTTGGGAATTGAAATTTTTTCAATGTCAACTCGAATGTTTCTGAATTTATTATTCAAGTTTTCCAGTTCTCCTGATTTCTTTAATTCTTCAGCAAATTTGACACCATGAAGACAACGATTGCTGTAAGACGTAACGTGTAAATTGAATACTGATTCTTCAAAGTGAGAATACTTACAGCTCACTCACTCAACTGAGCCCTTCCTTACAACTCACTCAAACATCGCCCGAAGGACTCCCGCACACTTGCTCAGCTAGGGTGAATAGTTAGCCACATAATAGATAAATCATCGTATTGGCAAATTGCATGCCTATATTATTATCATGTTCGCTACTCCTAGCATTTCGAGGGCTCGCAGTCGTGCAACAAGCAAGACTTTTTACTTGCCTAAGTGCCCACCTCTTTGCCCATATTTATACTGGCTAATTCCTTGGCTTCTCTAATACCAACTTGGTCTCCAAGTACATAAGTAAATTCGACCTTTCCTTCCTCTCGGCATACAATCAGGCTTGGTAAGTCGGAATAAATAGGCGAATAAAAGAGAAGAGGTTGAAGTGAGCTTAGTGGATACCTACGTAAGGTAAACTCAGTTAAACTATCAAAGTAGTTGTGACCCAGGATAATCCGACGTCACGTGTGAGACCTGCCCGCATGTAACATTTCCGCAGCCGAGTTGATCGTTCCCTTCCACTTGAAGCTGGTCTATTTTTAGAGGAGTATTAAACATTACCTAACGTACCCCTCCCTCTTCCTTGCCTTTTAACCACTAACAAATGTCTGCCGGAATGAGCGCCTGGCCGGCCTCCACGACTTGTAGGAACGTTCAACTGATATACGACCGTCAATGGATTAATGAAAGGAAACAAAAAACATCTCATATTCGAAGTTGTTTACAATGACAACTGCCGGCGTTTCTCCAACAAGGCACGATTTGATACCAATCAAACAAAAAATACATGAGAACCTGGGTGAATGGGAAACCACTGTTTTAAGGATAAAATGAGAAGTACAACCCCTATTTCCCAGAATCACTGCGGCTAGAGCAAATGCAGTTTTCTGCAGAACTGAAGTTCAACGCTAGAAACATGGATATTTTTTTGGTGTTTCTAGCAATTACGACTATTTTACGTTAAACTCAAAAGTCTCGAATTATAGAACACGAAAGAATGAAGATTTTATTTCGTAACGTCAACAAAAATCCCTGATTCCTAGTAACAATATTAGAATCTGTGGTGTAACCACTACACATTTCATGGAAGAAAAATATTGCTGAGTCTCTGCATACATCTTCTGACCACGAGAATATTGAACCGCTTGTGAAAACATGGAGAAATCGAAAATATGAGAGAAACATCCATGTTCAAGCAAGATTACGGTCCCCCAGGCCCAAAAACATCCAATTTTTCCCACGTAAGGGCACTCAATGAGTAGGTGGTGCTGAAAGAGCTTCAGCAGTGCAGAAGCTCCTAACAAGAAGCTTCTTCTTTCCTGCAGTTTTTTTTTTTGCAGAATTCAAGTCGTGAGTAAGTAACATTGAATTCATCAAAAAGTGAGGTTTGCAAGAAAACCTTGGTAATTGATTACTGCTTCGACGGTTCTCAATTTATTGTTTACAGAAATATAGTTTCAAAGCAGGCGAAAACCTCGTTGACACTATGATACGGATAAACGAGACAAGCTCAACACCAGAGGCTGTTGTCAGCAGGATGCTGGAAGGTGAAAGGAGCTGGACTGCTGTGGCAGAATACACGGAGAGCATCCTGACAAGGAAGATGCTCTTAGAACGAGAAAGAGAGAGGAGAGAGCACCTGGTACCGCCCCCTCACCCAGAACTGATTAAACGCCCCAGGACTCAGCCCGAAGTAATGAGCTAAACGGTTCCGGGCTGAGCTCCAAACATGGGGGGAAAAAGGAGGTGTTTTTTTAGTGGGTTTGAATCCCACATAACCTGGAGGACGTGGACCCTTTCAGGTATCTTATGAAATCCAACTCCACCTATGGATCTTAAAGATTTTCTCACCTGCCTGCCGAAAAAAAAGAGAAAAAACGAGACAAGCTACATGATGGTTATTGGTATGAGTGAAATTTAGGTTCCTATTTGATTCTCTTCATGTTTCTGGGAGAGTGAGGAACAGTTCGTCTGGAACTTCCAGCACCATCATCTTGAGGCTAAAAAAAACTCCTTGATTGGGATCTCTATGGGCGGGATTTATTTTTCCCAAGGATCACCATCATAAGTGGGAATGCCGTCTTCATAGAGTGGAACCCTTGGAGCTGCCTCGACTACATTGTGAATCGGATTGATTGCAACCACTTTCCTTATCTCCGAAAATTGCTCACAAACGTTTCCTGCACAACTGACGTAGTGCGCGATAATAGAGAATTGATCCCACTAAAAATCTTTGCTGAGGAAGTAAGAGTCAAATGTTGGAGACTTGAACTGGGTTGAAACAGCCCAGTCGTCAATCAATGCAAAATTAATGTAACATGACTTTCAGCAGATTTAAAAATTTCTTCAATGAAATGAAATTCCATTTCTTCAGAAATTCCATTCTTAATGAAATTGACCAGGAATACCATAATAATAGAGGTCTACATTGCCACTGTCAAATAGGTCAAAAGAGGAACAGGAGAAACTGCAGAGAATAGTGATGGATTGATTTGTCGGCAGTTGGATTGAATTCGAAAGAAGTTGTGAGCATCAAACCGCAAAATCGATCGTCCAGTGAAGTCGAAATTATATCTATATTGAGATTGTGGTTTGTGGTTTCATTCGCGCTGAAAAACTCACAAAATGTCTCTTAACAGACTTCTTCAATAATATCCGAGTACTAAAGAAAATTGTTGTGCTGCGGCTACTCAAAGGTATCCAGTTGATAAAACCTCTCACCGTTATTGTTGAGTCTATTCTTATTTTAGCAAGAAGAAAGGGTGGAAGAGATCCTTCACTTCTCCAAGTTCCGCGACCTGCCAAGATCGCGACTTCTCCTAAAATAGCGTAGTCTGACACCATTGTCATCAAGCGCACCTCGTTCCACGGTAATGCGGGGTGGTCTCGCCAAAGAGATCGTCCGAGGAGAATAATTTTAGGTAGGTACAGTTTAACAGACACTCCCCTTCACATTTAGTTTGACTTAGGTCTAGGGGATAGATGGGAAATGTCTGTCCTGTTAAGCGAGGACCGTTAACAAAACATGTGGGAAGTAATGCAGCATTTCCCCTCAACAAACGAGCTTAGTTGTTCTTAGGACCGTTCATGAGGACATTATTTGCAGCTCCTTGAGTGCCCATGCTGTTCTATCAAAAGTTCATTAACCCAATCCTCTATGACGTTCAGAGGCTTTGAGGCAGCAGGGCGACACATTCAACTCTACGACTCAGGCTTTCATTGTTTCACATTCACCTCGTCAACACGTGTCCAGTATCAAACAATCATCAGTTTGGATCGAGTAAAAGCCCACATAATCAAAATTCACGCTAAATTTTGCTCTGACATTGTCCAAAGCAGAAAAGCCTGGTATTTGTGGAGAAAAAAAATTCATCTTTTAAAATTTATTTTTTTAAACGAATTGTTGAACTAACTAGAGTTATTTGGCGTTGAAGTCTTAGATTGGCGCTCCTGCCTTCCCCTCTCCTCGTCCTGCCACCACCTAATCTCATTCTGAATAAATCAGTTCTGACGCAATCAGCCTTCCTGTTGTGTTGTCTACTGATTATCTCTCAATGTATTTTAAGACGAATTTCGAATTTAGGAAGCCAGCTGTCTATTAGTTTTTCCTAGTGACAACATGAACAAAATTAAGGATCCATAAAAAGTTGGGCATCTTCAAGTCTTCATTTCACCAACAATTTAGGGTCCGATTTTGAGGAAATTTTACAGGTATTGTGCGGTTCAGACGGCAGTCTATGGATTTCATCGGATCAGTGGAAGCAAAATATTCAGAAACCACGAGAACCATTGTCGAAGACGATGTGGTCAGATTATAAAATCATCATGTATAATAATTCATTTACGTCGGTTAATTTATTCACTTAAGGGGGTCTCAGTCGGTCGCCGTTTATTCCTTGTTCCGGGTAAGTATTTCACGAAATTGAAGGCGCAAAAATTAAAAAGTTGTACTTCAATTTCAATTTTATAAGGATTTTAGAAATGCATTACTGCACGGCCCAAGGGTATGGAAAAACTGAAATATTGCCGCTGGAATCATCAAATTTAACAATAATTGACAGAGAAAAATTGGAAAAACCGTTAATTCAGTTATGTTTTTCCCATAAAAGGTAGCTAGCTAAACTTGAAATTTTCAAGGATTTTAGAAATTCATTAGTGCTCGGGCCTTGGGGATATAAAAACTGAAAGATTGCCACTGGAATCATCGAAATCGAACAATAATTGCCAGAGAAATATGGAAAAAACCGTTTATTTATTAGTTTTTCCCAATTTTCTTTGGCAATTATTGTTTGATTTTGATGATTCCGGCGGCAATATTTCAGTTTTTCAATTCCCTAGGGCCGAGCACTAATAAATTTCTAGAATCCTTTAAAATTTCAAATTTAAGTACAACTTTTTACGTTTTTGCGCCTTCAATTTCTCAAAATACTAAGAACGAACGGCGACCGACTGAGACCCCTTAACTACCTCTCGAATAGGTTCAATTAAAATAATAAGCCCGCTTTGAAATAAGTATGGAGGCAGCTACACAAAACACCGAATTCGACAGATGAGACCTTTTTGTACGAGAAACCTAAAGGTATGTGGTCGAATTATTTGTATTTCAACACCTAGGTATACTGTTTTGATTTTTTGTTATAATTGTGACACAAAAATAATTAAAATTCAATATTACCTGGAGTATAGTGCTGTCAGGAGGGGAGTCGTGATTGAGACGCTGTTGATCTTCCAAGGGAATAGAGCTTGGAACGGCAGTCAACTGTCTGTATTTTTTTCTGTAACACAAAAAAGTACCTACATGAATGGGTTGTAACTACAAACTACGAAAAAGGTTCAAAACAAAATGAGTTTGCACCAGTACTTATTATTAGAATATTTATTTTTCAAAGAATGTTAAAATGTCAACTCTGGATACATACCTACGTAGGTACTTAACAATGGGGTTTTTCGCCCAAAAATACTTTGAAGAGCAGTTTATTTTAGATGATGCCTGTGGGAAAATATTATAGTATGTTTGGAATCAGCTCAAGATTTTTCACGAGGATCGTTAGAAACATCACACGCCGTGATTTAAAAACCGTTTCGCCACAACGGGCGCTGAACCGAAATTGATGATGGAATTCAACGAAAAGATGCTGGACAGGTTATAGGGAACAGATGTCGTAAACCCTCTCCCTTCATCTTGAAATCGTCATCTCTTAGTGACGTTCAACATGTAAACACGTTCATAAATGAAAAAAACTGCAAATTATTACACAAAGGTTTATTTTTTGACATTTTATGTCTTTACTATGGCACATAAATGAAAAATCGTCACGCGGGCATTGTAACGGGGCACTGTCACGAGGGGAGCGTCACGCGGAAATTTTCTGATGATTTTCACGTACAACCAATCGTTCCTAGGGAAAACTAACTTCCTCATTTTCCACCCCACAAAAATCGTTCACCACTCATTGGAAAGCTCTCAATTTATTAATCATGGTACACGGTCCCTAATATGAATGCACCTGTACGGAAAGCTGAATTATGCGCATGAATTATGCGCACTCACATACGAGTATGATGTGAGCAACAAATGAGATGTCAACATGATCGTGAGAGGAAAATAGGTATCTTCATCCAACAGCGTTACGGAGGCAGGGCAATGGAGAATGCTGAAGGCGCCTGAGTGGTCACTGATCAGCTGAGTGAGCTCCAAGGCCATTTCCTCTCCTGTTGAACGCAGGAAGCTGACATTTGAGAGGCAGGGTCAATGGAGAATGCTGAAGGCGCCTGAGTGGTCACTGATCAGCTGAGTGAGCTCCAAGGCCATTTCCTCTCCTGTTGAACGTAGGAAGCTGACATTTGAGAGGCAGGGTCAATGGAGAATGCTGAAGGCGCCTGAGTGGTCACTGATCAGCTGAGTGAGCTCCAAGGCCATTTCCTCTCCTGTTGAACGTAGGAAGCTGACATTTGAGAGGCAGGGTCAATGGAGAATGCTGAAGGCGCCTGAGTGGTCACTGATCAGCTGAGTGAGCTCCAAGGCCATTTCCTCTCCTGTTGAACGCAGGAAGCTGACATTTGAGAGGCAGGGTCAATGGAGAATGCTGAAGGCGCCTGAGTGGTCACTGATCAGTTGAGTGAGCTCCAAGGCCATTTCCTCTCCTGTTGAACGTAGGAAGCTGACATTTGAGAGGCAGGGTCAATGGAGAATACTGAAGGCGCCTGATTGTGCACTGATCACCTGAGTGAGCTCCAAAGCCTTTTTCTCTCCTGTTGAACGCAGGAAGCTACATTCGATTCATTTAAATTGCCCAATCGTATTACGTAAAACATTCCGTTGTGCGTGGCCAACAAGCTGCGGCATGAGCGTGATTGTTTAAATGAATGTTTACGTACATTACATCGCAACCATCAACGAGCACAATCAAATTTCCACAAACAAAAGTACAATACGAGGTTTTATATGAGGGGGAAAGGGGGCGCAAAGACATAAAATGTCTCTCGTGGTTGCGTACTTGTACGAAAGCTGTATCCACCGTTTGTGTTTTCAATGGGAATTGCAAGTTGGGGTGAAGGTCTTTCCTAAGGAAAAGAAGAGAGAGATGGAATAATGCCATGGGGGCAAAATATGGGAAATTATAAAGGATTCGGGAGATTAAGAGACAGAAAATGTTGTTAATTTTACAGAGGTTCTACATAGATCACTCGTCTGCAAAGAACTCGGCTATCATCACCACCAACCAACATGAAGAAAAACATCGATCACATTTCGGTCAGCTAACATTTGAACGGGGATTAGGCCTCTTTTGCGATTCACACTCGTGTTTCTGATTTATCTTAAACCCAACCGGATTTCATGAGTCAAAATCGAAAAATTTTCTACTTTTTCGTTCTTATTTTTATAAAATGCTGCAGGTTTTTCCAGACATTTTGGTATACAAAAATATTAAATTTGAGCAGTGGAAAGTAGTGCTATGAGTTTTGAAAGATTGAGGAGCCAAATGTTGTTTCCGGGGGATAGCTGTTTCCCGCTCCAGGTTCATAGTTTCTATATTTCTGTAACTACCTACCGTTCTTTCGCTGTTCACAAGTTCTGATTGATACCTACTATGTCCTACTCCAGGGTTTCAGCACTGGTTCCCATGCCACCAAATAGTACAAAAATAGCAGCACTAGACTAACGAAGAAATCAAATAGTGTATAACTATTATTATCAGTACTACGTGATATGAAATAAACTTACCTAGCCGGTGAAAACACTGACTGATAAGAATCATAGATAAGGTACAATTTTTTTTGTATAATCAGACCTCATTTTCAATTTCTTCAATATGAAATAATTGCGAACTATCGATCAAATACCTTGAAAAACGGCAACCTTTCACAAATCGCGGTTTTTCGACACTTAGGTACCTGTTTCTCGGCAGCCAATAGAGCTGGCAACTTGCATTTTTTTTTTTTATATTGCCGAGAGGGGTTTATTACAGTCATTGAACAAATTTGGACGGAAAACTCCCAACAGAAACATGGCTAGAATTAATATAAAAAATCATAAGCATGAAAAATATGAAAAAACTGTTCTGCTATATTGTCTCTAGGTAAAATAATAATTACACAACAGAGTTGAAACTCGCTCATTGGTTATATGAAGAGTAGATAAAGAATTTAAAAAAATTATAAAGATATCATGGATATATCCAGAGAAACAGGTACATGAAAAATTGCTAAAATAAGAACCGACTCATGAACCCTCTTAAGTTCTCGTAAGGAGCGAACGGTTTGTCCTACAGGGCTCAAAATTCGATACTATCTTAAATTGATGGAAAAACAATAACTTTATATCGAAATTTATTGAGCTAGGGCGTTTTCAAAATTTCAATACTTCTTTTCAACCCTTAGAAATCGTTTAATGGGAACTAAGGAAAATGCGTACGGCCGGCCAAATTTTTATTCGATTTTCGGATTCAAAGTATCTTGAAACGTAAACCAACAAGTTTTGAGGGGGATAAAACTTTTTTTTTCTTGGTCGATTCCAAAGGCTCATTATTGAAAATAATAAACCAAAAGTGCATGCTTAATAATTTCAAGTTACGATTCCAATATTTCATTGAGCAGTTCAGATTCTGGTGATTGATCATATTCCGTATCAAACCGCGATGAACGTAACGTCCACAAGAGTTTTATGGTTACAGTCACGTGAATTGCTGATATTTGGTTCGTCAAACACAATGGTTTATGTTAACGATCACAAGTTGTCGGAGTTGATTGCATCCCAGTGCTTGGAGAAAAGAGATATTTTTTGAAAAGTTCTAACTCGAATTCTAACAGGAATGCTAATCAAGGTTGGTACGACTTAGCCTCGAGACGACGGTATGAAGGCGGACTGTTTCCTCATTGTAAGTTTACATATCTTCTTCAATAATTCTTTTCTTCATCACGTTATCAAGGAGAACTCGTCCAAGAAAAAAACACAAAGAAACTCAAACATGAACTTGGGACAATTGGATGAGATTAATCTTGTTTCGTTTCCATTAAGATCAATTTGTCCAGTCACTAATTAGAATGATTAAAGACGGCTTAGGGGACGATTAAAATCGACTCTCACGAACAAATCTTACCAAAGATTTAAATTTCAGTCGGGAAAAGAAAGATCAGAGCTTCAAAATGACGCTTTGTGCCAAGGGTTCCCAATAAATGCACCTACGCAACGAAGAGGATTTGAAATACTAGTAGTAAGTAATTATTCCTCACTATCGAACGTAAAACCTTAAACGTAAACCTCTTAACCCACTCAAAATGCCTTTTTTTTCACTTCGAAGTTTTTATAAAAAATGACTCCTGTTATTTACCAAATAAATTCAAATTTGAGGATATCGTAAGAAAGAGCGTTAAATTTCCAAGGTACCCAGTGTAAAACCAAAATCTTATGGCTATAAACCATTTATAAAAAATCAAGTCAAATAGCAAACTTCAATTTTTTTTTCTCGAAATACTATGTCTCTTTTTGGTTTATTATTTCAATAATAAACCTTTGGAATCGACCAAGAAAAAAAATTTTTAACAACCCCTCAAAATTTGATGGTTTACGTTTCAAGGTACGTAGAATCCAAAAATCGAATAAAAATTTGGCCGTCCGTCCGCGGAACTTTTGCCACTTAGCATTGACCGATTTTGATGAAATTTGGTATGAAGGCTCCATTTGGGGTCTAGTTGTGCCCCGAAGATTTTGGTTGATGTAGGTTACGTCTAAGGGTTCCAAAATAAATTTTGAAATTTTGAAAACGCCCTAACTCAAAAAATTTTGAAATAAAGGTATTGTTTTTCCTTCAATTTATGATTCTATAGAATTTTTAGGACAAAGCTCTGTAGGACAAACCGTTCGCTCGCTACAAGAATTTAAGGTTTGGACGTACGATGAATCAGAAACACGAGTGTGAATCGCTAAATGGCTTTACAGACGAGTGATCTATATAGAAAAATAAAAAATAATAAACTATTGTGTAATAATTTGCAGCGTTTTAAATCGAAGTTTTTACTCTGAATCCCTGGCTATTTCGACGGGCGCTCTTTGGAAAAAAAGATGTTCAAATTGTCTGCATTCCAACGGTCTATAAATATTTCTTTTTAAAATTCAAAATGGAGGAGTAAATCAAGTTTGAATGCCAAAAATCGTGTGTTTTACTAGAAAATCGATTGATTTAAGCGGTTTATGGTCCCCCGCGATCTCAAAATGACTTGACGATTTCGGTATCATTTTCTATGTAATTTTTTACGCTGAATCCAATAGTGATACTCCCGATTGCTAGAAAGTGGATTTTTCGAAGAAAACCTTCGTTTTTTGTACATAAAATACGCATTAATCGTAAATATGGTAGTGAGCATAAAGTAACACCTTTCTACACAATAAAAGCATCAACTTTCTAGCTGATTGATGAGATACCCGTTCTGCGCCACTTTCTACCAGTCAATTTATGAGATGTGTCGAAATTTAGGAAGACCTGTATAAAGTGCGTTTTATTAACATATCAACATGGTTTTGCGCTGTTGTGATTACATTGGAGTTCATAAATGCGTATTTCTCCCACTACCTATTCCATAGTAAGCATACTGTAAAGCATTTGACACGATTTCCCACGATAAACTGCTTCAAAAGCTTGTCTCTGTGTATGTAGCTCTTGAATGGATTGGCAATTATCAGCCAAATCGAACGCAATGTGTTAAATATAATAATATCAAGAGTTCCTACTTGAAAACTACCAACTATGGCATCCCTCAAGGAACTGTATTAGGTCCATTGTGCTTCATTATATACATTAATGAAATAGAATGTTGTAATATCCCAGGAGAAATTGTTCTTTTTGCAGATGATTCAATCATATAGTGTTTCGGAAAATTGGAGTTCACTTTTAATTCTGCAAATCTCAGTTTAAAAAGAATCAACCGGTGGTTTATTGATAATATATTAACTATAAATATAAGCAACACCCTATGGCTACCTTTTCATCAGTCTTCAATGTCAGAACCGGAGCATGACATGAAAGTACTATTACGTAGTACTGGTTGTGATACAACTTATTGCTCGACATGCCCGGAAATGAAGAAAACCTCAGAGGTGAAATATTTAGCGGTCGTGTTTGATAGCCGATTGAAATGGGAAAAGCGCAAATATCATTAGCCACCACAAGATTGAGAAATCTCATTTACATTTATGCTAAACTCAATAAAATCATATCAATTTCCCAGCTAAAAATACTATACTTTGCCCTCGTTCAATCATGTTCAAGCATGGGGTGCCGCTTATCCCACTACACTTCTACCTGTTATCACCACCTTTATTTAAAAGTATGAATATTTTGAAAACTTCTTAGTAATTCTGCAACGTATATATTTTTGTGTTGACCATTTTTATCTTTTATTTAGTTTTCTATTTATATTGATATATTAATTTATTTAAATTTTTTCACTAATTTCAAGGAAATGTATAGTTTTTTTTATCTTTCTTACATTATTATTTATATAAACACGCATGAATTATTGTTCTAATGTTGGCTGAGGAACAGCTCATCTCCCTACCACGGGCTATGCCCACATAGGGGATTAGTTTTCGATTACTTCCAATGTATATTACATAATTACAATTATTTTTTCTATTGTATTGTATTATTAAAGAAATTAAGAAGATTTAAAAAAAAAAATAGTATCACGTCAGGCGGCCCAAAACATGCTTAAATTAGACAGAGTTGGAGGTTAAACTCCTGAAATAGCACGAGAAAATGAATAATAATTGCAGTCTCCAAAATCAAAGAATATCCAGCGGAAAACAGTGTCCAACGTCTCCCGCGTTCTACTCGAAGTTGAGAAAGAAACTACTTAATAAAAATCAGTCGGTGATATTGTGAGGAAGTTTTATCTATGAGCGACATCCAAAGGGTTTCCGGAACAAATTTCCGGAACCACTGGAACAAGTAGATAAGGTCCCCTTTCAACTAGCTATAACGAGAAAAAACTGCTCAGACCCTCGAACTGGGTGAGACAGGAATTCCGCTAACGCAGGTGGGGTAACTCCGTTGTATCCAGTTTTTTTAAAGACAAGGTTCTAACCTTGAAAATTGCGTGGATGTCAAAACAACGAACATGTAATTCGACTCCCACGAGTTGGGGAGTCTTCGAAATTTCAACTGAGGTTATATAGTGAGGAGCAGCAATTTTGATCAACTTTGGTAGGCTGATGAAACTAAATAATTCAGGTAATTGTGTAGGATAATATAAAACATGATGGGTGCTCAAGTGTTTTTTTCAGCTGAAATATTTATTAACATTATTCAAAGATTCACTTTTTTGCATTAGAAGCTGATAAGAGTCGAACATCGAATGTACCTACCAGCAGCTTTCATGGGTGTAGAAAGAATTAAGAAATACGTATAATTCTACTCATTCCTACAATATAGATTAAGGTCAAAAAACAAAATATTTAGGTGCCATAAGGTTGGTGTAAACAAGTTATTCATGTTACGTTAAGGGGGTCTCAGTCGGTCGCCGTTCGTTCCACGTTCCGGGTTAGTAATTCACGAAATCGAAGGCGCAAAAACTTGAAAATTTGCACCTAAATTTGAAATTTTAAAGAAATTTAGATATTCATTAGTATACGGCTCTAGGGAATTGAAAAACTGAAATATTGCCGCTGGACTCTTCAAAATCGAACAATAATTCATTGCCAGAGAAATATGTAAAAAACATGGAAAAAACCGTTTATTCAATAGTTTTTCCCCATTTTTCTTTGGCAATTATCGCTCGATTTTGATGATTCCGGCGGCAATATTTCAGTCTTAATTTCCTTGGGCCGTGCACTAATGAATTTCTAAAATCCTTTAAAATTTCAAATTTAGGTACAACTTTTTACGTTTTTGCGCCTTCAATTTCGGTAAATACTTAAAACGAACGGCGACCGACTGAGACTCCCTTAAATAAACACAAATTGCATAATAATGTTGAGCTCTTTTTTGACGATCTCTTACCGAGAAAATATCCTTACTATTCACCCAAAGGGCACCCAAAAGCTAAATTTAGTTCATTTCGGACAACGAACAGAGCAAAAGTACCACCGAAGGCACAGAGTGGCTCACAGTAACTGTGCCACTCACAGTGTTGCAAATTTTGCCACTGCAAATGCTCACTGTGTTGCAAATTTTTACACAAAAATACAGTCCAAAATCACCAGGTAGGTTAAATTCATAGGTAGGAAATTCGCCAATGAAATTTTACCTAAAAGGGTAAAGAAACGACGAAATCGGTCGACTACGTCATAGACTCACGCAGGTGAATACAATCAAATCATTGCGAGGAAAATGCAGGGATTATTTAAATGTTCATCCCAGAGGGATCGTCCAGCACACATGTTGAAAACTCTAAATTGGGTTGTATGCCGAAATCTCAACCACAGTAAGAATGAAGACAGCTTGGTTTAGAAATAGCGAACAGCTGGGAATGAAGATGATTTGGAAAAAAAAAAATTGAAACTAAATTATTGGATAAACTAATTGAACTGAGTGGATGTATGAGCTCAGAATTCCATCAGCCAGAGGGCTAAAGCATGTATCATGTACATCTTGAATCATAATCGCTGGTGTCGTATTACATAACTTCAGAAACATCCACTGCATTCAGTAGATATATCATAGAAGCTACAGCATCATTCTGGAAACTAGAGAAAAGATACTCCAGCAAACTTTGAGCCTGTGGAAGGGGGGACACCAACTATTTAGGAACCTACCTAGCGCTGTAATAGCTGAAATGTTGACAGCCAGTTTCTCGAATGAATTTTGAAGGAATCCGCGCAAAATTAAGGTAAATTTGAGTTAGTAACTTCTTAAGCACCTACCTACCTTAAAGCACTGGAGTCAGGAACAAATGGGGATCCAAAATGAGGGAACTTATGCACTGACGGTCAGTGTTATATCTATAACCAATAATTTATCAAGGAAAATGAAATGTTATGCATCGATATATGCACTAATTTGATCAATGCGAAGTGCCTACAGAACGGAACAGGCCATCAACCGAAATTGCACATTCTTCTACCATAATGTATTAATTTGTGTATTCGCCATTGATGTATCTCGCCTGACGGAAACACGTAACAGTAGGTAGCAAAACAAATTGATTGTTCTTTCACGTCTGTCTTCTTCAAAGACTCTTCATAGGAGGCCATCAACTGGACAGATGGATGTGATTGACCTTTCCTTATATTGAGCTGAAGGTCACGACTTGGGGATTGCCCTCAATCTAGAATTATGATTGATGACAGGGTGATTCACAACTGACCACCCAGACCTATGAATAAGTAAAAGTCCTGACTTGAAGATGGATTAAGAATTCGTTCCGAACGTGTTATGATAATGTACAATACTAAGCGAGGAATGTTGATTGTAAAAGGAAATGCGGCAACAACACAACATGGAAGATAAGAGTTCGGTAATGCTAAGAAAACAAACCTTTTCAGATAGACGTTAAGCTTAGAAAACGTCAACTCAGCAAGAATTTGACACATAAGTGAAGCAGGTCTAATCTACCATCATATCAGTTGATTGACTCGACTCAACCTGTGAGATTTGTGGAAGTGATCACCCTTATCACCTAATCGAAATACCATTTGATGGCAGTATGTTACCATGGTATTAATAAATAATATATTAAATAGAAGAGATTGGCAGTTTAGTAATATGGGGTATACCATACCCGAGCTTGCTGTCCAGTGGAGCACAGAGTCCGTTCAAGTCGATATGGAATTGGCTGAGGGCAGGAAGGTTCCCCAAGTTTATGTCTCTGTCCCTGGAGCAGAGGTGATTGTATTGTGGTCGACGGCCTTTTTGCAGCCGTTTGACGTTGACGGATGCAAGCCGCCTCCGCAAAGGCAAAACCCGAACCCGATCACTCGACGGAAGACACAAACTGTGGAAAAACTTCAAATCCACTTGCAGGTCACCGATCCTGAGCGTAAGGGTGTACACAATCACTATCATTGTCCGGATTATTTGAGTGAATGTTGAGTCTTTTCCTTGGAAGCAAATGAAAATTTAAAAGGACGAGGTTTCGCGGAATTGTCGGTAGTTTGTCGTTATGTGCAGTCAACCCAGAGGCCCAAGGGCCCACTTCTCTCTACAACCAGAGAGTTCAGCTGAAAGATGAACCTGTCGTCAGCTAATGTTATGATAGCATGAACTCTTTTGGGCGCCCCTCTGTACGCGTGGGGGTTCCATTTGGAGTTTGCAGCGTAGAAGCATCTCCTGGCCCTAGACAGCTTGCGGGAATTGTCTTTCGCCGTTGATAACGATGTTGATACCATTCGAGAGACCACACAACAGTTGGCGAAATGAAGGAAAAAACTAGAAAATACCAAACAGAAAACTCAAGGATGACTCAACAATGCACTGTGACGGGAATACGGTCCGAAACCTTCCTTCTCTTGAGGATTTCTAAAAAAAGACGGGGAGAGGGGGGTCCGACCGACACGCATCTGGCGGGTGCGGGAGCCACGACCGAAGCGGTTGCTGGCGAGGCGAGTACTGGACGTATCCAGACATTACCAGCTCGATCGACTGGGGGAGCAGTCGCTTCGTCGCCATGAAAACCCCCACTTTGGCTTTCTGTTGCACTCTTCTTGTTGATTCGATACCCCACTCCGCCAGTTCCGCGGATGACTGGCTGGCCGAGAGGCAGAAGCTTAGACCGAGACCTAGATCTCGCGGGGTGACGAACTCTACCCAGACGCTTGTGGAATCGTGAGTTCTTTCAACAGGAATGTGTTGCATCTACACTACGAGTATCCTTACTAAAGAGTAGTCAAAATACAGGTTTTCCAAGTCAAATTGAGAATTTTCCAAATCAAATTGAAAAATAAAAACTTATCTAGAAGAGACGAAAAAGTCAAGTAATGCAAGATGGGGAAAGGATTCATAAGTATCTTCCATAAAGAAATTGAAAAAGCAATTTTAAAATTCTTCTTTCTTAACCCCTGGTGTGTATAAAACCCTCTGATGGACGCCCAGTGTATAAGGGTCTGACAGACACGCAGCAACTGTAAAGTTGTTTTTGACGATGACACATGATGGGTTAATTAATATAATTTTCGCCATACCATCATTTTATTAGTTAAAACGAAGTCATTAGAGTTACTCCCAAGTAGTCTCGGGAGAGACAAATTTGAACAGAGTTTCAAAAACTATTACCTACGATACCCAACATGCGAATTCGAGCCCCCCCCCCCCCCCATGCTTCTGCTACGGTTCCAGTCTAGGTAGGTGAAATATGCGGTTTCTGGTGTCCTGGCACCATGGTGGCACCACTAATTTGTTCCTTGGTGGTACAAAGAATATTTAATTCATAAAAACACAGAGCTATATTGATAACTCCCCCTCAATTTCATAGTATGGGAACAATTAGTAAGCTATAAAAGAACCGAATTATTGAAAAATCGGATATTTTGTGGATATTATCCCCCTCCCCATGCTAAATTCGATATTCTGGTCATTCGAAGTCATCTGAACAAAAAATAAATTTCGTTGATCGGTTGGAAATTGAGGCAAAATTATGCCCAAAAACGTACGTTTTTTGGTTGCTGGTGTATAAAGTGTCTGAGGGACACGGTGCTTTTCAGAAACTAGGGAACAAAGAACTTTTCATGGCGGTTAGATTACATCTGAAAGTTTGAAATTGAACCTTTTATAAAGGGGGGACAGGTACTGAGCGCCTGGGATATTCAAGATGCTCACTGCTGTCAAAATACTTCATTGAAATTTCCCTCGTGTCTGTCGGACACTTCATACACACCAGGAGCTGCCTTGGGAAGCTGAACCGTCATATCTATCACCCGATTTGCGCAGTGAGTGGTCCTGATCGTTCTGACCCCTGCAGATATCACATCTGACAGGATATGATGCTGCCCTTCCGATTTACTTAGTAGGTACATTTCCAGTATACAATTTTGTTTTTGAAAAAGCTTTTTCGGCCGGTTTGAGTTGGGGCGAATAAGGTGGTAGGTACTCAACTGAAAAGCTCAGATCTCGTATTTTCGCTTTAACCGTAGTTGCGAGGTGAATCCTGGCGATATCCATAAATAAAAGGGTACTACCGAAGATGTTTGCGAACCCCCTCCAAAGTGGAACATGTTGTTTATAGTTTCCAGCCTTCTGGACAAACGTAGGTTGTGATAATATGAGGGAAGGAGCTGCAGAAGTTCAATACAGAATGTATGTATAGATAGGTGGGAAGTACAGTTGATGTGATACCTCTCTGTCTTCCGATTTATATGCTTTTCTTTCTTTATCCTCATTTTTTTCCTTTACGTAAATTAAAATACTAACGGATAATCGCTGTTCGTAGTTTTGTCATTTGATTTGGAAAATTCTCAATTTGATTTGGAAAGTTCCCATTTGATTTGGAAAATATTCAATTTGGTTTAAGTTTCTCAATTTGACTTGAAAAACCTGTATGTCTACGCCTGCAATACCTGACTAAACATCTTGAACTGACTAAAAATCTTCTTAATTGAATAATTTGGTTTCACAGATTAAGTATGACTCCAGCGCATTGAGCAATTTCCTGCTCGAGAAAGCCACACGGGGCTCCAACTATCACCTCTGGAATCCCAGAAACCAAGACTGATTGGACACGAAACCAGAACAGAAGGAACTAGAAATCAGTCAACCGAACTGTCACAAATTGATGAATAAACTACCTACCTATGTTAAACCTGGTGAATTCCAAAACGAACATGGAGCTAAAATGAATAAAATAGGACGTATTGACCAAGTAATTTGGGAATCAACCCTATACTGGTGAACACGGATGGATCAACAAATTTACGTTCGTGTTTCTGATCGGGTTTCGGAAAATGATCATAACATAACTGGGAATCTCATTAAATTTTTACCGGGTAGTAGGTACTATGATTGCCTATATTCCAATACTAGGGTCCCAATGGTTGCCCAATTTGGTTGATAATTTTCAATAATCGGACAAGAAAGAAAATTGTCAACTACCCCTCAAAATTTTATGGTTTATGCTTCAAAGTACGTAAAATTCAAAACTGGAATTACACATTTTTCGTCCGTCCGCTGTACGCGGTACATTCCCTACTAACCATGGACCGATTATGATGAAATTCGGTATAATTAAGGGCTCTATTTGCTTTTGTCAGTCGCTTCTAAGGGGTGAAAAATCGGGTTTGAAATTTTCAAAAATCCTTAGCGTTGACATTTTTGATGTACTGGTACTGTTTTTTCGACAATTTAAAATTGTATTGAATTTTTATAACTGAATGGGATCACCCAGAATATGACCATCCTAACTGAAGGGTAGTCATATCTACGCCCGCAAAACCTGACTAAACATCTTGAACAGAATAAAAATCTTCTTAATTGAATAATTTGGTTTCACAGATTAAACATGACTCCTGCATTGACTAATGTTTTCTGATCAAGAAAGACATACGGGGCTCCAAATATCAACTCCGGAATCACAGAACCCATGACAATGATTGGACACGAAACCAGGACAGATGGAACTAGAAATCAGCCAATCGAACTGTCACAAACTAATGAATAAACAACCTACGTTAAACCTGGTGGACTCGAAAACGAACATGTAAAATAGGTCGTATACATCATTTAATTTGGGAATCAACACTAGGAATACTGCTGAGCACATCATGGATGGCTCAACAAATGTACGATCGTGTTTCTGATCAGGTTTTGGAAAATGATCATAACATAATTATAAATTTCATTCAAATTTCTGCGAGCAGTACCATGATTGCCCATTTTGGTTTATAATTTTCAATATTGGACAAGAAAGAAAATTGTCAACCACCACTCAAAATTTGATGGTTTATGTTTCGAGATATGTAAAATTCAAAAATCGAATAAAACGTCTTCTGTCCGTCCGCCGTACGCAGCACATTCCTGACTAAGGACCGATTTTGATGACATTTGGTATAATTAAATGCTCCATTTGGGTCTAGCAGTGCCCCGAAGCTTTTGTCAGTCACTTCTAAGTGGTGAAAAATCGGGTTTGAAATTTTCAAAACTCCTTAGCGTAGACATCTTTGATATTAAGGCTTTTTTTCAACAATTTAAATCAGTACCAATTGAAGTTATATAATCGAATGGGACCATCCAGAGCTCTGTGGGACCAATTTGATGCTTCCTATGAAGTCTTAAAATTGGGAAGAATGTTAAAGCGGAAACACGAGTGTGAATAGCAAATTAATGATCACTGGCGGAATTAAGCCAAATCTACATTCAAAGTTCAGCTGGTAAAATGCGAACTTAATATTCTTTATGCGATTAATCTGAGATGAAGGAAGACAACAAGTACACTAAAAAAAAAAAAAAAAAAAAAAAAAAAACACAAATCCAAATCCGTAAAAAAACCAGTCGTGAGTGTACGTGACGAAATCTTGTGTTCTCTTCCCAGGCCTCAATTTCCCACCGACTTGCGTGTTTCTTTTTTCTTCGACTCAGACAAGTTCCCAGTTTCACATTACGTCGCTAGAGCATCGTAATTCGCATGAATAGCGGGTGAGTGGGGAAGAGGTTAATATTGACATAATGTAAGATTTTTCAATATTTCGGTTTCTATTAAGGGGGTCTCAGTCGGCCGTCGTTCGTTCCTCGTTCCAGGCGCCAAAACTTTAAAAGTTGTACCTAAATTTGAAATTTTCAAGTATTTTTGAAATTTATTAGTGCAGAAGTCTAGGGAATTGAAAAACTAAAAGATTGCCGCTAGAATCAACAAAATCAAACATTAATGCCAAAGGGTTTTCCCATTTTGGTTTATTATTTTCAATAATGAACCTTTGGAATCGACCAAGAAAATTTTTTTTTTCAACACCCCCTCAAAATTTGTTGGTTTACGTTTCAAGGTACGTAGAATCCAAAAATCGATTAAGAGAGACCACGCGGAGCCCTGTACGACAAACCGTTCGCTCCCTACGAGAATTTAAGGGTTGGAATTACGATAAATCAGAAACAAGAGTGTGAATCGCAAAAGAGGCCTAATCTCCGTTCAAATTTTAGCTGACCGAAATACGATCGATGTTTTTCTTAATGTTGGATGGTTGGTGGCTTTGCAGACGAGTGATCTATATAGAAAAATAATAAAGCATTGTGTGATAATTTGCAGCGTTTTCTCTGGCAATTATTGTTCGATTTGATGATTCTAGCGGTAATCTTTCAGTTTTTCAATTCCCTAGACTGCTGCACTAATGAATTTGAAAATCCAAATTTAGGTATCTACAACTTTTAAAGTTGTAGCGCCTGTAATTTACGGAAATACTAACCCGGAACGAACTGCGACCGACTGAGACCCTCTCATCTAATTGTATTTAAGGCTAAATGTCACGATGTTTTAGTGTGATTCTGAAATATGAGATGGCAGCACCATCGGGGCCAAATTTCGTTTACTCCTCAGTTGAGAACGGATCGAGATATTTTAGTTCTGCAAACGGATTTCTTTTCAAGATCACCGTAGAATTCCGGGTAATTGGTTTAGAAAGTGTGCAAAAATTTTTTGCACACAGTTCCAGCAAAAATTTGTTCAAATTTTGAACATTTTCAAAAAGTGGCCTTATAGCCACTTGCAGAACTTTCATCAGAATACGAATCCGTTTGCGGAATTTTTCTAACTTGATCATAGCCGTCGGATTCGCGTTTTTACGATATTGAGTGGGGCGAGGGGGGCGATCATGGGCTGGGGGGGAGGGCGGCGGCGATCAAACGCCCCGCCGCCGCCCGCCCGACCTCATTCATGTTTTGCTAGTATGCACCCTTTGGTCACTGTTCTTTCTCCTGGCCACCTAATAGGTAGAACCATCAACATTTTCCTTTTCCAACTTCTCTGTCTTGAGGTTGATCGAATTGGGCGAAATTTCCATAACAAGCAAGACACTCAGCAGACAAATAACTTATGAGAAAGATTCTGATAATGTTAGGTATCATAATTATGGTAGCATGTTATACATATTATTGATTGATACTGGGGCGATGATTTTGATAGGGGATCGTCTACACCTCAACCCGCTTAATACCCCTCATCAATTTTCATCGAAATAGGACATTAACTTTGTATAGTTTCGGATGTTACAAGGATTTCATGACAGACAGGCAGACACGGAACCAAAATTGTTCAGGAAGGTCTAAAACATAAAACTCGAGTAGGAATTTTGGTTTGGAGGTATTTTTTAAAAAGTTGAAAAGTGAAAACAATAGTTTAAGGATGAAGAAAAAAATATATCCAAAATCAAAATTTCCACTCGCGTTCTACAACTACAACTTCCTGAATTATGGTTCCGTGTCTGTCTGTCTTTGATTCTGTCGTGAAATCCTTGTATCGGGCAGAACTATAAGAAGTTATTGTCCGATTTCGATGAAATTTTCAGGAATTGTGCGGGTTGGCGAGTAGATGGTCCCCTATGAAAATCATCACTCCCGCACTAATAGTAGTGACCGCGCAAGCGAAAACGTGAATTCCTTTTAACAGTCATAACTTCTTCATTCCCCATCTGATTTCGATGACATTTTCAGGGATTATGGAGATTGGGGTGTAGATGGTCTACTAAAATCACAGCCTCCAAATTGACAATAGCATCTGCGCATGCACAAACATTAAATCCTTGAAACAGCCATAATTTCTTCATACGAATTAGACGAAATTTGTCAGGATTGTTCACATTGGCATGTAGATAGTCCCCTATGAAAATCATGACACCGGAACTGATAGTAGCACCTAGCAGATTTTTTCCGTTGATTGTGTCCTCCTTTACCCCAGATTAATCGCAAATGGACGCCCTAAAACGTCCTAAAAAACGATGTAGTGATCGCTGCACAATCACGGAATATTGAAGGGTAAAATCACCTACGCCGTGCCCAAGTACTACTACCTATAGTATTCGAACGTCAGCAGGGCCCGATGTTACCGGGAAACGCTAGCGAATGAGAAAGGTGTGAGACCTTGAACTCTTCTCGAACTTTTCGAGTAATCCGAAAAGGTAAACACGGAGGGTTGCCATCTGTATGGTAATTAGGTACCTTGTAAGACCACAGCACTATCCCTAGTTCTAGGGTATTTATTACAGTGTACTAACGGTAATTTTGGGACAGTCATGTTTGTAATTTGCGTTATAATTACTGAAATCAAAAATGACATTAAAAAACAGAGAAAATTGATAATTTAACTCTTAGAAGAGAGAATTCGAGAATAAAAATTCAGACACGGGGGATTTTAGTTTCAATTATTTAGATTTATTTTGATATTATTTCAAAGATATTTGAATTTTTGGTAAATAATGAACAGGTGTTTCTACCTTTTTCAACACTATTGCAGAGTGAATTAATTACTAATTATTTTTTCATCGTCATGAGCTGTTCACAAAATTTGGAAATCAACGTCAAACGTCAAGAATTAGCTTCTCAAACCATCTATTGCTAGTGCAACTAGAACGTTGTGAGATGACTTTTGCAACTAGATTTTCCACAACGAAACTTGAACTTCTAAGTAGGTACCTACCTAGTCCATGTACAGTGAACTGAAATTACCAAAATTTCTGAACCAACTATTTAGTAGTGCAAACCATTATCTGAATCAAATTAACGCAGAATCTTTCTCATAAGTTAATTGTCTGAGTGTCTTGCTTTTTATGGAAATTTCGCCCAATTCGATCAACCTCAAGACAGAGAAGTTGGAAAAGGAAAATGTTGATGGTTCTACCTATTAGGTGGCCAGGAGAAAGAACAGTGACCAAAGGGTGCATACTAGCAAAACATGAATGAGGTCGGGCGGGCGGCGGCGGGGCGTTTGATCGCCGCCGCCCTCCCCCCCAGCCCATGATCGCCCCCCTCGCCCCACTCAATATCGTAAAAACGCGAATCCGACGGCTATGATCAAGTTAGAAAAATTCCGCAAACGGATTCGTATTCTGATGAAAGTTCTGCAAGTGGCTATAAGGCCACTTTTTGAAAATGTTCAAAATTTGAACAAATTTTTGCTGGAACTGTGTGCAAAAAATTTTTGCACACTTTCTAAACCAATTACCCGGAATTCTACGGTGATCTTGAAAAGAAATCCGTTTGCAGAACTAAAATATCTCGATCCGTTCTCAACTGAGGAGTAAACGAAATTTTCTTCATTTTGGTGCTGCCACGTGGTGGCAGATTTCACAACTAAAGTCGGGACATTTAGCCTTAAGCTTTGAAATGGAGGGAAGATCTTCAATTTAACATTTTGATGAATTATTCTTTGTGCCTTCATAGCACGTTAGGTATCGTAGATCATGGATTTTAAAATGCTATTCAAATTCGAGGCTCGCTTGCTGTTAGAAATGTTATGGTGGCTATGGCGAGGTAGGGGGTCCATTATTTCTGACTCTAGATACTAACTTACTTACATTGAATGAACCAGTTTTATGCTTATATAGGTACCTAGCAATGCATGTTTTATCGCCTACTGGTCGAAATTGAACTAATCCTTAATCAATGAGACGTCGTCCCCTGGAATGCTTGGAATTTCCTTCGACATGAAAATAGTTTCATGTCACTCAGTTGTGCTTCCCCAGCAATCAAGTACCAAATTTCGTAAGAATATAAGGGCACCCACAACTCCTAGGTAAGGATTTTTTGCTGGTTTGTATACTTTCTACCAAAATGAACTTCATATTGAACCTTGCGCGAAACAAAGGTTGGTAGATATTGATAATTCAAAAGCCATGTTCTTTGCAGGCTAGTGATCTATACAGAAAAATAAATTATGAACCGATGTTTAATCATTTGCAACTTTTCGATGTACCTACGTCTGCACGTTTGAAACGGGGTATTTACGATCGTGTTATAACATATTTGTGAATCTCCTTCCGTTTTTGAAAATGAAAATAAGTACCAAATAGGGTAATGTCTCACAAGTTTCAGAAATAAGTATCTACTTGAAAAGCAAATAAACTATTCGCATTCGTGTTTTTGGTATACGAATAGGTAAAACAACTTACATACAGACAGATGGCCGAAACGCACCGGTTAAAAAATGAAAACTGCCAATCGAGACGGACGTCATGTATACAAAAAATGTAAATGAGACGAGAGCAGAAATACCTGCACGATACACAATAGCTTCAACAAGAGCGGCGGATGGACAACTTCCGGGTAAACCGATACTCGTATTTATTTCCTTTGATTTACCCACCTATTACTAAATTTAGCGTCATCATCTGCGAATTGGCATTCTTTTATTATTTGTTAAAAGAAACACCCAGTGCAAGACCTCGTTACTTTCCTCACCCATTCAAACTCGACCTATTTTCGTACGATGTAACACGGATTTCACTCTTTAGGACGAGGTGTTTTGGGAATCGTTGTCGTAGGGTGCCACGAAAGTACTTGAATTTGGTAGGTATGTCGGCAGGTCTCCGTAGTCGGTACCATCACCGCGTCACGTTATGCTCATTTCTGAGCAACTGTTAGTCGTTCAGCAGAGGCATTTTCTGTGCGTTCTCCCCATTAATAGCTGATTGATTTATTTTAATGGTGTGCCCACTCCTCCATGCAAACCTAGCAAACACTGTTTGCCTTACTAAAAATATGCAAAATGAATAAATTAATTTTTATTAAGATTCTCTTATATATCAATTTTTTGCAAGTAATATTTAGCCGATTTTGAACTTGTATATTATTTGGGGACTATTTAATTTTTTTCTTTAGAGAGAAAAAACACTTTATTGAACATTGTAGAAGGAATGAAGGTTGACAAGGACACCAGTACTTGTCGAAACGCAATGGATTTGCCGAAAGTTCAAATTGAGTAGCCAAAAGTTCAAATTGGTATTTCATTATTACCAAGGAAGTTAGATTGAATAGGAGAATGGAATAAGTACGTATCTTGTCGTGGATACTAGCCCGCAACACAATCGCGAGGACCGGCAATGCAAGGCAAGCAGTTCCAAAAATGAATTTTGCGGGACTGTTTTGGATGAGAAAAGACGATCGGCGGGAAGGCGGTCTAATATTTCTATAACCCCACTATAACAGCATAAGCAAAGGCAAACAATCGAATAGCTGTTTCGTGACCTTGAAAGAACAGAAAATTGGAAGATGAGCCATGGATACTTCTTCCATCGTAAGCGTAAGCCATGGGTTACGCTTCCTTAGCAACAGTAATCAAGTTACTTAATGAAGGAATTCTTTATTTCTTTGAATGGAGTGTGAAGCATTTCATCTAAACAAGCTCTATTATAAAGCGAAAACATGGTTGGTAGGTAGTGACAATGGCAAAGCGGTCCTCTTAGCTGGCGCTTGATCCATACAGAAAAAAAATAAACCTTTGTGTAATAATTTGCTGTGTTTTTCACTATTGTTTATTCCTCTAAGACTAGTCATGGTGTTTGCCTGACGAATATTGTCACCTGACGCCACTGTTGAGGGGAGTTTATAAAAACATGTATGTAATTTTGAAAAGATACACACAGTCGTAGACATTCTTGCCTAAAATGTGAAAAAAGTTGGTAATGTCGATCAGCCATTTGTTGTCAATCAAGTGTATTCAGTTCCTTCATTCATTCTTCCTAAAACTTATGAATCTGCTAATTGGGTGTGGCGTAGCATCCTCGTATCCATAACCCAATTGTATAGATCATGTGTGTTGGGCCTGTCTTCGGTTGAAGTAGGTAGGTTGAGGGGGATATGTAATGCGGCTATATCCGCATGATTTGTTATTAGTAGTCGAGTGCACTTTCGCTTATACAGGGTGTCCCATGTTAAGGACCGAAAAACTTCGGGAGTCGATTCTACAACTAATTTTAGTGAGAAAGTCTCTTAGCAATTTTTCGTTAGACGCTTAAATTCCAAGTTATTTTAATTTTAAGATTTTTTCGCGTTTTCGGCCTTAAGCCATAAAAATGACCATAACTCGCTTCATTTACAAGCAATTCAAAATCTAACTACACCTTTGGATAGGGCGTTAAATTTACCATCTTTATAGTGGACATACAAAAAATTTTGTAAGGTCTTGAGGGGTGAAAAATCAACTCGTAAAGTCATTTTTGTAAAATTGTCAAAATTTCCTACTTTTTCTTTTGATTGTTAAGGTTTTACTTCCACATGGTTTTTCACGTACCTCTACGTCAAAAGCTGCGCAAAGATCTCAGCTTTCCAATGGTATAATTTGTTTTAATTTTATTCCGCTAATTAGGGGTGAAAAATACGTTTGAATGCTAAAAAAACGTGGTTGCACTCATGGAAAACAAGGTTTCTGGTACGTTGGGCCTCTGGCAGGTTCGACGAATTAGGGGTGGAATTCTACGTCATTGTCGACGCTATTAGACTGATTCCATCAACGTTGGTATGTGAAAGCTCAGTATTGAATTTTGGTAGGTCCGAATCTTTTTTTTTTTTTTAATTTACTTGGTATTTATGCACGAATTGAATATTCAATTCCCGCAACTTTCTCGATTGTAAGAAAAAAAGATATCTCATAAAGAATAGAGTGTGTAGATGTGGAATAAAAAAGTAAAGATGAATAATGATATTTAAGAGAAAGTAAATATTAAATTTGTGATTAAAATAATCTTTATCTTCATCGAAGTACGTTATTGACTAAACATAAATGAGATAATAAATTATCCTCTACTCCGTCTTTGACTTCGTTTGTCATTCGTTCGGATACCTGTAAACACAAAGCAAAGTTTTTTACAGCCAAGTAGAAAATAATTGAGTAATTAGCTGTCAGGAGACGATGCACATTATGTAGTGAAGAAGGAGGAGGTCACATTGAGCACTTACTCTGAATCGGTAAAATGATGACCACTGCTTCAAATTTTGACATTCCTCAATTATTTTCTACTTGGCTGTAAAATACTTTGCTTCGTGTTTACAGGTATCCGGACGAATGACAAACGAAGTCAAAGACGGAGTAGAGGATAATTTATTATCTCATTTATGTTTAGTCAATAACGTACTTCGATGAAGATAAAGATTATTTTTAATCACAAATTTAATATTTACTTTCTCTAAAATATCATTATTTATCTTTACTTTTTTATTCCACATCTACACGCTATTCTTTATGAGATATCTCTTTTTTCATACAATCGAGAAAGTTGCGGGAATTGAACATTCAATTCGTGCATAAATACCAAGTAAATTTAAAAAAAAAAAAGATTCGGACCTACCAAAATTCAATACTGAGCTTTCACATACCAACGGTGATGGAATTAGTCTAACAGTGTTGAATATGACGTAGAATTCCACCCCTACTTCGTCGAAACTTCCCGAGGCCCAACGAACCAGAAACCTTGATTCCCATGAGCGCAACCACGTTTTTTAGCATCTAAACGTATTTTTCACCCCTAATTAGCGGAGTAAAATTAAAACAAATTATACCATTGGAAAGCTGAGATCATTGCGCAGTTTTTGATGTAGAGGTACGTGGAAAATCATTTGAAAGTAAAGCCTTAACAATCAAAAGAAAAAGTAGGAAATTTTGACAATTTTACAAAAATGACTTTACGAGTTGATTTTTCACCCAACACGACCTTACAAAATTTTTTTTATAACCACTAGAAAGATGGTAAATTTAACGCCCTATCCAACGGTTTAATTAGATTTTGAATTGCTTGTAGATTAAGCGAGTTATGGTCATTTTTATGGATTAATGTCGAAAACACGAAAAAAATCCTAAAATTAAAATAACTCGGAAATTAAGCGTCTAATGAAAAATTGCTAGGAGACACTTTCTTACTAAAATTAGTTGTAGAATCGACTCCCGAAGTTTTTCGGTCCTTAACATGGGACACCCTGTATAGGTATAGGTAAGCTTCCTCAGGACTTTTGATATTTGTTAGGTAGTGGGCACATCCCTAGTGCGGCACACTTTTCGAGATCCATATTTTCTGGTTTAGCGGATAATTTGACAGGCTATTGCTTCCATGCATCTGGCTTCTTACGGGGTTCTTATGGGTATTTCCTTCAAGGGAATAGTTTTTATGTAGATGCTTGATAGCTTTGGGTTTTGGGTTCAGTACAAATTTCTGCGGTAGATAACTCAATTTTATTTATAGAAGGGAAGCTCTACTGGTAAATACACCACGGTGTCCTGTTCTGCATAATTTAGCACTGATTTTAATTAAAATTAAAAAACCGCGTATTTTAGAGCACATGTGTGTTCATTTCATTTCATTTATGTTAAAAAAGGTTTTTTAATTTTAATTAAAATCAGTGCTGTAATTATGTATGTTTACTATGTACCTATTACTATGTATGTTTACTAAATTATGTTATAATTAATACACCAGGACTCCCTGGTGTATTTACCAGTAGAGCTTCCCTTCTTTACATAAAATTGAGTTTTCTACCGCAGAAATTTGTACTGAACCAAAAACCCAAAGCTATCAAGAATCTACATAAAAACTATTTTCCTAAAAGAAATACCCATAAGAACCCCGTAAGAAGCCAGATGCATGGAAGCAATAGCCTGTCAAAATATCCGCTAAGACCAGAAAATACGGATCTCAAAAAGTGTGCCCACTACCTAACAAATATCAAAAGTCCTGATGAAGCTTCCTATATAAGCGAAATAGAAGCGTCCTGTATAAGCGGAAGTGCACTCGACTACTAATAAAAAATCATAAGGATATAGCGGCATTATAATATAATTATATTATATTATATATTATATATTATATCCCCCTCAACCTACCTACTCCAATTGTATAGAACAGCGGTTCCCAACTAAATTTTTCCAAGGACCCCCTTCATCAAAGACGAGGACCCCCACTATCTAAAGTTACCTAAAAAGAACCAAAATATGTGAAAAAATAAATCAAACTGATGCTATAAAACTCAGGATTTATTCGTGAAAATACAGAGATTTTTCAAGGTTCAAGAGACGCCGACGAGTTGGGTTCAAGAGATACTAGCAAGTTCGGTTCGAGAGTCACTGACTTATTAACTTTAACATCGAAAGCATTTTCTCGTTCTTCGTCTGTATGCCTAGGCCGTTTTAACGATCCACATTTTAACCAACGGTCCATAACGTACGCGTAATTAACTTTCCGTGAAAAACGAAGCTTTTCAATCACTAAAATGTTGCACAAAATCACTAAAATCTTGCACAAAATCACACATGTAAAAAACTCGGTCAGGGACCGCACTAGCACTAGCAAACTCCACCAGCACTAACTTGTCTCCAGTACTCTGTGAGCACTAGCAATAAATAACTAACAATATAGCAATAACTGACATCTCTGAAATACATAAAGCCAAACTAGAGTGTGCTAGCGTTAGTTGTCATATGAAGCCAGACGCAGAAGTCAACGTTCAGAAGCTGCAAATATATGTTTAATTTGTATATCCTAAGGACACCTCAGCCATACCTCGCGGACCCCCGGGGGTCCGCGGACCACCAGTTGGGAACCGCTGGTATAGAAGATCCGATGCATAGTAGAGAATCTTAAAAATTGATCACACGATAATGAAAATGATAAGGAACCATTCAGAGTCTACCAACACACATCTCTTGAAAATCCCTGGAAAATGTGGAAGTAATGGCAATTAAATGAATTTCACGTTTGTCCCATCGCAGTAGCAACTATCAATCCGTTAGCATTGAGTTTCGCAGGGGACCATCTACACTCCAACCCGCACAATCAACATTTTATTTAATTCGAAAGAAAAATGTAGAATGGGGGGTGCGCCTTGATTTTTTATCGATTTTCAATCGAAAGTGGACTACATCCTGAGAATTTTGGCACCAACCGCGACCTTCTAGCGTGAGTAAATCTGTTTCTATGATTTTTCAAAGTTTCGACCGTTTATGACGTCACGCGCCCCTCTCGCCTGGGCGGGACCCCCCAGCCCACTGTGACGTCATAAACGGTTGAAACTTTAAAAATTCATAGGAAAAGATTTACACACGCTAGAAGGTCGCGGTTGGTACCGAAATTCTCAGAATGTGGTCTACCTTAGATTAGAAATAACAATAAACAGTTTTTGCAACCCATGCGGACACCCTATTTACGGCTGACAAGGATTACACGTTTGCGCATTCGCCGTGGCCACCAATGATCCGATTATGATGCATTTGATAGGATACCATCTACATGCACCTTAACCCGTCCAATCCCTGAAGTTTCATCGAATTAGAATGGAGAACAAAGCTTCCGCTACCTTAGTAGACTCGGAAGCAATATAGAAGTACAAGGGTACAAGGGTTTTAGGCTTGCGCACGCACATAGGTTACTTTCAATCTGAGGGCAATGATTTTCATAGGATACCGTCCAAAGACCAACCCACACAATCTCTGAATATTGCATCAAACTCGGACAGTAACTTCGTATAGGTTTGCCAAACTAACGTACATTATTGACCGATTTTGATCTCGTTAGAGTGTATAGGAGTCGTACGTAATTTTCCTGCAACCCCATCTTGGAAAAACTTGGAGGGTACTAGAAGCTAGAGCCGAAAGCCAACGTGCTCAAATTGAACAATGTGATGAAAATAACATGATCGAAAAGTTCTAGGAGATGTATAATATTCTGAAATCTTTCGGACCAACTTTATAAAATGCTTGTATGACAATTAATTGAGGGGCCAAAAGGGATTCCAAAAGGTACTACATCCATGTAGGTCAAACGTGAGAAAAACGCAAAAAACCAAAGCGAACTGAAAAACGTGCTATAAACTAAGGATGTTATTGCTTCCGAGTCTACCAAGGTAGCGGAAGCTTTGTTTTCTCTTTTCAAGGTTGAAAAAAAAAGTTCTCCAAAAACAAAATTTCCACTCGCGTTTTACGTTACAGACCTTTCTGAACAATTTTGGTTCCATGTATGTCTGTCATGAAATCCTTATAACCGGCATAACTATACGAAGATATTGTCCGATTTCGATGAAATTTTCAGGGATTGTGCGGGTTGGCGTGCAGACGGTCCCCTATGAAAATCATCACCCCCGGACTGATAGTAGCCACTGCGCATGCGCAAACGTGAATTCCTTGTAAAACCATAACTTCCACATTTTCCATCCGATTTCGATGAAATTTTCAGGAATTATGCGGATAAGGTTGTAGATGGTCCCTAATGAAAATCAAGGCCTTAAAATTGACAGTAGCCTCTGTGCGTGCGCAAACGTAAAATCCTTGTAACAGCCATAACACTTATGTTTTTCATCCGAATTTGAAGAAATTTTCTAGGATTGTTAATATTGGCGTGTAGATGGTCCCCTATGAGGGTAGTGGAAGGTACTTAGAGATTGATGTTTTGAGATTAACTACTATGCATCGGATCATCTATACAATTGGGTTATGGATACGAGGAAGCTATGTGCCACACCCACTTGGCAGACTTTTAAAAAATATATATTTCTAAATTAAGTATAATAAATACTTTTGGAAAAAAAGGTAAATTAGTTCAAAGTTTAAAATAATTTTGAACGGGATTTGAAATATCAGATTTATG
Source organism: Apolygus lucorum (assembly GCA_009739505.2). Classification (NCBI taxonomy): domain Eukaryota; kingdom Metazoa; phylum Arthropoda; class Insecta; order Hemiptera; family Miridae; genus Apolygus; species Apolygus lucorum. Next base: position 21,819,222 of record CM019171.2, read on the forward strand.
GATATAGTACTTTTTGAAACAAAAGTGACGTTTAGTACTTTTTGGAACCAAACGAAGTGGATAAAGTACTTTTTAAGACAAAACGGATTATAGACGGCCATTGTGCTGGATGTAGTACCTTTTGAAATTAAACGGAATATTCACACTCGTTCATCAAGGGAATAGATTATCTTTTGCTCCAAAAGCATTTTTGTGAAGAACTACCCCCCCCCCCCCCCCCTAAAACCCTGGGAAAGTGTTAACTCAATTTCGATAAAAATGGTCTTTAGTACTTTTTGGAATCAAACTCCTTAATTAGGAAGCTAAACTGTACATCTAACTTGGCAGACATTCTTGATGGCTGCGAATGAAAACGCTGCAAATTATTACACAATGGTTTTTTGTTTTTCTATATAGATCACTCATCTGCAAAGCCACCAACCATCCAACATGAAGAAAAACATCGATCGCATTTCGGTCAGCTTTAATTTGAACGGAGATTAGGCCTCTTCAGCGATTCACACTCGTGTTTCTGATTTATCGTACGTTCAAACTTTAAATTCTCGTAGTGAGCGAACGGTTTGACCCTACAGAGATCCGGGTGGTCTCAAAAAATTCTAAAAATTCTATAGAATCTTAAATTGAAGGAAAAACAATACCTTTGTATCGACATTTTTTGAGTTAGGACGTTTTCAAAATTTCAAAATTGATTTTGGAACCCTTAGAAGTGACTTACATTTACCAAAATCTTCGGGGCACAACTAGACCCCAAATGGAGCCTACATACCAAATTTCAACAAAATCGGTCAATGCTAAGTGGCAAAAATGCCGCGTACGGCGGACGGACGGCCAAATTTTTATTCGATTTTTGGATTCTACGTACCTTGAAACGTAAACCATCAAATTTTGAGGGGGTGTTACAATTTTTTTTTCTTGGTCGATTCCAAAGGTTCATTATTGAAAATAATAAACCAAAAGGGGTGGAGATGCTCATAGTTTGGATCCTACTGGCGTGAAGATCGCGGCGTCCAGATTGAAGAGATCATTAAAAAAATATTCCTGACCTTCCCCTTGCACTCTCAGGAGGTCTAGGTTGAGAGAAGTGGCAGCGAAAAGGAGGGAGCCGTACCGGAAATATCCGGAGCATTTCGGTTTCAACTATCTCCGTTCTTCTCCTTTCATTTGCGTAATAGCAACAAAGATGATGATCCTGCAAGACCTCAGTATCGCAGGAAGCGTTAACTGGGCTAAAGGTATCACGACAGCTACTATTCATTCAGAATCTATTCGATGCTCCGGGACACAGTACGACCTAATTTGGGCGTATTCGGGGTAATTGTCACTCATACAGAAAACAATTACAAATTAATAGGTTCCCCTTGCATACGAATTTTGTAGCTTTTAAAGCAACCCACGCAGAAATTACAAACCCTGATGAAAAATGACGATATTTATAAACAAAAATGAGATACAACCGAGTAAAGGATCTCACAAAGATGCTTAAGAGGTATCTGAGGATAATCCGCGGTAAATTTCTCCGCTTCACGGAAAAACATTGAATCATGGATATGTTTACTGTAAACGCGTTTTACCTAAGTTTTCTACCATGTTATTTAGGTGTTTAATGTACCTACCTATTTATAGTAGGTAACTAACTTACCTAGGTACTTATACCAAACTTCATTAATGATCACCTTCAGTTTTCATTCGAGTTAATAATAATCTAAAGTGCCGGGTCTTCACAAATGTTGGTGTCGTTACGCAAATTTTAGAAAGACCCCCAGCCCAAAATCAAATCCATGTTAAAAATACCCCCTCCGTGAAAATTCCACTCAGGTGTGAAATTAATAACGTGAAGAAGTTATGACACCCGTTGAGTTACCACTAATCGAGAAAACAACCCACCACTGTACTAATGCACGCTTGTAATGCTATGAAAAACAGCTTATTAATTTATGTTAAACAAATTTTTTATAACTGATGGGCATCTCCGTTCCAACTATTACTACAGGGCGTTAACACTCAAAAATCCCATAAATGGTACCATAAACCAGGAAAAATAACCCATAAGAAAACGATTCTTCCTTCCTCACTGCATCAAGTCAAAAAAGTTGCAAATTATTCCTCAATGGTTTATTATTTTTCTATAACAGATCACTCGCCTGCGTAGAAAGCGGCTTTTCCGTTAATAGTACCAACTAGCAATATCGCTATCCAAGTTGTGGGGGCTTTCAATGAGAAATTTGATTCTTGCTAGCTATGGAAGCAAAACGCTGCAAATTATTACACAATGGTTTATTATTTTTATATATAGATCACTCGTCTACAAAGCCACCAACCATCCAACATGAAGAAAAACATCGATCGCATTTCAGTCAGCTTTAATTTGAACGGAGATTAGGCCTCTTTTGCGATTCACACTCATGTTTCTGATTTATCGTACGTCCAAACTTTAAATTCTCGTAGTGAGCGAACGATTTGTCCTACAGAGCTCCGGGTGGTCTCAAAAATTTTTAAAAATTTTATAGAATCTTAAATTGAAGGAAAAACAATACCTTTATATCAAAATTTTTTGAGTTAGGGCGTTTTCAAAATTTCAAAATTCATTTTGGAACCCTTAGAAGTGACTTACATCAACCAAAATCTTCGGGGCACAACTAGACCCCAAATGGAGCCTACATACCAAATTTCATCAAAATCGGTCAATGACAAGTGGGGAAAGTGCCGCGTACGGCGGACGGACGGCCAAATTTCTATTCGATTTTTGGATTCTACGTACCTTGAAACGTAAACCATCAAATTTTGAGGGGGTGTTAAAAAAAATTTTTTCTTGGTCGATTCCAAAGGTTCATTATTGAAAATAATAAACCAAAATCAGAGACATGAAACTACTCAAATAAAGAACAGCTGAAATTTGCCTCACTTCCGACACTGAATCACATGCGATTCACACTCGTGTTTCTGATTTATCATTCCTCAAACTGATCAAGTCAAGAAGACAAGAACCTCCCTACAATGGCTGAAGGACCTCTGAAGACTAGGGGTTACGGGGGGGGGGGGGCACAGATTCTTTCCAGCTAGCTACGTGATTTATGAAACACGCGGGTCTGATCAATTTCACGATAATTGATCGACAAGGTGGTTTCATTCGTCTCTATAAATTGAAAACTATCTTGAATTGATGAAGAAAAGTCATGCACCATTCATTAATTAGAATCCTCATTGAACGACCGGTTGGTCCCACGAAAGCTCAACAAATTCTAAAAAATCATCGCAATTTTCAATTATTTTCAAAACAATACCCGTTAAAGGATGATCAATGAATTGTATGATGCCCATTATGAATCGAAGGATGTCCACTATAAATTAGAGGATGATCCCCGATGAATAGGAGGTTCCCTACAAATTGGATGATACCCTATGTGATTTGCACGATTGGTCCATAAGAATTTCATGCGCTAATGTTTTTCCTACATGGTGATTGAAAAATTGTAATTAAAAATACCTAAACAAAAAAGATCTAATTCCAAGTGAATGAAATCCAAAAATGAAATCGCTATGAACTGGATTGGATTGAGGATAAGAAGCGTTACCTATAGATTCGGATTTAATCAACATTTTGGAGAAAATACTAAAACACAGTTAACTAATCATTGAACACACTGAGGGAAGAGTTCCAAAAAGGCTGATATTCGAAGGAGGCCGATTCATTGATTATTTTTGAGCGTCTCGATAGTCTAAGACTTCACTTTACAACGACCAATTGATTGAATTTTATTTTTATTAGATTTTGAAAGATGAAACGGACTTCTAAAAAACTAATTAAGGAGTAGCTTACTGCGTCTTCTACCCGCATCCATCTTCAATCTTATTCATCAAATTTTTTACTATTATTCAAATGTAATTTAATTGCGTGCAAGAAGTCGAGACATAAATTTTCCAGCTCAAAATAGTAATTAGGTACCTACCTACTAAATATTTCTCCATAGAAATGACATATTATTTCTACCTGGGCAAGAACATTCACAACCTCATATTGGCAAATGTTCGAAGATTTAGCTGTAATCAACCTTCACCGTACGTGAAGCGCTCGAAGCTGATTGAATCCTCCTGTTTCCGATGCTGTTCACTCACAAACACAAAACTCACGAATCGTAGGCGAAATGACCATAAACCGCGGCACTGCCAGGTTCGTTTTAGGCCCGAAATAGGGGTGGTAAGGACGGCACTTCATTCGGAATGTACCTCAACAAAACCCTAAAGGGAAAAGAAGAATGCAAAACCCCGAACTTGAGCATAAACAATCACGGAAAACTGGTACTTGAATCTAGTCCAGAAAAACCCAAAGGGGTTTAATTAAACACCTAATTACAACGTAAAATGATCATGACGCGACGCGCGAGGGAATGAAAATGAAATATGAAAATCGTAAGACAGAATTTTTCGAGGAAATTCGGTTTACGTGTTTACATTGAGAAGAGATTTGAGGCCGAAACGAAGCCTGCTAGAAAGTGATAAGCGCTGATAAGCGAGCAACAGACGTCGAGGCATCTCTTATCAATGCCCAGCGTTTTAAATCTAATTTTGCTTCCGAGTCTACCAAGGTAGCGGAAGCTTTGTTTTCACTTTTCAAGGACGAAAAAAAAAGTTCTCCAAAATCAAAATTTTAACTCGCGTTTTGCGTTTTAGACCTTTCTGAACAATTTTGGTTCAGTGTCTGTGTGTCTGTCTGTCCGTCTGTCATCAATTCCTTGTAACGCGCATAACTATACGAAGTTATTGTCCGATTTCGATGAAATTTTCAGGGATTGTGTGCGGGTTGGTGTGTAGACGGTTCCCTATGAAAATCATCATCCTCGGACTGATAAAAGTGACTGCGCATGCGCAAACGTGAATTCCATGTAACGGCCATAACTTCTACATTTTCCATCTGATTTCAATGAAATTTTCAGGGATGTTACAGATTAGTATTTTGATGGTCCCCTATGAAAATCACCACCTTCGGACTGATAGTAGCCACTGCGCATGCGCAAACGGTAATTTCCTTGTAACAGCCATAACTTCCACATTTTCCACCCGATTTCGATGAAATCTTCAGGTATTATGCAGATTAGGTTGTAGACGGTCCCCTATGAAAATCATCATCCTCGGACTGATAAAAGCGACTGCGCATGCGCAAACGTGAATTCCTTGTAACGGCCATAACTTCTACATTTTCCATCCAATTTCAATGAAATTTTCAGGGATCTTACAGATTAATATTTAGATGGTCCCCTATGAAAATCATTACCTTCGGATATATAGTGGCCACTGCGCATGCGCAAACAAGAATTTCATAGTAACAGCCATAACTTCCACACTTTCTACCCGATTTCGATGAAATTTTCAGGGATTGTGCGGATTAGGTTGTAGATGGTCCCTACTGAAGATACCTCCGGACTGATAGTAGCCGCTGCGCTTGCGCATACGTATAATCCTTGTAACAGCCATAACATTTACATTTTTCATCCAAATTTGATGAAATTTTCTAGGATTGTCCAGATTAGCGTGCAGATGGTCCCCTAATAGGGGACCCCTATGAGGGTAGTGAAAGGTACTTAGAGATTGGTGTTTTCAGATTAACTACTATGCATCGGATCATCTATATAATCGGGTTATGGATACGAGGAAGCTATGTGCCACACCCACTTGGCAGACGTTTTTGAATTTCATACTTCAAGTAGAAGGTATTATACCTTTTAGTAGTTAAAACGTTTTTATTTCAAGTTGAAAATTTTTTTACTTTTATTTATAAGTTACTTACACGTTTTTACTTTGAATTAAAACTTTTCTATTCGCCTGTAGGAAGGAATAAGGTAGGTAACTCATGAAAACTTCATTTACACACAGGAAATTTTGTGAGGACCATCCTGAAATTCATGATGGGCATCATCCAATTCCTAGAGGACCATCCTCCAATTTAAAGAAGAACATTCATAAAAAATTAAGTAAATTTCATCAAAAATTTACTTTTTGACGTGGGAATTGAAAATTTTAATAGGTAGGTACTAAGTAAAATATTTTGTTTAAATGAAAGTCAAAAAATGTAAAACACTAGCCTGCAAAGTACATGGCTTTTCTATTATCTACCATAATATTATTATTGCTCAAGGATCACGTCAAGCTTCATGTCAAGTTTCGAGCAAGTTCATGTCATCAAGGTTCATGTCAAGTTTGTTTTTGACAGAAAGTACCTATCTGCCAGTTCAGCATCGTTATCTGGGAGTTGTGGGTGCACTCATATTCATAACGAAATTTGATTTTTGGTTGCCAGGGAACTAAGAGTCTTAAAACTTCGCATTCAAAGAAAAGAACTGGCTGAATTTATCAGTTGAAATTTGAACGGAGATTAGGTCTCTTTTGCGATTCACACTGGTGCTTTTGATTTATTTTAAGTTCACCCTAAGACCTCACATGGACCTACAGAGCTCTGCGTGGTTTCATTCGATTCTAAAAATTCAATTCTATTTTAAATTTGTGAAAAAACAATGCCTTTATAAAGAGGGATTTTGAGCTAGGGCGTTTTGAAAATTACAACCCCTACTGACTGATACCATAAGCTTTGGGGCACAACTAGATCCCAATTTAAATCAACACTTTTACTCGTACTTGGCGTTTCAGGGCTTTCTGAACAATCATGATCATCTCATCGATTTCTCACGATGAATTCCGATTTTGATTCAATTTTTGGGGGTAGTTGGCAGTTGGTCCAAAATAGGTAGTAGCTGAAGAATTTTGTGTCAACATAATAGGCAGGGGAAGTAAAAGGAGGGCAAAATATTCTAAGCTTAGGTTTCGAATCAAAAAGATTTAACAATAGGTACCTAACCTCAACATTTTCAAAGAAAATAAAGTGTTCTTCGTTGTTTAAATCGAATTCTAAAGATGTTTCTAGATGACGGTCCCAACGTTACATTTGTCTCGGTAATAGAGTAGGTATCAGATACCGCCGCAAGACAACGAGAATTCCCGTTTGAGAAGTTGGTTCGAACTGGTTTGTTCGGGCGCAACAGGTGATACCGACTTTAGGTCGAATCAGGCCGTAATACTCGTATTAAACGGAAGGATCAGAACCTAAGAAGATACACTAACGAAGAAGATAAAAGCAATAAAAATAAAATAATGAAGATGAAAATAATGAAAGCTGGTAACAATATTATTGTTAGCTTTCTATGAATTGGCCTGAAGATGCCTAGAAAAGTTGGGTCAACCTATCGACTTCTAGGTAATTGTGCAAGATGAATCGGAAAAAGATTCGCTCGAATACTTGTAAATGATGGAAGTATGATTTTACGAGAAGAATAGTGCATATATTATATTATATATTAATATAATATAATATATTATTCTTACAGGAATATTATTCCTTTAAGAGCACTGGATTTAAAAACGCTGCAAATTATTACACATGGGTTAATTATTTGACATTATTTAACAACACCTAAAAGCCAGCGTTCATAACAAAATCTCGCCTAGATTTCAAGACCCTTTGATTATACTCGTAAAAACCAAGCCAACCAACAACACAGTATATAGTTTACGCTTAACCCTTAATATCCTGAGGTATCTTTTAGGAAGTTCGATTTTTACCTGCAATAGTTAATGCACTTTTAAAACAAAAAGGATAGCCGTTGAGGTGATATCGATTGAGTAAGAAAACGTTATAATAAAAACTAAATAATTCTCGATTTTACAGACTTTAGTAGTGCCTTCAAGGTACCTTCTACCCTCATTTCTTATCTTGTAGGCTATTTGTAATGACTCATACTTTTAACTGTGTAGTTCTCAAATAAAGGTCGAGGGAAACCCTGAGTGACTCACACCATGCTCGGTAGGTAAGGTGAGGTACGGGGAACAGTGACATCAGTTGACGTCACCTTTTTCCACCCTCCTCTTACCTTGTCAAGTCCATATAAAAGGAGGACTCAGGGCTTCCCCTTTATGCATTCGTCTTCGAAAACTCGACTTGTTTATTTCTCGATCTACCTCGCCTCTTCTCTGAAACCCACAGTTCATCGACGGGTCTCGGTATGCGATAAAGCTCATCGCGCCGGCTTCTGCTCCCATTTACCCTAGTCGTCGTCTGCCTCCAACTAGGTATAGGTAAATGTGGTGCATCCCCCGGGTCGGCGAGCAATCGCGCCTAGGAATGTATCCGAGCTGGCGATCTTAACACTCTTGCACACGGTCTGCGGTTACCCGCGCCGGGCATCGAGTGTTGTCCCGTCCTTTGTCTTCGTTGAGTAGGAACCAATCAAACCGACCATCCGAAGGAAGCCGATCGCCTTCACGCTCCGACACGCCGACATAACATTGGTGACCCCGCACGTTTTTGGTTTGCTATTCAACACGAAGCTAACTCGAGGATTATGGACCCACCGCTACCGCCGCCCGCACCGGACTTCGCCGAGGCCACGAAGGTCTCAATCCCGCTCACGCTTCCGCCGTTCTACCGAGAGGATCCCCGGCTATGGTTTATACAGCTCGACGCGGCTTTCACCGGCGCGCATGTAAACACGCAGCGCGCTCGCTTCACCCGGACCATCCCTCTACTGCCCTACGATGTGGCAGTTCAAGCGGCGGACTTAACACAAGCCCAGCTTGTGACACCATACGACGACCTCAAACAACGGCTCATCGAAATCTTCGAGCCGTCTCGGCATGCGAGGATCACGGCACTAACCGAGCATCGGCCACTGGGGGACCTCAAGCCTTCCCAGCTTTTACGCCAAATGCGCCATCATCTGGGGGACCTCACGCCTAACGACATCCTAAAAGCATTTTGGATCAAGGCGCTACCCGTCGCGGTCCAAATGTCTATTGCTCCGTGGATGGACAAAACTCCAGAGTTCCTCGCGCCGATCGCAGATGCTACGCACGAAATACGTAGCGCCGCAGCGGTTCATCAAATCGAACCGGACTGTAATACTGAGGCGGTAGCTACGAAGCGACCTCCGAGACGAAATAGCCCCGCACGACAGTACCAGCAACCTCGTCCGCAATCTCCGGCTCAACAAAAAGGTATGTGCTGGTACCATTTTAAATACCGCGACAAGGCGACTAAATGTCGGCAGCCTTGTTCATTCAAAAAGGTACGATGGCAGGAAAACTAGCGGGCCCGCCTGTTTACAAGGCGGGCGCCCCTTTCCAAGACATTTCCAACCGACTATTCGTCAAATGTCATAAGAATAATATACCTTTTTTGATCGATACGGGGGCTAGCATCTCAATTCTTCCGAACTCTTTAGTTCATCGGAAGAACAAAACATCCGACTACCTACTTTTCGCCGCGAATGGCACCGCCATAACGACCTATGGTAATTTTACAACGAAGGTTTATCTACAAAACGACATATACGAATGGACTTTTGTAGTTGCGGACGTAAAACGACCCATTATCGGAGCTGATTTTCTCGGATATTTTGGCTTACACGTTGACCTAAAAAATCGATCATTATTCAACCCTAATTCGCAAAAACCTATACGAGGGTACGTCAACACGGTCAATTCCGGCGTCACTACCGAACCTACTCCGCCGACCTTCATCAACATGCTCACTAAATATCGACCGGAGCCTCGATCCTCGTCGCATCTCTCCACGGTCAAGCATTTCATCGAAACGAAAGGTCCACCTGTCACAGCGAAAAGTAGACGTCTTCACCCCGAGCAACTCCGTCAAACGAAAGAACATTTCAAGCAACTCATCAACGACGGAATAATTCAACCTTCGAAATCACCTTGGGCGAGTCCACTTCACGCGGTACCTAAACCTAATGGTACTTGGCGTTTTTGCGGTGATTATCGACGACTGAACGAACGCAGTGTCGGAGTCCAATACGCCGTTCCGCATCTTCGAGATTTTTCGTCTCACCTCCACGGATGTACGGTTTTCTCCACGCTCGACATATCGCGTGCGTTTCATCACATCGACGTGAATCCTCAAGACGTTCCGAAAACAGCGATTATAACGCCCTTTGGGTTATACGAATACCGCAAAATGAATTTCGGATTGAAAAACGCTGCACAGTCATGGCAGCGATATATGGACCAAATCCTTCGAGACTTCGACTTTGTCTTTTGTTTCTTAGATGACGTTTTAATCGCGTCCCGAAACATCAAGGAACATGAACGCCATGTACAAGCGGTCCTCGACGCCTTCGCTGCTGAGGGTCTCACTGTAAACAAGGAAAAATGCGTCCTTGCGAAAAACGAAGTGACCTGTCTCGGTCATATTGTGAACGAAAATGGGATTCGACCGGTACCTAAGAAGGTGGACAATCTCACGACATTCCCTCTTCCGACTACTGTCACCGACCTACGCAGGTTTCTGGGGATGTTAAATTTTTACAGACGACACATTCCGAACGCGGCTATACACCAACAGCCGTTAATAAATGCGATCCCACAGCCTTCCAAAAAGAAGGACCGTCGCACGATTGAATGGACGGAAGAAATGAAATCCGCATTCAATAAATGCAAAAACGATTTGCAAAATGCAACTACGCTGGCTCATCCTTCTCCGAAAGGTCGACTCTCCATTACTACGGATGCCTCGGACGTCGGAATTGGCGCGGTGTTACAACAGGAAGTCAACAACGAGACGTCACCCCTCGGATTTTTCTCTAAAACTTTATCAACAGCTCAACAGAAGTACTCCACTTTCGATAAGGAGCTTCTGGCTATTTACGAAAGTGTAAAGCATTTCAGAGACTTCGTAGAGGGACGTACTTTTCATATTGTGACTGACCACAAACCGCTCACCACTTCGCTCCATCAAGACCGGAAAACGGCCTCGCCTCGTCGTATTCGGCAAATGGAGTTTATCAGCCAATTCACGACTGATATCCGATATACACCGGGCACCTCCAACGTAGTCGCCGACACATTATCTCGGCCTTCGCTCGAACTTCACGAGCTCACGTCTTTTCCGTCCGGAAAAGATATTTACCTAAATCAACAAACCGATGAATCACCCGAGTTCCGCAACCTTATTTCGACCGGGCGTCTCGAAGAAACCCAGGTACCTGCGCTCGACCTCTCACTGTGGTGTGATACGACATCGGACATGCCTCGCCCGTTTGTTCCTAAACGACTTCGACGCAAATTAATTGAACACTATCATTCATTTAGTCATCCAGGAATACGCGCAACACGAGACCTAATTCGCGCGAAACTTTTTTGGCCTCGAATGAACACGGAAATACGGGAATATGTACAGGCATGCGCCAAATGTTCGAAATTCAAAGAATTCCGCCACCCTCAAATTCGCCCAGCGGAATTTGACGATTCGCTTCCCTTCGAGGAATTAAACGTTGATCTCGTGGGGCCTCTTCCGGATTCGCAAGGTTATAAATATCTATTAACCCTAATCGACAGACATACCAGCTGGCCGGAATGTATCCCATTACGAACGATAACGACGAAGGCGGTCACTGACGGCATCCTTAACAATTGGATAGCGCGATTCGGTTGTCCTTTAACGATTATTACCGATCAAGGCAGGCAATTTGAGAGTGCAGAATTCTCCGAATTCCTAAAAAAATTCGGCATCAAACGCAATCGCACAACGGCCTACCATCCTCAATCGAATGGAAAAATCGAAAGATGGCATAGGGATTTAAAAAACGCCCTACGTACTGCTACTTCCTCGCCATCATGGTCTAAGGATCTTCCGACCATTTTATTAGGGCTCCGCACTACCATTCGGTATTCGGACGGTTACAGCGCCGCCGAACGTACTTTTCGTGCGCCCCTCCGCCTCCCGGCTGACCTATTTCCGCCTCAACCGACGGAATATCACCGACCGCCCGCAAAACCCTCAACGGACAAACGCCCACGGGTTTTCCCCGATACATTCCAAAACGCAAAAAAGATGTTTTTGCGAGAAGAAGGGCTTCGGAAAGGCTTGAATCCCCTCTACTCCGGCCCCTACGAAGTGGTTAACAAAGGAGAACGAACGGCTACGCTGCTTATTGACGGCTCCCAGGTAACCGTCTCTCTCAGTAGATGTCGGCCGGCTTTCGGTATTTCCCCCACCACTACAGGGACGGATTTACCTGAGGTACCTCCTGACACGAGTCAAATCACTTCATTCGACTCCAGTACCTCCCACTGTAAACAGCTGCTCCGCGTCAGACTTCCGTCCCGTCAAGAAGCGACCGCCTACCGTCCGCCAGCATCCCGCTCCGATGCCACGGAGAACTCGACTCTGCGCTCCTACGCACAGGTCACGGCCGGCGGCCGGGGACCAAACATTTCGACTCAACGTTGAACAACTTCAACTGCCGCAACACTTCACGTGCGCACACATTGCGGTGAAGCATTCGCATTCGGTGCTACGAAGCACGGATCAACTTTACTGGCACCCCGCCTACTCCAGAAAATTCAGTGTTTACCGGCTCGTCCACGACACGATGTATACGTTATTTCCTCCAACACTACATCCAATCACTTTTTACGGCGATCTGCACGATGTGACCATCAATCGCGGGGAAAAAATTATTATTCACCTTCGCATCATGATCAACCCACTCCAAGACTCTTCCAGGAGCGAATCACACCACTTGGCCGTCATTACCGCTAAAATGGAAGCGATCAATGTCTGCGGTCTCCGTTTTTACTTCATTATAAAAGGACTCCCTGTATTGCATCATTTTTGTTTCATTTTCTTTTTTAGTGTACCTGTTAATATGTTAATGTCATGATCACCACCACCACGGTTGTTAATTTTTTTTTTTTTTTTTTTTCCCTTTATTTTACGAACTGGGGGACCTATGTAATGACTCATACTTTTAACTGTGTAGTTCTCAAATAAAGGTCGAGGGAAACCCTGAGTGACTCACACCATGCTCGGTAGGTAAGGTGAGGTACGGGGAACAGTGACATCAGTTGACGTCACCTTTTTCCACCCTCCTCTTACCTTGTCAAGTCCATATAAAAGGAGGACTCAGGGCTTCCCCTTTATGCATTCGTCTTCGAAAACTCGACTTGTTTATTTCTCGATCTACCTCGCCTCTTCTCTGAAACCCACAGTTCATCGACGGGTCTCGGTATGCGATAAAGCTCATCGCGCCGGCTTCTGCTCCCATTTACCCTAGTCGTCGTCTGCCTCCAACTAGGTATAGGTAAATGTGGTGCATCCCCCGGGTCGGCGAGCAATCGCGCCTAGGAATGTATCCGAGCTGGCGATCTTAACACTCTTGCACACGGTCTGCGGTTACCCGCGCCGGGCATCGAGTGTTGTCCCGTCCTTTGTCTTCGTTGAGTAGGAACCAATCAAACCGACCATCCGAAGGAAGCCGATCGCCTTCACGCTCCGACACGCCGACATAACACTATTAATAGAATTTCCTCGTCAGAGATAACGCCACTGTCTGAGCAGCATAGATTCCTCTATGAAGTGAACCTTTTCCACCTCATTCCTTGGTTCTGTACTGTATGAGAAATAAATTGACATCCCACCAAAGATTTTTCCAAGTTTTCTTCTTCTACTCCAACAAGATTGAGCTTATAGACAGATTCTGCTGACGCAGATAGCACTAGTGTGACCCTTGGAAACATCATTCTTAAGCTGAGAGACTGTAACAGGGCCTTAGAGGTACCTTCTGTTCAAATATTCTATAAAATTTTCAAAATGTATCTAAATTTAATTAAAAAATTCGCAAAAAACAAATTTTTTTTATAAGTGGAAAATTAAGGGTTAAATGGGGGGTGCGCTTTGATCTTTTTCAGATTTTTAATCGAAAGTAGACTACATTCTGAGAATTTTGGCACCAACCGCGACCTTCTAGCGTGAGTAAATCTGTTTCTATGATTTTTCAAAGTTTCGACCGTTTATGACGTCACGCGCCCCTCTCGCCTGGGCGGGACCCCCCCGCCCACTGTGACGTCATAGGCGGTCGAAACTTTAAAAATTCATAGGAAAAGATTTACACACGCTAGAAGGTCGCGCTTGGTACAAAATTCTCAGAATGAGGTCTACCTTAGATTAAAAATAACAATAAACAGTTTTTCCGACCCAGGCGCACACCCTATTGAGGGCTTTTCAACGAGTGGCGAACTATTTTCGTAGGATGAAAACTAACCGCGATACATTTCCCTAGAAACGGGTCGGTTTCGGTTGTAAGTGAAAATCATTACAAAATCACGCTACTTTCGTTCAAGTTTCGTCACGTTTTTGCCCAGAAAGGTGATGGCTAAAGCATGTTCCCATAGGTTACACCACGTTACACGATCCTTAGTTCCGTATCAACGACTAAGCAAAATTTGGTGACTCGATACCCTTCCCGAAAAACGTAACACTTTTTGCCCGTTAAGTCAAGGCTAAAGCATGTTCCATGCTAAAACAATAACCATGTAATCACAACCAAATGACGAGAATGAGTAAACAACTATTATTAATGTATTCGCCAATTTCGTAAACATGAAGCTCGCAAAGCCTCTTGTATGACTTATTTTTAAGGAGCGGTTCAAATGCAAGTGCAAATGTTTTGAAAAATGTACACATTTTGGCCCTCTATTCAGAAAAGATATGGCAGGCACGAGTATCTAGTAATCGAGTTTTGAATATTTTTATAATATTTACTTATAATTGGATTATTTTGAGGGCCATGGATCTCATTTTTCTAGAGTATAAATAATCACCCCAGAATTACCTCGACAAAGCCAGGGTTTTCAGGCAAGTAGCAACTTCCGGTTGTTACTCCAAATGACGGAAACGAGTGCAATTTTTGGAGCTAAATATGAAAAAATAAAGCCCAGCCGTAATATTGTATGAAATTGAAATATTCCTGAGACACTCCAATAGAGAGAATCTAAGCGTGATGGGGAATTTGCCTCAATTTTAGATTCTGGAATTTCAAGTCAAATCCTGTAATAGGGCCCTAGAATAATGTTCAACACCAGGAATACCCGAGGGAAAAAATTACAGTAGAAGATAATGCCTTAACAAGTGAAGCAGTGTAAAAAAAAACACAGAAAAGCTATGCTTAGGCGAAACGTTGAAGGAGTTTCAGCAAATAGTTTCAGAGAATGTCAACAGGTAGAGTTGTAGGCACCCTTGTGACCACATGAAACGATCCACTCAAATTATGTGATTCAAATATTAAAACTAACTAATATAGAAACTAAATAAGAGAAGGTGAAGACTAATAATGCTCGATAAACTAATAGGTAGAATCGTATTGTAAAAAAGAGTGAGTAAAATTGCTTCTTATCGTCACTTTCGTGTCTGGGTTTTTTCAGTCAGTTCACGGCGCACTTGTGTGTTCGATCACGCTTACGTGATATAATTGTTTCATGTGCGCTATCAGAGGTAGCACTGCTGTCGTAAGAGGAAACTCGTCACTTCACAGACTCCTGGTACATTTAAAATTTCCATCTTCCTTAAATTCTCTAAATTTTTTGGATGCGTTTTCGAGCAGCACACTATGGTTCTCTTCCATACCAATGAACCCTCTTTCAAAAAAAAAAAATTAAAAAATTGTGAGGCAAATTCCATATTGTAGAATACGCTTAATTAGTGTATTGTACGACTTCTAAGCGTAATAATGTATAATGAATATCCTAAACATATAGTTATATGTATTATAATTGTTAAATTTCAATAAACTTACCCTTCGCTGATGAAGTGCGTAGGTGAGGGGGGTAAACTAGTTTCCAACTTTGGATAAATAGTCTCTGCACTCACGGGAGCCTGAAATCATAATCAACGAGTTTCTTGTGAAGTAATCATCACTACTTTAAGCAAATTTAGATGGATAGTTACTACAGATACATCCTATTCTAAGAGCTCCTTCCACAAACTGTACATTGTTGGGGTTTGCTAGCAACCACAGAGTACTGGAGACAAGTTAACAAAGGAGAAAGCTAACGTTAAAATGATGTGCAAGCATTTTTGAGGCTGCCTCAGATGCGCTATCTACTTTCAGCTGAAGAACTACTACGGAAACTGAAATGGTGGGAGGAGGCCACACTCTTTTATACCGCTTCTTTTCAAATCTTTTCGAATGACCAGAAATTGATAACTTTTCATTTCATCGTCATTTAGAATTGCAAAAATTACTTAGAAAAACCAGTCGAGGCGACCAGTATATTCCAAGTTGCCCTGACAATCGTTGTTGTCCATATTGCCAGTAGTTCAACAACTGCCACTCATAGAAACGTTTGAAATTGATGTATTATTGAAAATCGTTCGATTTTTTCATACATATCGAAAATATAACTAAATGTTATCAAATTAATTACTTAGATGTGGCTGGTAACGCCCCAAGGAGCAAAATATGTGTTAAACAAGATGACTTGTTGCGATGAGGTTGGGAACAAGCGACCAAGAACGCGATCTCTTGCACTCATCTACAACTACGTCCTGGAGCTCCACCAATCAGAACGCTTCTAGGGCTCCCAGCTTCAGCTTTCAGCCCAGTGCTAGCAACATATCTGCACCTATGATCATAGCTGTTCTCACTGTCAACTAAGATTCAATCGGATCACAGAATTAGAACTAATGGTAACTAAATTGCGAAGCAACACAAACGCCTCAGATTTGGGTAGTAATCAACGCTTTGCTCTGCAACGCTCTGCAATATTGTGTAACAAGGAATGCATTTTTGAATTATTTCTTAGTAAATTGAAATTATTAATTGGTATGCTACCGTATAACGTTCATCATTTTTCTGTACAGATCAAAGAAATAAACGCTTCACATTCGAAGAAATACCTACCAAGGGACTTGCGGTTCCTTCATAAGGGAATATGAATACTGGTTGCTAAGAGACAAAACTGAGTACAACTCGAATTTTGGTTTATTATTTTCAATAATAAACCTTTGGAATCGACAAAGAAACAAAATTTAACTCCCCCCCCCTCTCAAAATTTGTTGGTTTACGTTTCAAGGTACGTAGAATCCAAAAATCGAATAAAAATTTGGCCATCCGTCCGCCATAAGCGGCACTTTCCTCAGTTAGCATCGACCAATTTTGATGGAATTTGGTATATGGGCTCCATTTCGGGTCTAGTTGTGCCCCGAAGATTTTGGTTGATGTCGGTCACTCCATATAAGGGTTGAAATTTTGAAAACGCCCAAGCTTAAAAAATGTTGATGTAAAGGTATTGTTTTTCCATCAATTTAAGATGGTATTGCATTTTTAGAAACCACGCGGAGCCCAGTAGGACAAACCGTTCGCTCCCTACGAGAACTTAAGGGTTGGGCTTACGATAAATCAGAAACACGAGTGTGAATCGCAAAAGAGTCCTAATCTCGATGGTACGTGTAAGGCAGGTGGTGAAAGTGGCAAAGCCCAGTTCTTTGCAGACGAGTGATCTATATAGAAAAAATAATAATCATTGTGTAATAATTTGCAGCGTTTTTAATAATATACTGAGTTTCAAACGTTTGAAAGGGTGGCACTTGTTGATTCAAATTTTGATCTACCAGCAGTAGGGACTAAGGGGACTACAATTGACCGCTCAACTTGGAGATAACTTCTCGCTTCGATTGGTTCTCTCAAGATTTTTCAAGTAAAAATGATGAAGAAATCAAAAATAATTATCTGGTCATTCAGAAGGAAGCAGGCGATTAAAAAAAAAGCGGCGTGAAGAGGGCCCCCCTCTCCCCCAACACATTAGTTTCCATAGTAGTTCCATAGATTGAAACCGATGGCGCTACTGAGGCAGCCTCAAGAATGCTCGCTCACCATTTCAACTTTGGATTTCTCCTCTGTTAACTTGTCTATGGTACTCTGCGGGCTTACCCCCCTGGCGAAACACGAAACACCAGAGTTTTTATTTTTTTTATTTTTTCAAATTTCAATTATTTAGACATTTTGGCCCGCATGTAGGAAGTATAGAAATCGTAAAGAAACGGGAAACTACTGAGTCGCACGCCCCATCAATGTCTAGTTAGTAGACAAGTTCTAAATATTGTGTCACAACCTACAATATGAACAGATACGATTATCAAAGAATAAAAAAGTAATCAACTTACATCAGTAAGAACAGTGCATTCGTACGAGCACTGGTACTTCTCTTGCTCCCCAATGGGGCGTTTCTGAATTTTTTCACGATCTTGTTTGTGTTTGCGATCAGCACCTTTCAACTGAAATAAGATAAATGAACATAACTGGTGTTATTCATGCAATATACAAAGCTATTATATTTATTCTTTCCATAAGTCGCTTTGGTAGTCAAGAAATTTGAGGATTATTTGTTGGCCAATTTTTAAAAAAATGGTCTAACTGATTTTCCGGGCCATTTTTCAACAGTCATTGAGTCGCTTTCTATTTGCAAACTTCTAATTCAATTTATTAAGTAGGTAATGAATTAGGGATGTCCCCTAAGTATCGATACTTCTTGAAAATACTTTTTTTTTCAGAATCTGAGGCGATACTTTGAAAATACTTTTTTATCTCTCACATTTTATCTGTTTCAACACCTACGACACGACATGAAGGTACCTACTTGACAGTACCTCTATCTCTACGTATCTCTAGTAGATTGTTGGGAGCCACTTCAACAAATTAAACAAAGATGATGTACCACCACCTCCAGCTCTCTATGATAACCTTCTGTCCTCCATCATCTAGGAAGGACCACCAAAATGTTAACCCAACCAAGTGCGATACGAAAACAAGTGCCTAAACTAAAAACAAAAAAATCAAATAAAAAAATGAGCGATTTATTGTTTTGTTCATTCTATATTAGTTATCATCCTTGCGATGGAGAAATGTCACACTGATGGAGAGAAACATAAACGACATTTTCACCCATTTTTGTGAAAGTATCGATACTTCAAAATATCCTTTTGAAAGTACCGTATCGATACTTTTTGATACTTTCTAGATGTATCGATATGATATTATATCGGTATTTTGAACTATCGGACATCCCTATAATGAATTAGCAGCATTGAAGCTTTATTCTGCCCGCATCGGACAAACTGCCAATCACATGCAAATTCTCCTGATTAGAAAACGGACTTCAAATCAACCTAAGTATACCAATAAGTTTGAAAAATACGTTTCCACACGAGAAATGTGTAGGGAAGTGTTCTAAACGGGAACCGGGGATTCCTCCCCGACCTCCAAAAAGAATGGAGATTCCTCCCTGCCAAACTATGTACTAACGACTAATTCGTTTATTGTATGAACAACAGGGTGTCCCTTATTCTACGATTTGTTTTGTTGAAGTTTTCACTCCCTCATTTTGTTCTATTGGGTTCCAAAGTACTCCACACAAAAATTGGTCACCTCGGACAACGCTAACACATGCCGCATCTCCGCCTAAGTTGATAATATTAAAACCACAAAAAGGCCAGCTCATTACGAAAACGCCAACATTTTTCCTTCATTTTTTTTCTCGTTTTCTCCGACTGAAGGTTGAGAACGTCTGCTGAAGCTCGTTTTTCACCAGGAAGTTTCAGTTGATTCAAACATTTCTTTGGCCCGCTCTCCTCATCCAATTGAGATCAAATTTTCACCAGAGCTTCAGCAAACCTTCTCAAACAACGCGTAAAAAGTTGGATTCAATCGGAGAAAACGAGACGCAGGAAAAATGTTGGCGTTTTCGTAATAAGCTGTTTTTTTTTTTGTAGTTTTAATATTATCAACTTAGGTGGAAATGGGGCATGTGTTAGCGTTGTCCGAGGGTGACCAATTTTTGTGTGGGGTACTTTGGAACCCAATTGAACGAATTGAGGGGCTAAGACTTCCTTCCAGTTTTCGAAGATTTATTAAATAAATTTAAATTTAAATAAAAATTTTTAAATTTTAAAAAGGCCATATACGGGACCCCCTAATGTACAATGCATAAAATGTACCAACATGCTCGATTTTTAAGGATATGTTCAAAAAGCCTCCTAAATTTCCCACTGACCCTTTTAGGAAATTGGTAAGGGTAGTCGCCGGGAGTTTGACAAGCAATGAATTGCCGGATCCATTTTTTTCTTGTTTTATACTGGGCAGTGTAATTTTAGGTGTCAAACGTCTTAATGTAGATTTCAGTTTGAAAAGCAATCGCGCATCGGGAGGAATTGACGAACCTCGACTCAATGAACTGTTTCCCATCAGGAGGAATCGCCATCTCCCTCGGACCGTTATGTCCAACTTTCAGTTTTACGGGGAGGAATCGCCTGTTGCCCGTTCTAAAGGTAATTTTCTCGCTGTCGTGTACTAACGGTTATTCTCTCACTTTCTTATTAATTTGGCATCCTTCAATTAAACGTATTACAAAATAAATTGGCAGTATTAGGCCTTCGTTTTATTCTTTGTCGAACCAACCAGCCAACCTGAACTATCTCTCAACATTTCATAGAATTCGTATAGAAAATGAAGAAGTTATAACTGTTACTAGGATTTCACGTCAATCCGAACTACTACTATTGCTACTCACTTTGAAAACCTTCACTTGGCAGGAAGCAGAATGCAGGCGCCGCATTTGAGGATCGTTCTGAAGATAAGTGTCCACTTGAACTCGGAATGGGACACCCTTTTCGCCACCGTGTTTCTTTGGAGTGAACTCCGTGCTGATACAATTGACCTGTAAATGAATTCAAAATAGTATAAAATAAACTACATCAAAACTTTTAAAACATGACGTTGCTCAAGTAGTTACACATATTTGCAACGCAGCAATCAGTTTTGAGTTTCTTATCATGAAATAGTGAAATCGAAAAAAAATAAGAGAAACATAATTCCCGAATGCATCATGACACTTGAGTGGTGGTTCAACTCCGTGGCAAAAATTCCTATATCATAATAAATTACAATTTTTTTCGGGGACCTAATTACAGATTAAAGAGTACAAATATTAGGCTTTAGGTACCCGTGAATCATTTCCCTAATTTTGAAAGTTGAGGATTACATGAGATAATTTGCTTTACTGAGAGATCTGCGTGGTTTAATTTTAATTGAATTTGGAAGTTTTGTTGACATCAGCATGGAAGAAGGTTTCCAATTCCTACTTCATGTTTATCCAATCGGTTTGCTTCACGATATATTGGAAGCAGAAATGAATGCACTTTCGCGTCAGATTTGGTGTACACCTAACTTTTATCTTTTATCCGATATCACTTGATTATTTTCTCCAAGTTTTCGTAGGACTTCGTTCTGCGCCCTCTTTGCAAAATCGGAAGAAAAACGGTTTAGCAAGGTATTAACGAGAAAACGCGATAGTGGTAGAGTTGATAGCACACGAATGCCCAAGAACTAACAGAACTACCTCGGAGAAATTAAGCATTTCAGGTCAAAACAGGAGTGCAAATTACCAGACAGCTTATTTAGATTACAAGGTTTATGTTTTATTAGGTAGAATTTATGAATAAGTACCGTAAAAGGCCCGCAATAGGGCTTTCTATTGATTATCCCCTATAGGAGATTGATTTTTAGCGTTTTTAACTTTACGATTGTGTTCCCCACTGGAATCCTCCCCACAAAAACCTCATACAGTATTGTGGGGGAAACTTTTTTTTATTATCAAAAAGCGTCCCGATTTAGTTCTACTACAGGGACAAGGTTATACTTTAAAAAAAATTCAACCAAATACAATCAAAATATAGTTTTATCTCAATTGATTGCTGCAAGCCACTCATTATTGACTCTTAACAATTAGAATTGACTCAAACATTAATGCTTATTAACCCTAATTGGACCATGGTATCACCAGCGTCACCGAAAACATCCCAGGAACTCCAGAGCTGTCCAAAGGTGTCACTGGAGTAACCAACATTAAATTGCAATTGTTAACTGGTTGGAAAATGGAATTTTTTGTGAGCTATTGGAAGTCTCAGAATATAGTTATGGCAAAAATGGTCATAAAATAGAAAAAAAAGAATTGTCAAATTTTTTTTTCATAAGATAATATTTTGACTTCTATTAGCTTACGAAAATGGTCCAAAAAATGCAGCTCTGTTCATTAATTTTTAAATTGCAGTTTAAATCTTGTTAATCTGGTGATACCTTGGGACAACTCTGGAATTGCTAAGATGTTTTCAGTGACACTAGTGACACCGTGGTCCAATTAGGGTTAAAGATATTATAGATCATTAAATAAGGACGCCAAAAAATGCCAACAGAAATTGAGGTTTATTCTCATTAACTGATGAAGAAAAAACGAAAAATTGCGTGTCCCTATTGCGGACCACTTCAGGTCAAAAGTGACCTTCTTCAACTAAAATGAAAAGTGTAATCGATACAAACAACATTTCGACAGTGAACTTGCAAAACCATGTAAGTCGTTTTCCAGAAATTTTACAGAAAACGAGAAAAACTTGCTTCAAAGTGGACTTAACACGTCATTGTTGGTTCATATTTGTTGCTTTAGACGCATAGAGAAGAGATAGTCGAGTTTTTGCCAGTTTGGCTCCGTTTGATGGATCAAGGGGGTCTCATTCTATCCAAATAGCTAATAACCTTATTTTCGAAAAAAAATCGGACTTACATGGTTTTGCAAGTTCACTGTCGATTTTTGAAATCTAGCAACGGCCTACCAAATCATTAATAAATGCATGGACTTTCCAGAAGAAGTAGGTATAGTCGAGCTAGGAGAAGTTTTTAGGGTATCCCCCAATGTTGTTAATCGAGTTGATAAGCGTTATCTGTTTCTGATGGCGGGAAGAAAGAGTTCTTCTTCGAACATCATGAAGGTATGTTTACGTATGGAATTCAGAATTTTGAGTATTGCACACTCGCGTAGGGAGCAGATAGGATCTCGTTTTTGAAATGCAGTCCCTAATGTGGGCGTTTTACGGTACAGTGGAATTCGTTCATTGTTTACACGGTAATAAAAGCAGCTGCATAATCAATTGGTTTATTCAACCAAACGCTCTAGAACGTAACAACTTTGTCACAACATGTAAATCATCAAATATCAGACTTTACCTTGACGTACACACCAACTTCCTTGGTGGGGTCCCAAAGGAATTCTACGGAATTCAAACTGCTAGGGTCTTGAACGAGATCACAAATTCCATACGATAGTGGGAGATCAACTTCCATAATTGCGTCACCAGGGTGGTTTGAGACCCAAGCCGCCATTTGTTCACGTTCCATGTACTGGAGGCGGCGCTCGTGGAAACTGAGTCGAACTACGCTCTAAAAATAAAAACAACTATGCTTAGAATCGTACACAGATATAACTTCAAATTGAACTTTAAAAGAATTATAAAATGAAATTACATGTGAAGATGTAAAACTAGAATAGTGGTCATAGCTCCTGGTTGTATAACCCGATTCACATACATATTATTTGGTCAATTTCCTTCATCTGATGTCGGGTTCCTAAGACACACCGTGAAGTACAGGGTGATTCAAGAGATTAGGACGAATTTCACAAAACCATAACTCGCTTATTTTACAAGATAGAAAGTTTTTATTTTTATATAAGTTAATGCGGATTTCGCCCTGGGAGATCTACTGTGGATCAGATTTTTACTGTAAGGCAAGTTGTTGAGAAGTTCAGAGAATTTAATGTGACTCTCCACCATTTGTTTATTGACTTCCGCGCGGCATACGACACAATTAAGAGGGATAGGTTGTATGCTGCTATGGAAGAGTTCAATTTCCCTCACAAACTCACGAAAATGGTGGAGCTGACTATGCGAAACTCGGTGTGCTCTGAGTCCAGAATGGCCGTACTCCTAGCATCCCCACACAACAAGGTCTAAGACAAGGTGATGCACTGTCCTGCCTGTTGTTCAACATAGCTAATCAGGGAGTAATCAGGGATGCAGGAATCCAGACCCGCGGAACCATATTTTATAAATCAGTTCAATTACTGGCATACGCTGATGACATAGATTTAATAGCTCGTACTGAGAGTGATCTTAGAAGAGCAGATCCTCTTTACTTGAGAGCGTCAAAGCCATGGGACTGTCCATTAATGAGGGAAAGACCAAATATTTAACCACCGCAAGTAGTCGCGACTCTCACATAACCATGGAGGGCTACAAGTTTGAGATCGTGGATGACTTCGTATACCTCGATTCGCTAATATCTGCAAATGGAGACCCAATCCCAGAAATTAAGACCAGACTAGCTGCGGCAAACCGCTGCTATTGGAGTCTGACAAAGTACCTCCAATCCAGGCTCCTATCTCACCATGTAAAAAGTGAACTGTATAGGAATCTAATCCGCACAGTTCTGACATATGGATCGGAGACATGGACATTGGGGAAACAAGGGGAAGATTTACTCCGAATTTTTGAAAGACGGGTACTAAGAAAAATATTTGGAGCCGTATGTGAGAACGGAGTCTGGCGACGAAGGACAAACGAAGAATTGTACAACTTGTATAAAGATATGGACGTTGTGCAGTTCATCAAGCTTGGTCGCCTCAGATGGGCTGGACATTTGGTCCGCATGGACGAGGGAAACCCTGCAAAAAAAGTCTTCAGCGGGATGCCAGGCGGCAGAAGAACAAGAGGAAGGCCGCGGCTTCGGTGGACCGATGAGGTGGAGGAAGATGTGGCAAGGGTAGGTTACCGGAACTGGAAGACATTGGCTGGAAACAGAGAGGAATGGCGTAGAATTGTTGAGCAGGCTAAGGCCCACCCAGGGCTGTAACGCCAATAAGAAGAAGAAGAAGAAAGTTTTTATCGGTCTTAAAATGTTACTTAGCTATGGAAATTAAATAATGTACCTACATCACTTTTTTTAAATAACATCGAGCAAATGGTGCCCATCGGCCTGGATGCATTTCTCCAACCTTTCGTGAAAGTTCCTCATCACCTCAGTCAAGGTTTCCACAGAAATGTTTTTAATTTCTGTGGTGATGGCCTCTTTCAAATCATTCAGGGTTCGTGGCTTATCTCTGTACACTCTTTCCTTAAGATATCCCCACAAAAAAAAGTCACAGGGAGATAGGTCGGGAGAGCGGGGGGGCCAAGGAACGTCGCCTCGTCGGGAAATCAAGCGGCCAAGAAATTTTCTCTCTACGCTGTTGATAGTCACCTTCTTGCAATTGTTGGCTTACCATCATTTTATAAGGATGAAATTTCAAGTCCAATTTCAAAATGCGACGCACTGTCGAATAGTGTACGTTGAGATGTGCAGCTTGACGTCGAACCGAACGGTGAGGGCTTGTGAGGGCTGCTACCCGGACTCTATCGACATTTTCTGGCGTCCCACCGGTCCTTTTTTTTCAAAACACTCCCTGATTCGTTGAAGTTATTAACCCAACGAAGGATTGTGTTTCGACGAGGAATCACTCCGCGTGGGGGGGGGGGGGATCGCGTATTCAGCACGAAAATCGCGCTAGGTCTGTACGATCGACTCGTTATTCACGAAAAACCGCAAAAACAAAAAAAAATATTTAAAAAAAAGAAATTTTAAAAAAGTGATGTACATTATTTAATTTCCATATCTAAGTAACATTTTAAGACCAATAAAAACTTTCTAGGTATCTTGTAAAATAACCGAGTTTTGGTTTTGTGAAATTCGTCCTAATCTCTTGAATCACCCTGTATGTACTATAGCATGTGGGAGTAAAACAACCAACAGAGTCCCTGAGTTCCATAGATTGTTCACTAGAATATTGAAATCCTTTTGGTTTATTATTTTCAATAATAAGTCTTTGGAATCGAGCAAGAAAAAAATTTCAACCCTCCTCTCAAAATTTGATATTTTACGTTTCAAGATAAGTACGTAGAATCCGAAAATCCAATAACAAATTTTCCGTCCGTCGGCCGTACGCTGTACGCAGCACTTTTCTTAGCAACACTGGACCGATTTGGTTCAAATTTGGTAGGTATATGGGCTCCATTTGGGGTCTAGTTGTGCCGCGAAGCCGAAAGTCACTGCTAAGGGATGAAAATTAAGGGTTGAAATTTTCAAGAGTGCCCTAGCTCGAAAACTCTCGAAATAAAGGTATAGTTTTTTCACCAATTTTAAATAGTACAGAATTTTTAAAAATTTTTGAGACCACCCGGAGCTCTGTAGTACAAACCGTTCGGTCCCTACGAGTATTTGAAGGTTTTCCTTCGATAAAACAGAATCATGAGTGTGAATCGCAAAAGAGGTCTAATCGCCGTTCAAATTTTATCTGACTAAAATGCTATCGCTGTTCATTTCTTCGATTTGTATACAGTTTTGCCTTCTGCGTAACCAGTAATCAAATTTCCATATCAAGCTTTCTATTTTTCGAATCGAGTGTGAAGCGTTTAGTTCTTTCTAATAAACTTGATTGTGAAGGTGTGAAGCCATTATAGTGTGGTAGGTAGTACCTACCAATAGTTGGTAGGTAAAACAATGTTTGTAGGTAAAAAACGCTGCAAATCATTGCTCACTGATCAGATCACTGATCAGCTGAGTGAGCTCCGAAGCCATTTTCAATGCTATTGAATGGAAGTGCTCTTCCAGGCGTCTCCAGCATTCGAGGATATCTTCTTCACTCCTCACATCACTGATCAGCTGAGTGAGCTCCGAAGCCATTTTCAATCCTATTGAATAGAAGTGCTCTTCCAGGCGTCTTCAGCATTCGAGGAGATCTTCTTCACTCTTCAGATCACTGATCAGCTGAGTGAGCTCCGAAGTAATTTTCAATCCTATTGAACGCAGGAAGCTGAAATTTGAGAGGGAAGGTCAAGGGAGAATACAGATGGTGGTAGGTGCTATTGATGGAGAACCAGTGATCTATACAGAAGGGTGATCTATACAGAAAATAATAAACCTTTGAGCAATGATTTGCAGCGTTTTTAAGGGAGGGAAGACTTAAGCAATCTCGATAGATCACCAACAGTTGGCACTTAGAGGGAACATTTATGAGTTTTCTAGCCAGTCAGCCACAATAATTTCCCTATGATGATCACGAGAGGAGTTAGCATTATCGCTCACTCAATTGATCTGAGTTCCAGTCGATCACCATCCGGCGATTTCCAAAGAGGCTGGGCACCAACTATCAGGATGAACAGGAGAGATGTTAGCTTCATTACAGATGCAGCTGACCTGAGTCTCCAAAAGGCTGTCAATTGAATTTCAATGCTCTAAGATGAGATTGAGTAACTTCATCGCTTACTCAGCTGATCTGATTTTCTCCCAGCCACTTCCAGTGGCCCTTAAGAGGCGAGTACCTACCAAATTTTTGCGATAAAACTGGATACGTTCAACTTACCGTTCTCATTATTGGTCTAACTTTCAAAGGTCCTGCATGATGCTTAGGGACGGCACGATACCACCGATATATTGAGTATCGATACTTTTTTGGTATCGATACTTTTGATAAAAAAACTCATACCGATATATTGGTATCGATACTTTTGCCTGAAACATCGGAGGTATCGATACTTTCTTGACGATATTATCGATATTTTTGCCAAAGTGGAATAGTAAAAAAAACCAAATATCAAGTACTTAGATACCATAATACATCTGCCACTGAATAAAACTCAGAATAGTATCAATCGAAACGATATATCGCTTCTAATATCCTTCATCGATATTCAAAAACTTTCCACAGTAACCTCGCATTTTTTGCGGTTTTCACATGGACCTAGGATACATGGGTTTTCATTTCTCTGGGTTTCTTGAACAGTTCGAGTTCCTTGTGACCATTGTTTTAGTTTCCGGTTCACAACAATTTTTTTGATTTACTTTTTTAAAAATTCAAGTCAAAATTCACTTTACGACAAATTTTTGTTTTTATGATTCGATAATAAATATAATTAATTTGTAATGTAACTGATTTATTACTTGATCCTTTCCATTTGTAGTGGATGAAAAAAATCATTTCATTGAACGGAGAATTCTTGGGAATAAGAATTGGAATAAATATAAAATGAAATGATTATTCATTTTTATTAAATTTTAAATTATTGACTTTTATAACATTTTAATTTACTACTGACTTCAACTACATTTTAAATTATTGACTTTTATTAATATATTTATAATGTTAATATTCCATTCTTGATTAATGGAGTTTCTATTTGGTTTGCGAAATCATTTGTGGGTTAATTGAAGTATCGATACTTTCAGCCGATATTATCGAAGTATCGATATCTAATAATATCGGTATCGAAAAGATATCGAGTATCGATACTTCCTGAGAAATGTCGTATCGAAAGGAGTACCGATACTTTGGAGTATAGTGCCGTCCCTAATGATGCTACCTACTCAATAACTTGCATAACTTTTCAATACCGAGTTTTCCTTCTTTATTGAACCCTTGAGTGAGGCGTTTAGTTGCAAAACCAGCTCAATCCGCAATTTTCAAAAATCATTTTTTTGGCTTTTTGCAAAGTCTTAGGTTTGCTGTACACCCTTCTAAAACGATTCCCTCCGAATCCAGTTCCATCTCCTAGAAAATGACTTTGACACCCGAATCGTTTCAAACCCAGCTTGATCCAAGCTTACAGAAACTTTGGTCAGTCTAGATTCAGTCGTCTATCCGGTAACAAGTGTTGATTGCGCTCCCGCTGTTCGGCGGATTCGAGTTAGTTTCGGAGC
This sequence comes from Apolygus lucorum, assembly GCA_009739505.2. Classification (NCBI taxonomy): domain Eukaryota; kingdom Metazoa; phylum Arthropoda; class Insecta; order Hemiptera; family Miridae; genus Apolygus; species Apolygus lucorum. Next base: position 21,847,673 of record CM019171.2, read on the forward strand.
GATTCTGTGCGCGAATTTTTGCACACTTACGATGATTCATCACTACGACAGATTTCCGTGATCTTCCCGAAAGTTTCGTGGTGAGAACGTTATTTTACGGTCCTTTTCGAGGCAGTTTATGAGCCTTCTCGGACATTTTCCTTGGTAAAAGTTTGCTGTATAACATTATTTTTCGGCAAAGGTCAGGATTGAGTCGTGGAGGTGACCTTGGCACGCGCCGGACTCTTTCTTGCGACTTTCCTGTGTTCCTCTCGGGTGATTGAAGGTGAGACGTCACTGATACTAGCCAGTATAACCTTGGTGCATTGCGTGTCCTATCCTTCTGGTAACTTGTCTAATTCAACGAGTAGAAAGTTCGAAAAAATTTTGGCAGAATCAGAATCTTCACACTTGTCCGGTTTTCCTGATATACCGTTTCAGCTGTCCTTACTCGCAGGAACTATGTCTAAAGCTCATGGTGAAGATCTTTTCAGCGTTGCTATGGACAGCATTTATTCTATGCCACTTGGTGATTGCGAGTTGAACCAAATCAAGGATAATCTTATCCTTGCATTAAGCACCCTAAGACTTGATAATGGTGACTTGAATGTATCTCTCTTCGTCAAGCACCTAAAAAATCTTTTTTCTGTGATGCAAGATAGGATGGACGAACTCGATGGTCATAGGCAGGAGATCACTACTTTGAACAGTGCCTATATCTCGTCCCGGGACTTGTTGAATTCTTCGGTAAATGATCATTTAAGATACGAAGCAATATGGCTGGAGGAAAAAGAGAGCCTTGAGGCTTCAGTCATCCAATTAAAAAACAAGATCAGAATTTTGGAAGGCAAGTTAATTTCTAGGATTTTCTAGGAAAAAAGTTACTGTCGAGTTTATTGATTCTCAAACCCAGACAGTTTTGCCTATCATAGAACATGAAATAAATACTCCCTCACTCGACCACGACTTGAAGATTCTGGAGCTTACAAGTAAACTTGAGAAAGTCGAGACCCTGTATGGAAGTGCATGTGCGAGTTTGGTCCATCAAGATGAGCTCTTCCTTACTCATGAGAAAAATTTCTTAACTAGCCTCAACGAGGCTAACGTTCATCGATCTGATTTATTGATTCGCACTGACAAATTGCAGGCTGAGTTGAGGGTGGTTCGTATGGAGTTGGATGATCTGGAGCGCGAGAAGGAGAGTTTGAATGGAATTATAAATGGCTTATCGACACTTGCTGAAGTTAATGAGAGAAGTAGTTCAGCTGTGAACAGTGCTAGTAAGGTACCTCGATCGTTCCGTGAGCGCCCTCCAACTTCTACACGGAAAAATCCCAACGTTCTCCTTCTTGGTGATTCATATTTGCATAAACTAAATGAGGAGATTCAATCATTACTCCCCAGTAAATTTTCTGTCAACAGCCTAGTGATGGCAAATGCACCTCTCTCAGTTTTGCTTGGTTCGTTGCCTAAAGGATCATCTCATCCTGAATATATCGTGCTTTCTTCGGGTTCGGTAGATGTGGCTTACAACGAGCTGAGGCCATTTAAGCACGACCTGTTGAAGTTTTGTCTGTCCGGTACAAAATCTACGCTGATTCTGGTAAAAGCTCCATTCAATCATCTTCTTCCGGAATGGTCCATAGTGAATAAGTCAATATTTAAATTGAATAAATTTCTACAACAGCTATCAGACAGATTCAGTTTTGTTAAACTTGTAGATACTTGTTTTATTGACAAGAACATGATTCATGCAAAATCCCCCGAACCATTCTATAGTAAGGGAGGAAGAAGGATACTGAGCGGGCTGATTTGCCGGTGTATCTTGTCAATTGTACCTGAAAATTCTCCCATTATTTTGTCAGATATTGATACACCTTCCATTAATGGTTTCTGACTGAGCCGACCTGACAATATACCGCGATCAGACGAATTCGTAATTTTCCATGCTAATGTTCAGGGGCTCCGATCAAAAGTCGACGAAATCAATTGTAGTATGTCAAGCCGTCCTGACGTAAAAATCTTGGGATTTACCGAACACTGGTGCAATTATCATGAAGAGATTCAATTATATGCTCCCGTTGGTTTCCAGCTTGCTTCTGCGTTCTGTCGACAAAAAAAGGGGTGTGGAGGATCCGCTATTTTTGTGAGTGATGAGGTTGAATCTACCGAACTTCTGGAGGCAAGGAATTCTTCTGGAGGTGTCGATTGAGTCGTCTTGTGAAATCACAGCGATAAGCATATCATCACTAAATCTAATAATATGCTGTGTCTACAGGCCACCTTCTCAAACAAATTTTGGCGAGTTCATATCTTGTTTGGACAGACTATTACTCTCTGTTCTGGGGTTTAACAAAATGATCGTGGTTATGGGCGACCTGAATGTCCATTTTGAAGATACTACTATTGCTACTCATATAAGAAATAAAAACATCTTCACCAATTTAATCAGTAATTTTGGTCTGCATGTAACGTGTAGAGATATTACACGCTTTCCGTATCAAGGCCAGGCTGGCAGCCCTTCTTGCCTAGATGTGATGGTGACGAATTTTAACCCAAGTCTTTATCAAGCGTTAGTGAGTTCGGTTGGATTTTCGGACCATCAGGGGATCGAGATGATTTTGCTGAAATCTTAGGTCAAGAAAAAATTAATGTATTCACGCAGACGTTCGACTAAGGAAGAGAACATTCTTGATCTCGGGAGTGTTTTGTCGGCCCTCAACTGGTTCCCGGTATATCAGTGTAAAGATGTGAACTCAGCTGCGGATGTTTTCATGAGGATCTTCCTGTCTGCTGCCGATTCTGCGTGCCCGTGGGTTACAATCCGAGCCCGGAATGACCCTTCATCTAGGAGGATTCAATTTTCCGATGATATCTTGGTTCTGCGAGACAGATACTACTCCTTCAGGAGTTTGGCGTCAGCAACTCGAAGCAAGGATATTGCTGAGCTTGCTCGGTTATACCGAAGTGAATTCCGAAAATCACTTGCTGAGTCTCGACGCAATTACAATGATAGCAAGATACGAGCCTCTTCAAACAAAATTAAATCTTCCTGGGAAGTAGTGAGGTCTGAGTTGAATTCTAAATCGAAGAATTCTTTTTCTGGTGATGGGTTTGACTGTCATGGCTTTAGCGCTGCTTTCTCGCGCGTCTTCGATCTCCATCGGCCTGGAGTTCCGACTGAGGATTTTAGCACTTTTTTGGACGAGGCTCCGCGTTTCCATGATGAGTTTTTTCTGGAGCCAGTGACTGTTGAGGAAGTTTACTCTGTTATTTGTTCTATGCGCATATCCCTCTCTTCCGATTTTTATGGGATGAGTTCTGTAGTACTGAGAGGTGTAGCATCTCATATCATTGAGCCCCTCTCGTACATAATTAACCTATGTTTTCTCCATGGAAAGTTTCCTGAGTCCTGGAAGATTTCTACGGTTACTCCAATTCCGAAGAAAGGTAAATGTTCAAATTATGAGGACTTTCGTCCAATCTCAAAACTCCCCATCTTCGCAAAGCTCATTGAATCTTTAGTGCTGAGGAGGATTCGATCATACGAAGGGGAGAAACGATTTATCCACGATGGCCAATTTGGTTTCATGAAGGGCCGTAGCACCTGTGATGCAGTTGTTTCATTAATTAAGTCGGCCTTGGACTTCTTGGAGGGCAGAAATCGTGTGGAGCTGAAATTATACGACCTCTCAAAAGCTTTTGACCTGGTTCCTCACGACCTTCTACTACGGAAATTGGACCACTACGGCTTCAGCCGTGTCGCAGTCGCTTTCCTGGAGAGCTACCTTAAGGGCTGGTCCCAGGTGGTATCGTTCAATGGTGAGACTTCGCAGAAAGTACCTATTCCCTGCGGAATAAAACAAGGTTCTGTGTTGGGGCCATGTTTATTCATATTGTTCATGAACGACCTGTCATACCAACCGCTGGATTCTGGTCACATGGTTCTCTTTGCTGATGACATATCAGTTATATCTGCGGCACCTGACACTAATACACTCACGTGCAATGCTGCTCAATCAGATCTAATGATAAAACAGTGGTGTGCTGCAAATTCTCTGATTTTAAACAACAATAAAACGCAAGAGTTGGAATTCAAGCTTAACAGTCGCCTCGTTAACTCAGTGGGCGTTTTGGGGATCACAGTGGACAATAGGTTGTCTTGGCTGAATCACACTGATGCTCTATCTTCAAAGTTGTCGTCCTGTAATTTTATGCTTCGCAGAATAGCTAACTCTGTGTCCCCCGAGGTATTGCTCATGGTCTACCACGCATGTTTTGCAAGCCGACTCTCATACTGTGTAGTGTTATGGGGAAATTCCAGTCATGCCGAGGACATTTTCGTGCAGCAGAAGAGGGCAGTTCGTGCTATGCGCAGGCTGGGATGGAATGAAAGCTGCCGTGGTCATTTTAGGGCACTTGGGATCCTGACGCTCCATTCTGTTTACATCCTCAATTGCCTGCTGTTGGTCAAGTCCAGCTTGAACGACATTCCAACCGGATCATCGAAGCATGACCATTTAACAAGATCGAGAATCAACCTATGCCCCCCTCAGGCAAGGCTCAAATCATCCATGGTCTCAAACCCCCTTCAGATTGGGTGTCGATTGTTCAATCGCCTCAATAAAGCAACAAGAGACCTACCTTTTAAAAATTTCAAGAGGGTGCTTTACCACATAAGTGACTTTTTTTCTATGAACTCTCATATTATGTATTGACAAAGGAAAATTATCCTGTTATGTTTTATCTGTTATTTATTCAAAATATTATTATTATTTTTATCTTTTTTTCGAGCAGCAGAGGAATATACCTAGTACTCTCGCTTGCTAAAATTTTTATTACTTTATGTTCAGTTATCTAGTTATAATCAACCTGTGATCTTAGACCGACTGTGATTTTATACCTCGTCTGTGATATTGGGAATGACTGTGATTGTGTTTATGTATATATGTGTGTGTGTGTGTGTGTAGCCGCTTTGATAAATGTTTTGGGAGTTGGTCCGGGGTTCCTGGCTGGCCTGGGGGCGGCCCCCTTGGTGCTTCTTGGGGATGGGTGGTCTGCCTCTATGGTAGACCGCGCTGTTCGTCAGGGCTGCCTCTCCAGAAATGGATTGGCAGCCCCGGGAGCCGCCATGGTGGGTGGGTCCGGGCCGGTCGGGACGCCCCGGCCGGCGCGGTGGCGTTCCACACATGCCTTTGTTCCTGGACTGACCGATCACTTAAGTTCCTAATTCACTCATGTTCCTGCTTCACGTCTTTTTATTTATTTTTATCACAGTGTAAAATGAGTTTTATTTTCTTCAAGATGTATACCTTAAATTTTAGATTATAACCTAATAAATGTTGACGATTGTTCTGTACTTCGTATGATAACAATAAAAAAGATATTGAAAAAAAAAAAAAAAAAAAAAAAAAAAAACTGCCGCTTGGCGCGTTATTGAGGCCCTACTCCCGATCTTGCTCGCAATCCTGTGGTTTACATCGCTCATGAATCTGCCCTTTTGTTTTTGTGGGTCCCCTCTGGTATGTTTAGGTAATTTTTCATTTTCTTGTGATTGATGTGCTTTTATACAACATTATACCTAATTGGATCATCACAATTTTATGAACACCTCCAAGAGAGGCAAAAGTTTTCTGATATTGAAGTGAACCCTGTCATTATGGGAGTAGAGCTCCAGTAGCTCCTGTAAAACTAAGAGATGTTGAAAATCTGCTTTCAAAACACGATGGATCCGACTGGAGAAAATTTGGAATACTAAAGTATTATAAACACACATCAAATGCGCCATGCGAAAATGCAACTACAAACGAGAACAGTTACGCCTAATTTGTGATACCTCTTTCTTGCATGATTCTTTCGTTTTTTAAAAACATTATTCGTCTTTGAAACCTTTGTTTTGTTTACAAAAATAAAAACCAAACCATAAAAATGTGTTATTTTATGACCTTTTTCAGCAAAATCTGCTATTTTTTCATGAGCTAGAGCTATAAATTAAAATAATGACTTTCTTGAAGCAATAAATCACTGAATAAGACTATTTATACGTAGCTTCAAAATGTTGATTTTTTCCGGGAAAATTCGAAAAATCACCAAAATTACTGCAAATCTAGCTCGATCCAAAAAACCTTTTGAGTTAAAAAAAACTTATCAAAAATTAATGTCAATAACAACTGATGTAAAAAAAAATCCCAGACTTCTTTTCTTAAAAAAAACACAATTTGTTTACCTAGATTCAAAGAATCAGACGTGAGACGTCTCTCCTGTAAAATTTCAAAAATGTATCGAGCTGGTTTTGCAACTAACGCCTCAAGTATAAAACCACCGAGCATACAGGACCGCTGGACTCTCAGAAATCTGTACTGTATTATTGAAATAGCCCATTTACACTAACCTCGTGAACGCCTCATCATTAATTTTTAAAGAATAATGTTATTAATATTGTGCAATATACCTTCAGAATCTTTCCTCTGTACTCGGAGAGATCGCCCAATTTCTTCAGCTTGATTTCGTAGGGTTGTCCTTGATTGAGGTAAGTCAAGGTTTCCTCGTTCAACTTTGTAGCGATAGAAGTCGCAGCAGCCAACACGTACTGGAATCTATAAAATAATAAGTAAGGGTTAGTAATATTTTCGGGGAAAAAATGAAGTAAATGCGCAGATTATTGAGTGACATTGTAGAAAAAGCCTTGCTCAAGAAAAGTCCCTTCACTCAGGTTCTATTTACTTCTTCAAGGATGAGAGATGAGTAGATTCTAGGTAGCTGTTACCACTTAATCAAAAATCCAAATTGTAGAAAACATTACCTACCTAAATTCTAGAAAAAAATCGTAGAAAATATTTACTAACAGAATACCTTTGTTCTAATATCACTTTTCCACGAAGAATTAGTAAATAACTCACAGGTTCGAAAATCAATACAAACAACAACAGGAATATTACGATAACAAGACAACGCAAGAAAGTCAATTAAGTACACGAGTTAACACACATACCACGCATATTCACACTTTATAGCTAAGAAATTTCCAATCATCAGGCAAGAAGAAGAGAAGACCCGTCTAGCACCAGATGTATTTTTTATAAGATTAAATTAATGAAAGAAGAGTAAAGGATTTAACACAGAGGCAAAATAGCTGTCCGATCATTTGCTGCGGCTTTAGATTAATAAATTACTATTAGTAAAACACTGAAAAAGAACAAAATATTGGAAAAACTCACATATTATCCTTCACATCCACATCATCTTCTTTTCTGCCAACCACACCATTTCAACGATCAGTATTAAATTAAGCATTTATCAGATTATATTGGTAACTGAGTTCCTAACATGTAACTGATCCTTTCCATCAGGATTTTTCAAAATGAGTTTCCCCCAGCGACCTACACAAACATCTTAAATCCTAGAAATTTTTATTTTCTTCATTGAAATTAATTTGGGGACATTTTAGAACGATTTCAAGAATTCAACACTCATTCATAATGTCGATACCTTAAAGCACAAAGGATGATGTCACTATTCAGATAAACGGGTCAGTGACATCATGGGACAATACTTTTTCGTAAGGATACAAGTTTGTACAGTTAAAAACTTTGAAATGATGAACGTATTATTTTCACAGCAATTTAAATAGAATCGAATTTTTAGAATCGAATGAGACTGCCCAGAGCTCTGTAGGTCCAACCGTTGACTCAGTATGAGGACTTAAGGGGGCGATCACGGTTGACCAGAAAAACCTCAAATCGCTAGTGTCGTTTTTCGACGGATTTCCATCGAACCATTCCGTCTAGATAGTCATTCTCTCTCTCAAATCCTCCGATATCTTGGCCCACTTTAGGTACGCTACCTGCCTCCTTCAAGACCCTTTCTATTGTTAACGTCATGAGTCATACGCTTGTAGTCATTGTCGCCCTTTCTGTGTAAAAACTTTTCTAGAGACTTTTTGAAGTCAACATTATTTTCGAAGCTCATTCCATTGGGCTCATTCATTCGTTCTCTCATTTTAGCAAAATGTTTGTAGAAATTGAAGATAGTTACCAACTGGCTCAAAAAGAGTTGCGAGATTTTTGAATCAATTTTCCATTGAAAGCACATGAGCTTTCTTCTGTTTCAAACTCAGAAATTGCGTAGTTGATAATCGATCAAGTTGTGCACATTTGTTTGCGTTGCACACAAGAACTAAGTCGAAAAAATCCCATTGGTGCAAAATGAGAGTATGAAAGCATTTTCAAAGAAATATGTTTAAGAATTTTAAGCCATTTTTGAAGCATTATTACTCTGTTTTTGAGAAATGTTTATAGAAAATCTTAAGTTCATCCTGAATTCTATACTACAGAGCAATGTTCGGAATACCATTTACTGAGGAGGAGAGCACGATTGGGGATGAGGAGCCCTATAGAGCGAGTAAAGGCAACACGATTGGGCTCGCGAAAACAACACTATTGGGGAACTTATGAGGGAATGTAAACATTCGATGTAAATAATTCGATGGTGAGCGCCTTGGGATCATGGACTCTGTATAAATATACACTTCACTATTATATTGCACAATGACATACATATCTTTTCCTATTCCCCAATGGACAATTTCGTTTGATTCTGGATTTTTAATCAACTTGCTCTAAAAACGCGAAAAAGTTGAATACTTAGTTGAGAAATGTATTTTTTTTTTGAAAATAATAAATTGAACTGAATGATCTCCAATTTTTAATTATTTTTCCTCCACGTATAAACAAAGTCCCAATTATGAGATGATTCTGAATATTACTAGGGAAAGGAGATCTTTCAATTCCACTCAATTTTTGGACGTATATTTCTATGAAGATTCAAGAAAAAATAAAATCACAAATCAATTAAAATCCCCATTGTGCCGAAATCCAAAACCGCCCGTCTCCAATAGTGTTTTACACTATTCCCGAATAGTGACCAAATTCCCCAATCGTGCTTCCACCTTACTGAGGTAGGTTACCTAAAAAACCGAAAGGCCAGGTAGACACCTTCACATCTAGGTTAGGGTGGGTCAGGAACCTCGAAGTATGAACTATTTCTGCCGCGGGAAGGAGCCGCCTATTACAGAGACATCTCTGTGTTGGGAGTTGAACTGCAATCCTATTTCCTTACTTCTTGGAGCCCTTATTCATATGGCTCAAGTCAAAAGTATTTCCCAAACCATGGATAAACGGAAGAACCGAAAATTCTGAGATTTTTAGGGATCACTCAGGAGGTTATTTCTAACAGATCTCCGTGGAGATATTGGGAGTTTTTAATTTTTTCATGTTTATGATACTAATAAAACTATATGATAACATTTAAAAAATCTAAAATCTATGCTCGGTGTTCTATTTCTTGACTAATAAGATGAAGAATTACAAAATGTTGTCCCTATAGGGTTATCTAATACGGAGATATCTGAGAAAAATGGTTTGTATCTCCCCCTTAATTTAAGTCCTTATATTAACTAACTATTAAGCAACTTTAAAAGTTGGGAAAAGAATAAACTGTTGGGTAATAATTTTATGACTGAATACAATTTAAGCTTTACCTATTTTGATCCTTTCTCAAATCTAACTTTATCTTTTTTCTTTAAATCTTTTTTCCATGAAGCAAGCCTAAACAGTCACTTATTTTTTACAAATTAAAATATATCCATCTTAGAAAAAATTTACTAGGTACAAAGGAGGCAAAAAGAAGGGTAATGCCCATTCTGCACTTGATCTTTTTTTTCTGTTAAATTGTAATTATTCCGACAAATTCATACCAGCCTGTAGTCTGTAAAGAACAGACTTGATCATTATTTCCAGCCAACGCGGCTTTTGACGGTTTGAAATATTTTGAACCGCTGTGGCGTAAAATTTGGTTTTTTGTGACTAATCACTTTTTCCTGTCAACCGACTATGTTAAGGGTTCACGAACAAACCATGAACCATTCAGGAGCTAAAGGAGTAAATAAGATAAAAAATCGCGAAAATAACCGAAAATATAAAGCAAAATCTCACCTGTTTGTGATGGTGGAACATGGAGGAAAAGATACAACAAAGAGTTGTATATGATATCTACCGTGTTGTTCCACTAACTAACTTTGTCAAAGCTTCCCGCTTAAGATGGGCTGGTCATATGATAAGAATGGGTGAATCTGGGATTCCGTACAAGATTCTTGTTGGGAATCCATGAGGACGACAGAAAAGAGGTCGCCCACAGGCCAGGTGGATGGACCAAGTGGAGAGCGACGCCAAAACCCTGGGATGTATTAAATGGAAGTCCACAGCCAGGAATAGGGACGAATGACGAAAATTTGTTGGAGCGGCCAAGATCCACTTCGGATTGTAGCGCCAAGCAAGGAAAGAAGATAAAGCAAAAGGAACTTTGAGGGCCGCCTTGACGTGTACATTGGCGAGAAGGATTGACATTCAAATGATAATTTTTCACACATGGTGCTTTCCAATGTTTTACCTCCTGTCAATAAATACTACTTCACATTCTGCTAATTTTCAATCCCGTACGCTCAAATCTGACAATCAGACCGGCTTTTGAAATGTGTCCGTCTAATCCTGATTATGCTGTAAATAAAATTCAACATTGCCACTGCGATTTTTTCCAAATTATTTTATATTATTTTTGAACAAATATTTATTTTATCTATTGGTACATATTATGTACCAATATAAAAAACTAGATTTTTAAAAGGATTATATTTATGTATTTTATTATGTTTTACTCCAGAAAGTAACTTTTCCTCGATCTAACTAGAAATTCCAACATCCTCCAATCCAGATGCTACTAATAAACGAAAGGAAGTATTCGTTAGCGCATTTTTGGGTAACCCTGATCCACACAACCAATTGATCCTTGATGATATGCTTCTGAATTATTAAAGTACTAATCCCTGTCCTTCAAATATAGGTTTACAAAATTTAAACAGGCATGAAGACATGTTCGTCATTTCACGCTTTGTCTTCCCACCCTTTGGAAATCGGGTCACTTTGTCCAGCTCTTTAGACTTCATGCCAAAAAACACTTAAAAATCGGGAAAATTTAGCAATTCATGAAAATGTTTAAAGGTTATCTACCTTTCAAATGAAGGGAATATTCTAATCAATCTGAGAATAAAATATGATCAATCAATCATATGGAAAAAACACCTTTGGTTCCGAACCACGGAAAATGTTTTTGTTCATCCTAGCTAATTTGAGGGAGCTTCATTAGTTGAAACTAACCTGCAGTCCTCCGAAGAGGGCGAGATGGTCGATGAAGTGGCAGGAGCGCATACGATGTTCGATGAAGGACTGTTACTGCCACTGGACTTGATGCTGGAATTACTGTTGTTTTCTTCATGGATCGGAGTCGAGTTCCCTGAGTGATATTCTCTCGGTAAAGGTTGATTGCAACCTGAAAGTGGTAAAATTACAAAAACTATAAAGACCATGACTTACAACTCGAAAGAACTAGCGAGTTCAAGACGTCATCAGGTATCTCGTCTACAAGTTTCGAAAATTGAGATTTGGATGTACAATCAACAAGAAATCATCAAATTCTCCAGTTCAATCAACAAGAAAGCCTCAAGTTCTCCAGTTGAATCAACAAGAAAGCCTCAAGTTCTCCAGTTGAATCAACAAGAAAGCCTCAAGTTCTCCAGTTCAAATTACTCAAATAAGATCAAATTTACTATTATGATTACTTTCATTATTCATCCATATGGTAAGGATTAGTGAAGTCACTGTGTACACTAGTATCGAGAAGAGTGTCATGGGAGCTTTAAAGACTTGAGTATTCTTACGTCTCCTTGTGTCTACATTTTTGAGAGCTTTGCTACATTAGGCAAAATTTGCACTTATACATGACTAGAAGCCAAATCCGTGATTGTGATACGAGAGGAGCTGCGCTATTAAATATGAATAGTTCAAGACTGAAATGCTGTTAGAATGCCTCGAATTATCGGGCAGTAATATTTTTAAACACTTTGCCAGTAAACTTTCGCGCCTTTATAGGAAATTTTGATTAAGAGTTAAGAGTTTTTTGTTTTTTTTTGCTGAAGAAATGTTTTTATTCTTTTGAAGACTGTTATTGCTGATAAAAGTGAAATTTGAATTCCAGGTCCTATATTTTATTATATGTTGTCAAATGTTTTTTAGTATGTGTGAGAAATAGCAGAGGAATATTTATTTAAAAATAACCTGACTATTTGTTTGTATTTTCTATAACTAACTAACTACATAGCACTACAGGCCGATGTGGCCCCTGGCTTCCCGAACTCCCTTCCGCCACTGGGTACGGTCACCCGCCTGAGACCAACGCAATCCCACCACCTGGAGGTCCCTCAAGACATCATCAAGCCAGCGACTCCGAGGATGAACTCTTCGTCTTCTAGTTTCCATTCTAGCTCGCAGCATATTTTACGGGCAGGCCTCCACCGGCGTGCGGTTGACATATCACAGCCACTGGATGCACCTAGCTTTGATGAATCTATGTCTTCATGTTTTAATAATTCATCAATTTCTGCATTCTGTCTTGCTCTTCACTCTTGGCCCCCTCTGACCGCCCCATAGATCCTTCTTATAATCCTTCTCTCTACTATCCGCAGTCTAGCCCCATCCTCAGCCCGCATGGTCCAAGCCTCCGACCCATAACAAACCACAGGCCGCACTAGGGATCTGTAAAGCCTCATCTTCGTTGATCTGGAGATCACACGGCTCTTGAAGAGTTTTATATTGGCATAAAATGCTCGGCTGCCTGCCATTATTCGAGAGCATATCTCATCCTGGCCTTGGTTTCTATTCGTGACCAAGCTCCCCAGATAGGTGAAGGACCTGACTTCATCAAACTTACAAGAACCAAACGTCACCCTTCTGGACACGGCTCGGGGGAGATATCTTGAGGTATTTAGTTTTGCTTTCATTTATTCGCAGACCCATTGGCTTTCCCTCTTTATGCAAAACCCCAAAAGCCTCCTGCAGGGCATCCAGGCTTCGCCCCAATAAAGCAATGTCAACGGCATAAGCCAGAATCTGCCATGTTCTGTCGACAATTGTTCCCTTCTTATCTGCATTCTTGACAGCCTCATGCAGAGCTAGGTTGAACAACGTGGCTGACAGCGAAATATTATATGTTGTCAAATGTCTTTTAGTATGTGTGAGAAATAGCAGAGGAATATTTATTTAAAAGTACTCTGACTATTTGTTTGTATTTTCTATAAGTGTTCTTTATTTATTTTGTGTTCAACTTGTTATTTTTTTAATTATACTCTTGCCTTTATTTAAAGAGCTCTGGGATTTTTGAAGGCCCCGAAGGTTCGGCATCGCTGCAAGAATCCGAGCCCCAGCGGAAGGTCGAGGTATACCTGCGCGACCCCTCCGCCCGTGAACCCCCCCAGCCCCCCAACAGTTTACCCTCTTCTGCAAATGCACACTTGATTCACAAATTATTTCGATCATCCCATCACCAAAATCGTGATCAGCGAGAAAAATTGAACATATCGAGTATAAACTCGAGGCAGGTACGATTAAAACTCAGCAGCCCTCTCCCGGCCAATCCACCCAAACGAATTACGCCCTCTTCGTCGAATTACAGGAAATTTGGACTCATTTTCATCAGAATAATTAGTACGTTACGAATTTAAATTACAAAAAATGTTCACCGAACGATAAATAATTAAATTGTATGTTGATAGAAAAGGAAGAGGGATGATGGGTTTTGACCGCGAAGGGTTGTGACCGTTTTCACTGCAAGGGTTTTCACCGCAAGGTGAGCACCTTGCAACGTTGCGACCTCTTGGCAGGGAAGGGGTTTTGGAACCCGCGGTCCAGAGCTCTTTAAATAAAGGCAAGAGTATAGTGTGGACTTGGGTATCCCCACTTACAAAAAGACTTGTACATGTTTTAGAAATATGGTATGAATGGATTTTTTGACTTGAATGAATGTATTTATTGACTGATTGTGGTGACTGCGTGTCCTCACGAGCCGATTAGCCAGCTGTATGTGGCTCATATGGCATAAACATGTAGTTCACAACTATAAATAATAATGTCTGGTTCTGCATGAATATGAAATTCATGAATTGTTGTAAAATGTATGAATTGACGATTTCATTGTACTTTGATTACGTTTGAAACAAAAAACTCTCTCTCAAGAATATGCAAAAGTTGACTCTACTCATTAACGAAATGAAATTATGATCGCTTAAAAACAATACTTACCATTTTCATAAGAAATAGGAGAGGATTTTGGATTGTTATCTCTTTGCCCAACAACCTCTCCATTCCTAGAACGAAAAACAACATTAAACAAGAATTTAAATGTTACGTAAAATTATCTTTTTCATCTAACTGGTGGTGGCACCAGAAAGCTGACGCTCGTCGACTACTTAGGTACATCAAAAACCAGGAGTGTCCATGATTTGAATTTTCAAGTGTTCGTTCCTACAAAACAGGATCAACCAAATCTTGAATGTAAGTACCTATGCGAGATCATAGTTTATAGATTGAAATAGTATTCTTCTAGGATATCCAGACAATCGAATTAATTGATGGAATAATTAAATTGGCGATGTATTCTACCCCTAGAAAACTTCGTTTCGTTTGAATACCTATTCCTTGGTGGAGACCTAGGACTAGGGATGATGAATAATAGATAAAAATTGTATTATCCTATAATCAATGAGGCTTGTACTTATATATGGTGGGGAGGGGAGGAGAAGTATCATTAGAGTTCACCTATTCTTCGGATTTGAACCACAAGGGTAAGGGAAATGATCTTGTATGAAAGTAAGTACATATAGGATGATATCAGCTTTCTTCCAAAGATCGGAATTGGTTCAGATGATTTCGCTCATGGCCACTTATTGCCCCACCCGCTTAAGAGGAGAGGGGTTTACCAAAGGCCCAACCCGAGAAATTATCAAGACCTCGAGCCATCGAGCGGTCTACAATCCAATCTCCCGAGGCGACTGGCCTTAACTTCGGTGATCTCACGGGAACCGGTTCTTTAAAATATTGAGTTTGCAATAAGGTTAAATTAATAGCGGTGAAAGTCCAAACTATGATATCTTGTTCGTATTGATCAAAATTAAAATTAAAATCATTTCAGTTGAGACTTACGTGTCACTACCACAGAAAGGAGATAACAGCTCTTGTTTGAAATTGGAAAGTGAGGGTAGAGCCAATAAAGCATCACTGAAAACACAAACCAATCAAGAAAACAAGTATTAGTTGGGTTGCACAAAAATCGACCATCAATAATGAATTTAAGTATCCAGGGAGGCCTAAATTTAATCAATCAACTAATTTATCTTATCTTATTTTATCTTATATTTTCATCTTATCTTATTTATCTTATCTTATATTTTCATCAATCAATTTAACCAATCAAGACTCGATCATTATAGTTCGCGGATCCGCCACCTAGGGGGCGCCACACGGATGCAAAGTTTCTGTGGTAGACCTATAACCCCTTCCCAGAAGAGTAATCAATCAGTTCTTTCTTAAACTTTCTTACCACTACCATCCCATTTTGCAATTCAATTTTTCTATCAAGCACTCCTATTATTGAGACTGTGAAGTAGATGAAAAATTCGTCTATCTGATTTCCCATCAAGTCATAAACCCGCCATTTATCTGCTCGGAAATTGTATTTTCCTCGTCTGGATTACCTACCTATTCATACTTTTTTTAAACAATTTCAAGCCCCCTTTATTTAGTTTAATAATTTATTCTGCAGTTCCTCCCTTGAGCACAATCATCTACAAAGCCTAAGGGAAGAAACTGGTCTAAAACTTTACTTCATGCAGTCTGAGTAACCGCCATTGTTTAGGCCAGTTTCTTCAGACTTGGCAGCCTCCGTCATATAATATATGATATTTTGATGCTTCGAGAATTTTTGGACTAGCTTATTAGGGATTTTTACCTGTTAGAGAATCCTGAAGAACCCAAATCCACATTGAATCCAGTGAGACTGCCGTCAAGATCGACTTCCAATTCGTCCACAGAACCCCATGAATTCACTTCGTTTCCACCTGGTAAAGTAAAAAAAAAAAAAATCTAGAATCGTTTAATGTACAATAGGTTACTCCGAGGTTCACAAAATACATGGAGTAGGTATAATACGCACTTGTCAGCAAAACTTGAAAACATGAAACATTCAATGTCTAGAAAAACTTGTACGGACTTTTCCCCCTTTTGCTATGGTTAGTAGTTTTATCTCATTTCCGATTGCATGATTGTTCTTACGACTCATCAATATAAATAAACAATAAATTGTAGAGTTAGAACATGAAAACTATACCAGGATAAACTATGGCGAGCCTAATAAAGCGACGGAACACAATTAGGACGAAGAGACGTCAACTCTTGCGCCACAGCTGTTAACTACGAACTCAATTGGGGCTTTCAGAATGTACGAAAACAAAAGCCTAAGTTGAAAGAACAGTCTGGATCTCAAGTTTTATAAGGTTTTTATCAAGTTTTATTAGGTCTGATGAGTGTTCTCAGCTAAAACGACATTTTTACAGGAAGTAAAAAGTAGTCCCTTTTTGATCATCTGTTCGAAACTACGCATACTTTGGTTTTCGCTACAATTTTGGACCAGTAAAACGTATCCTTGGCATCTATTTGAGAATGGCAGCATCCCATTTTCAACAAGATGAGGTCTACGAGTGCTCAAACAGTAGATAGTTTCTTTATTTTACTAATTAATTGAAATCGAATTAATTGAAATCAAAAATGTCTCACGATTAGTAAAAAAAACCAGTCTGTTCACCACATTTAGCAGAATTTTTTTCATCCTTGTTGGTCCAAAACCGTATTGGTGCCATTTCATTCATCGATCAAAGTTTTAGAGAATCTTGAAACCTTTTCCAACCTTTTCCAAGTCAAATTCAACCTTTTCACCATTACTAGGGAAACGACGAAAAATACGCACAAGCCCTAAATATAGTACCAAATGTTTGTCTGTGATTGGAGACCGGGCTGGAAACAATACTCCAAACACAGTAGGTATAACACAAAATCAGGTTTTATTAAAAAAGAATTCAACAAAAAATATAATTTGAAATAAAATGAACATTTCTTTGAAAGAAAAACTTTTATCACTTCTTTACATAGGTACCTAATTAATATAAAAGTCTTAAAATTAAAAATCTTACTTCTACAAAGTCTATCTTCGATTTTTTCACTTGAAAAAAAGTACAGGTAGGTACTTTGTAATAAATTGACAAAAATTATGACATCAGTGGAGAGGCTGTCCAACTGACACTTTCTACAAGTAAGATTTTTAAGTTTAAGACTTTCATTTTAAAATATTAATTATGTAAAGAAATGATAAAAGTTTTTCTTTCAACGAAATGTTGATTTTTTAAAATTATTTTTTGTTGATTTATTTTTTAATAAAACATGATTTTGTTTTATACCTACTGAGTTTGGAGTATTGTTTTCAGCTCAGGCAAGCATTTGTACTACATTTAGGGCTTGTGAGTATTTTTCGTCATTTCCCTAATAATGGTGAAATGGTTGATTTTGACTTGGAAAAGGTTGAATTTGACTTGGAAAAGGTTGGATTTGACTTGGAAAAGGTTGAATTTGACTTGGAAAAGGATGGATTTGACTTAGAAAAGGTTGGATTTGACTTGGAAAAGGTTGAATTTGATTTGAAAAAGGTTGAATTTGACTTGTAAAAGGTTGAACTTGACTTGGAAAAGGTTGGATTTGACTAGGAAAAGGTTGAATTTGACTTGGAAAAGGTTGAATTTGACTTGGAAAAGGTTGAATTTGACTTGTGAAAGGTTGAATTTGACTTGGAAAAGGATGGATTTGACTTAGAAAAGGTTGGATTTGACTTGGAAACGCTACAGTTGCCTTGAACTGGAAACTTTATTTCCCCATCGGGTAAACTAAAAACCAAAATCTTCCTCAATAATCCACCACAAGTCATAAACTGATTTTCACTAATATTTGCACTGTTCGTCCATATTTTGAAAGAAAATAAATAATGGAATTTCATAACTATATCTGGCTGCTCTTCATAAATATGATATGAATTTCATTTCTTCTCCATTCTTTTTGTCAAAATTGATCACTCATAACTTTTTTTTTAAACCATGAAATTGCTTGGTGTTTTTAATAAAACCCAATCCGATGGATTGGACGTAATATCACTTCCAAAATGAATAATGAAATTACGCACTTATATCTCATTGCTTCGTAAGGCGCATTTCAAGCCAGTCTACGGTGAGAAAATATCGGGCGCTGAATGCTGTTGGATAGTGTTGATTTTGTTTATCACAGAACGTGACCTTACGATAACCTTAGCTGATGGAGCCCAAAACGGACCTCAGAAACGTCCAGAGGATAATAAACACGTACAACTGTTATGACAAGGTTGATCCGTCTTGGAGCTACCGTAATAATTTGAAGGAGATGGAAGAAAATGGTCACTTGATGCCAGAAAGAACGCAAGTGTACGAATTAACGCCACATTTTCTTTTTAGATTACTTATTTGGTATTCAGGAGGAATTCTGTTAGGGGGCAGCAAGAGATCTTTAATAGAACGAGCACAGATTGTATGCGGGTAACGTTGAATTGGCCATCAAGGCTAAGAAGATTAGCAGGCTAAATCGATTACAAACGGTTTTGTGACAGTCCGAACAGCTACTGACATGCAAGCTCGAGACATTCTGTTTTGTAACGGGACATTGATTTAAAGAAATAGTATTTGCTGTCTTCCGACCAGTTGGCTACTTGATGACACATTATAAACATGGCCGTTGCCTAATATGGGTATACGGTCTGGGAGCTGCCATGGTGGGTGGGTCCGGGTAAGGCTAGGTACCCCGTATCATGCTCCTCTGCCTTTGTGCCTTCTTTTTTCTTTCCTTCTTCTTATTTTTTAATACCTTCGTTACCTGTCCTTTTATCACTTGTTCCATTAATTATTTTCCCATTGTTTTGTAAATGTTGACTACTGTTATTGCTCTTTGTGATACACGACAAATTAAAACATTCATTGATGAACAGGAAACGCAAAGGTTCTGTAGGACAAATGGGCATTCTTTGAGGAAGCTCGTTTGGACTAACTGAAAGAAGTGGACATCTCAACGTCGCAAGACTTCACAATCAAATTGTCTGCTGAACTAATGGCATTAAAGTGTTGGTAAACAGATAAATTCACCATGAAACGATATCAATCAACAAGTAATGCTAGATAATCCTCTGGATCGTTGAGAAACTCGACTATCCTGAGGTCTCAGTCATTGCCCATAACAGCCAGACCTCAAAAGTCGACAAGAGCGAAAAATTGAAGAAATGTTTTTTTTACAGGGAGGAACAAGCTGGAATTAGACCTCCCTGAATTAGTCTCAGCTGTTGACCATGACGGTCACACATTTATTGTCCTGCACTTGAAGGGCCCTTGCTAGGGATGGCATATCGAATTAAATATATCGATCAAATGATATATCGTCAATGAGATATCGATACCTTCGATATATCGGAGAAAATATATCGATATTTCGATATATCGGAAGATCTACTTCAAAAAAAGTGTGAAGTAAGTAGGTGAATTTAATCGTTTTAAAACAATGTAAAAATCATTTAGAATGAGATTTATGGACATATCGGAGTATCTACTCGGAAAAACTTGAAGAAGTAAGTAGGTAGGTGAATTGAAAAGTTACTATCATCATTTTGGAAGAAATATTATCGATATACTCGACATATCGGAAGATATATTTGAAAAAACCTGGTGAAATAAGTATTAACCTACTTTCAAAAGTTGCTGGGTATGATTGATCGAAATTCATTGTTTAAAAACTGGAAAAAAGTGCAAAAATGTCATTGCAATGTTAAATTAATCTATAAATTGACAGGGGTGTATACTGTAGACAATATCCTTCAAAATATCCTTAGAGCTGAAGTCAACAGTCTGAAATCAACTCATCACTATTTCCTGCAAAATTTGGAATAAAATTACTTGATGTTTTACAGGTACAGGCGTCCCTTCTCGTCCATTCATTTTTATTTTTTCATCATTCATATTTAATTTTTACTAAAAAAAAAAAAAATTTTTACTTGAAAACAGGTCGCGATATATTGGTAAATATATCGATATTGGCCGATAATATCGGTTCTCTATATCGATATAAATATATCGATATATCAAACGTAATATATCGATAAATTCAAAATATCGATATATCGTTGCCATCCCTAGCCCTTGCTCTTCAAAAATCTACTGGCATACAAATTAGTACATCCTTCTCAGGAATGTACAGATCTTAAAGCACAATCAAACCACAGGAACATCGTGGGATTTAGTCAAACCATGTGTTGAAGAGTTTAATTTTTGTTTCCTAATTGAGTGATGTGAAAAATTAACGTAGGTACTAACCGTTGTTCTTGCGCATTTTATTGGAGTTGCTCTCCTGAGGCCATTGTTTCCTTTTGGACGCCATTCTCATGACTTCTCCACTTTGCCAAGGATCAGTAATCGAGCCGCCAATCTCCTCACTCATCAAAAGTAGATCCATATCACAAACAGCAAGACGAATGTACGCCCCTGCTCCTATCAGAATCCGACTCAACGCGGGAGAACTTTCGATATAGTTTTCTTCGTATCTACTTCTTAGGCCTTTCGTTGGGTTTTCTTGTTATCGCGGACAGGGAAAATAGCTTGCAGGTTATCAATTTAAAACATGACCAACACAAACAACACTCATTGGTATAGTCTGAGTTTTTCGTAAAAAACAATATACAACGCGGGAATCGATGGGAACGTCCCTTCGCCGCGAAGGGGCAGCTTGACAAAAGAGAACCAATACCAGGTCTCCGTCAACTGTCCCAAAAACCACTCAACAGCAAGAGGGCGGGTCTTTGGAGTTCTTCTCAGGAAGTGCCGAGTGCGGTATCTGTAAGAAAGCCATGTCGTAGACCTGTGATTGCTCTATGACGCAGAGTCGATCTCTACCATGCCTTTGAAACACTTTTGTTTGTCCACCAACTAAGTACATGACACCTCGGCTAAATCATCGAGGGCCGAACCTACTGGGGGAGAGTCTTTGAGAGTTATTGAAGTCGAAAAGGGAAAACACTGAGTGTCACTTTAGGTTCACGTCCGTTTAAAGTTCACTGCACAGTTGTTGACCGATTTAATCGATAAAAAGAGTTTTAAACGCGAAAAGCAATCGTCAGGAGGGTAAAACCCGAAGATACTGCACTCCAACCACCTGGAACAAACAGAAAAACCAAACCTTTAAAATCTCAAAAAACCAAGCAATTACAGTGGTCATATGCCCCTACAAGTTTACCAATTGAAAACAACAGAAAAAGAAAGTACTAAAGGGGGTCTCAGTCGGTCGCCTTTCCTTCCTCGTTCCGGGTTAGTCTAATTTATTACGAACCGGCGCTCAGAGTTTCAAAGTTGTACCTAAATTTGCAATTCATAAGTGCATCTACCTAGGGAATTGAAAAACTAAAAGATTGCCAGAGAAAAAGGGGAAAACCTTTTTATTCAATGACTGAGGTCTCGGGTTTTCCCAATTTTCTCTGGCAATTATTCTATAATTTTGTAGATGCACTAACGAATTTTGGAAATCCTTGAAAATTTCAAATTTAGGTACAATTTTGAAACTTTGAGCGTCGGTTCGTAAGAGAGTAGACTAACCCAGAACGAGGAAGGAACAGCGACTGACTGAAACCCCCTCAAGACCTCAGACCAAACACTTCTGGCAGTGGTTTTATGACGTGTAATTAATTAGCAAATGACGTGGGAATTGCAAACAAAGTAGTCTTACTCGGAGGTCACCAATTGATCTCCTCTCTTTTTCAATCATAATGAAAATTTCTAATGGGTACCGACATACTGAAGATTTACATACATACGTAAACTATCTGATTGAAAATGTTTACATCGTTGAATAAAATATTCATTCCATTGTGAGAAACCAAACCTGTCTCATTTCTCAATTATATTAGGTTATGGGCCCAGCACGCTTCCACTTCTTCTTCTTCTTCTTTGAAACTCGATGAGACATTAAAGAAACTCGGACTCAAGCAATCTAACTCAGATCCATGCGTCTATACTCTAGACAAGGACACTGAGGATGTGGTAATTTTGGCTGTATACGTTGACGATATCATTCTTGCATCGAAAAACGTGTCAAAATTGAATAAATTGAAAGAAAAAATGAAAGAAGCATTCAAAATGAAAGACAAGGGGCGGATTCATTACTGTCTGGGTCTTGAATTCAAGTACAAACCAGAAGAGGGGTTGTTGCAAATTTCACAAAAGAAATATACCCAAGAGATTTTGAAGAAATTCAAAATGGAATCCTGCAAGCCTCTGAGTACTCCAATAGATGTCAATTTTAAATTTGGAAAAAATGAAAACACGCCAAATCCTGAAGATAGCAACCTCCCTACAGAAATTTGATAGGTTCGCTTATGTACTTGACAATGGGATCTCGAGTTGATATAACATACGCTGTCAACTTTCTCAGCCAGTATAACTCGAAATTCTCCGAAATACATTGGAAAGCGGCAAAGCGAATTCTAAGATATCTTCAGGGTACGCTAGAATTCAGCCTGACTTACAAAAAGGTTCAAGACCACCTTACCGGGTATGTTGATGTCGACTGGGGGAATTGTAATGTCGACAGGCGATCCTACAGTGGATACATTTTTACCCTAGCAGGAGCAGCCGTAACATGGGTCTCGAAAAAGCAAAGGACTGTGGCTCTCTCAACCATAGAAGCGGAATATTTGAGCATGTCTGAAGCTGTAAAGGAAGCACTATATTTGAGAAGATTGTCCAGTGATATGGGATTTCCAATTGATGGCCCAACAAGTCTATATAATGACAACCAGGGGGCACAAATGCTTATTGCCAATCCTGTGTACACTCGCGGACAAAACACATAGACATTATAAATCATTTCATTAAGCAAACGGTGGACGACAAGTTAGTCGAAATCAAATACCTGAAGACTGAAGAAATGCCGGCTGATTTTTTGACAAAATCATTACACAAGACGAAGCATTTGTTCTGTTCCCAAATGTCAGGGGTAATTTAAGTTTTGCTTGAGGGGGCGTATTGAAGATTTATGATCAAGTTCAAACTTTATTATTAGCAATCATCCACTGTCAATCACATACGTAACCTATGTGATTGAAAATGTTTACATCGTTGAATAAAATATTCATTCCATTGAGAGAAACCAAACCTGTCTCATTTCTCAATTATATTACGACATTGCTGTGGGTTTAAACAATTAGTGAAAGTGTCCACTTTCAGGATGAAACCTTGATCTCACCATAATTAACCATAAGATCGAGGGGAAGGGATACTCAGTGACTTCTTAGATTGAGCTCGTGCATGCAAATTACAACACGTATTAAAAAATATCAAGTCCGCACACTACAAAGCATTCACCGAGTACGTCCTGGCCACGCGGATCAGGAGAGTAAAAGAGTGGATGCTCGCGCACTGACTGGTCTTCAACCATCTAGAAGCACTGGAGGCATCAGCAGAAATTAATAGCGTAACTTATAAACCTGTACCAACAAGTTGAGTCATGTGAACCTAAAATAATTCTGAATTACCAAGATACCACAACTGTTGAACACCACGAAACCCTCTTATGAGTCGACCAAGAGAGGAATAACACCTCAAAAAATAAATTATCGCTACGAGTAGAAAAGGTGGCGTTTATTCATCTGACATCCTCGAAATCTCTTCCAGCAACTCCCAAGAGGCTATAAGTCAATTTCCGGGCTCTAAGACGAACAGGAGAGAAGTCAGCTGATTTGTCATTCCTGAGATCCCTCCTACAACTTCCAGTAGATTTCAAAAAGCCATTTACCACATTTCAGAAGCTGTGGATTGAACAGGAGACTAGTTATCGTTATGTTAAGAGCTTCTGTTCACGCAGCTGATCAATACCCCAGAAAAAGGTATCAACTACATGAAAATCGGTCGAGAAAATGGGTGGAAGTGGCAGATCAAAATTATTCGCCGATTATACTTAAAAATGAATGTAGCTAATGAAAATACTGACGAAACTCTTAATATAACCTTAAAAATGACCCCCTCCCTTCGCCATTTTTTTATTGAACAGTTTTTCGAATTTTTCTCGGCCGATTTCTATGCGGTTTGCGGCGTCTTTTCTATTTCAAACTTCCTAAAATGACATTAAAATTTTGAAATTTTAACTTGGAAATAAAATTTGAAATGTTGATAAGAAAATAGGTAGGTAGCAATTCCTAGTGCCCTCAGAGAATCAAAAAAACAAGGTAATTGCCTCAAAACGCATCAAAATCGTTCAAAAAGTGGCTGAAAAAAACAGAATAATTATTGGTGTCCCTTAAGCAACAATCTCACAAAATATTAGCGAACATACATACATCCTGTAGATAGATTACAAACTGATAATAGAGCCAAGAGGCCAATTCACTGGATATTGATGAAAGTCACACGTTGAGTTCACTATGGGGGGGGGGGGGGAAATATAGCACACGGTCTCCCAAAATATAATCAGAAACAGATTCCAAGATGCATCTGACGATAAACACCAACGCATTCCTATACAATCACTTTCGCGTAAGTAGGCGTTGATTAAAAATGGGATTCGCCGAGAAAAAAAAGCCCGAAAGAGATATAAATAAGAGTATGCAGACGAACTGACTGTAAGGAAACAAATGCAAGGGACGTTTTTTGGAGTTCCTCGTCCCCCTCTTCTGTCTCGGGTAAGAACAACTATTGGTTACATAAAACTGATAAGATTAATCTTTGAGACGGTCTCTTCAGGCAAATGATCTGAAGAAAGGCGTGAATCTCCAAGATTGAAATTAGTTCACGACGGGCTAGAGAAGAACACGCGTCTCTTCTCGTACAAACCATAAGTACCGATAAGTTCAGAGAATATTGGTATAAATTACATGATATAAGTAACCTTAAAATTGGATTTATCCTCCTCTATCGACTTTCAATTTGGAGGCCAAAACGTCACGCAATTTCGAGTACGTACCCACCGTTCCTACGTATTTAGCAAATTGGTTAAATATTATAATTATTGAACTTTAATCAAATCGGAATCATTGAACGGAATCAAACAAACCTGAGGAGAAAGCATCCAAATTCTTATATTCATGAAGCATTACACCAATTTTCATGTTCAGATTCAGGGAGACAAACATTTGAGCTGAAAATTAAAATTTTCTTCTAAACCAGGTTCTTCAAAATCAACATTTTCACTTGCCTTTTTACTTCTTTACCGGATTTTTGTGTTTTTGTGAGGTAAACAAATCTAGGCCACCAGACTCAAAATGTTAACTCACATCCAATGAATATGATTTTGCTTCCGAGTCTATCTAGGTAGCTCCAAAATAAAAATTTCCACTTGCGTTTTACGTTTCAGACCTTCCTGAACAATTTTGGTTCCACGTCTGTCTGTCTGTCATGAAATCCTTGTAAATGGCATAACTATACGAAGTGATTGTCCGACTTCTATGAAATTTTCAGGGATTATGCGGGTTGGTGTGTAGACGGTCCCCTATGAAAATCATCATCCCCGGACTGATAAAAGTGACTGCGCATGCGTAAACGTGAATTCCTTGTAACAGCCACAACTTCTTGTAATAGCTATAACACCTACATTGATCATCCGGATTTGATGAAATTTTGTAGGATTGTTCTAATTGGCGAGTAGACGGTTCCCTACGAAAATCATTGCCTCCTGAGTGACAGTACCCACTGCGCATGTGCAAACGTGAATTCCTTGTAGTAGCCATAACTTCTACATTTCTCATCCGATTTCGACGAAATTTTCAAGGTTCATGCGGATTGGGGTGTAGATGGTAGGTACCCTATGAGGGTAGTGCAAGGTACTTAGAGATTGATGTTTTGAGATCATCTATACAATCGGGTTATTTCAGAAAAACTCAAATTCAAAAAAGCTATTATTGACCTTCTTGAAGATTATAGCTTGAGAATTTCTTAAAGAAATAAAAGATTTAAGTGTGATAAGCCATTATTTTAGGAATTGTGCCTTGGTGAAAACTTCCTTTGCGTTTTACTCTAAACCCCGTTTTTAGACATAGGTAGCGTCTATGTGCTATAGTGTCGATATATTTTCTTCGGATTCTTTTCTAAAAGATCGATAAGTACGATTTAAATCGATTCATTTTCAAGAATCTGACATCCCTAAACGTTAAATTTCTCGCCGATGTATTTTCTCTCTCTATATATTTTTTTCGAATTCTTTCCTATAAGATCGATAGGTACGATTTAAATCGATTCATTTTTAAGAATCTGACATCCCTAAACGTTTCATTTCTCGCCCAGGGCAAAACTATGAGACGAAATGATTCGATTTTCAGACATAACGCGCGTCAGTTCCTAGATGGCCCAAAAGTGCCACCTGCGCACGCGCAAACATAACCTGAGTTTACCAAAAACATCGATTTCTCACGAAGTAACTAAAGAATTCGAACACCCTGATTATAGATTAATTATTTAAGAGAAAAACAGAAGATAGCACTGAACTTTATTTACATTATTAGCAAAAAAGTTATTCTAATGTCCAGAGAAGCTGGCGATGGACGGGTGACGTCAACAGTAGTAAAGTCCGATTTTGCACCAATTGGAATGAGTCTACGAAATTCTTCGTGAGGATGCTTTATAGACAAATTGGGTAGACATTTTTTTAGAGGAGCGAAGGGATGGTGAGCAGTTTGAGTTAACTTTTCAGTCCCTTATAAATTGCAAGAAAATTATAATCCTTGTGAATGAAAAATCACCCTCAAAACGATTTCGTTCAGAACTATAAAGGTAACTGGGGGTTACATAACTTATCACAATCTGCGTCAAAGAGAAAGCTATGTGCCACACCATCATCGCAGACTTTCATTCCTTCGTTCCTCGAGGAAAACGAAATGGTGCACACTTACCGCCGTAGATCGTGAGTTGGTGATGTTTTTATCGTCGAACGCGTCTAATGCCAAATCTAAAGTGTGAGTACTCTGTGAGTACTCTGTGGGTCAGTATACTCGTAGTCACATACGAAATTTGAAGGCGTTTACCCTAATCACGAATCGCAGCTCATATTTTGTAGTACAATGCTGATGAGCCTGTGAATATCCTATTCACCACCGACTTCCACTTTGCTACCGAGTGCATCACGTGTTGCTGATTGATACTTGAAACCAGAACAGAAAATAATAATGTTTCAACGTGGTACCAGACTTCACTTACTCAACCGAATCAATCCAACCCTTATCATTCAATATCGGAACAAGATCCGTCGAGATGGCAAATTTATGAGGCATCACCACAATTAATCGAGTGATTCCATCGAGGTAATTCAACGTACATTATAGATTAAATGACAACTCCATCGCGCAGTCCGTCGATGCTACGAAATGAAGCTCGGAATTCACGAGCCTCCTTCATTAAACATGGTGATTTGGGAGAAAATCGGTCGTAAAATGTGCCACGCGCCATCAGATAGGCACGTTCGTAACCAGTAATTTTGACTTGAAGCAGCTCATTGAGTATTTTTTAGTACATATCCATAAGTTGAGTGCCCTCACACCTCATAAAACAATCGCTGACTTTTCAAGATATATTTACTAACAAACATAGTTGAGAGTATTAATTGAAATAATGAATTTATTGATTAATAATTTTAGTGCAATCATAAACATAACTTTAAAACATACGACTTTCAATAGGCAACCCGCAGCTTTCATTTCTGGAGAACTTTTTGCACTAAGATCATCTATTTTGGGTCTATTTTTGTGAGAAGTTTTAGTCAATATTTTAGCAACAAAAAAATCGAGTAAGAAAATGTCTTACTTTCAAAACTTGCAAGGTTAAAAGAAAGTTCTCCGATATCAAAATTTACGAATAAAATTACTCGCGATGGGATTGTGGAAAACCATTTAAATAAAAACGGAGTTGAGTAGAACGTTGTGTATTTCCACGAAAATAATGAGTTACAAGTTAAATCGATTTCGACGGTTAGGTCATCATCAGTAACAAACAATAACTGAAGGTACATCACAGAGAGCATAGCTCAAATAGTCACAAGTGAAAGGGAGCTTGAATCCCATTGGTCGAGAAAAAGAAAGTCATACCCAATCAGATTGAAGCAGATAAGTGAAAGGAGAATCCTATTGGTTCAGAGAAGTGAAGGGACCTGGGAGGATCATCAAATGCCATCCAGGCAGACAAAGTGAAAGGGAGCTCAAATATTGGTGAGGGTAACATTATGAAGGGGAGGAGGGACCAAGCTATTGCAGGAATGAACCCATCAACGGTGAAACATGTTGAGGGACCACCTATCACTCTTAAGAATCTCGAACTTTTCAAGCAAATCCAACATACCTCCTTTCGGGCAAAAATGAGGAAATTCTATGTACCGTCCGTTTGTTAGATCAAAACTAAAGTTATGATTGGATTCTCTTAGGTGATTAGCAAAAGCAGATTGATTTAACTTGTAACTCATTATTTTCGTGGAAATAGTCAACGTTCTACTCAACTCCGTTTTTATCAAAATTTACATTCAAGCGTTTTACATTTAAGACCTTCCTGAACAATGAGGAATTTCACCGAATTCTGTTTGCATTTTTCCTTAATAGTTAATGGTGAGGGATAGATGAAAATCGGGCTGATTTTGGAAAATAAGTCTCCTGTTATTTTTGGGAGACAATCAAAAATGTTGATTTCAAAACTAACCGGGAAAACGGACGTGAAGCGGGAACCCTCGCTGATTGGGCTGTTCGGATCGCCGTCTCCTCCCAGTGTTGCCCATTGGGACGACGAAATCGTCTTTTCGAAGAGAAAAATTATCAAACAAAAACAGAGGAAACCTAATTTTCCCCATCTCGCTTTTTCTATTTTTTTCTTCAGTTTTTCGATTTCGAACTTTACTGTTTCGTGAAATTTTGCATCTGAAGACTATAGATTTCTCGATCTCAGCGCTTCAAGTGGCCATAAATGAACTATTCCAGGATGACGTCATTTTCCCGGTTTTTTTAAACATTCGTATTTTCTACACTGTTTTGTTTATTCGTAAATTAGGAAGTTCGGGCTGAAAGTTTGCCTTAGGAGTTTTTCGAGGTGCTGAATCCGATTTTGGGGTCCAAAATAGGAAATTCCGACATGGTGAAATTCCTCATTGTCTGTCCGTCATGTAATCCTTGTAGTAGGGAAAACTATGCGAAGTTAATGTCCGATTTCGATGAAATTCTCAGGGATTGTGCTGATTGGGAAGTAGATCGATAGCACTCTCTGCTCATGCGCAAACGTAAAAACATAGTAAACGTAAACATAGTAACAGCTATAATTTCTTCATTTTTCACCCGAACTCGATGACATTTTTAGAGATTGTGGTAAAGAAGCAGATATGTTTTGTAAGAACCAATTCCTAAAACTGACATTATGTTCGAGATAACGTTCAAACCTTCTCCTTTTTGATTGTTGGAGCAAAGAGCCCCAAATCGATGTTATATTATGCTACCATAACTGTAGTAAGGACCAAAAAATAACAACGAAAATACTCGTAATATAACAATTTTTTTTTGTTTTTAATAGTGAAATAATCCTATTATCAGTTTATCTGATAGGATGCATCTTGGTAACATAACATATAGCCCCATTGAAGCAAGGACCATGTTTGCCTATACCAGATTACTAATCTCACTTTCTTGGATTACAGGGCGCCATACGAATACAGGGTGTCACCCTAACTCGAGGACCAAACTTCAAGGATCGATTCTACAACTAATTTGCAAACTTTTTTGTCTCGTGACATTTTTTTTTAAACGCTTTAAAATTATACTTTTTTCACTTTTAAGATTTTGTTCGTGTTTTCGACCTTGAGCCATTAAAACGGCCATAACTCCCTCAATTTACTGGATAAACTCAAATATGAGTATACCGTTGGAAAGAACGTTAAATTTCCTATCGGTTCATCAGGACACAAAAGCTTTTTAAGCCTTTCGTATAAGTGAATAAATTGGTCAAAGTCAGAAATTTAAAACTTTCTCGAAAATCACCATTTTTCAGGCTGACTCATCTTATGTAATAAACAGCCGTATCGGCGGGCACTCAACGGAAAAAACTTGCCCGAAATCTCAGCTTTCCAACGGTCTATCAGTTTTTCTTTTTAACATTCAAATTAGAAGAGTAAATGAAGTTTGAATGCCCAAAAACGTGTGTTTTACAAGCAAATCCAGTGTTTTAAGCGGTTTCTGGTCCCCCTCGACCTCAAGATGGCTTGACGATTTTGGTATCATTACCTATGTAATTTTCTACGCTGAATCAAATAGTAATACTTCCGAATGGTTCCGACTGCTAGAAAGTGGATTTTTCGAAGAAAACCTTCGTTTTTCGTACATAAAATACGCATTGTTCTTAAATGTGGTAGTGAGCATAAGTAACACCTTTGAACTCAATAAAAACACCGAATTTCTAGTTGATTGAAGTTTTTGTTGCGTATTTTATGTACGAAAAACGAAGGTTTTCTTCGAAAAATCCAGTTTCTAGCAGTCGGAACCATTCGGAAGTATCACTATTTGATTCAGCATAGAAAATTACGTAGGAAATGATACCAAAATCGTCAAGCCGTCTTGAGGTCGAGGGGGACCAGAAACCGCTTAAAACACTGATTTGCTTGTAAAACACACGTTTTCGGGCATTCAAACTTCATTTACTCTTCTAATTTGAATGTTAAAAAGAAAAATTGATAGACCGTTGGAAAGCTGAGATTCTGGGCAAGTTTTTTCCGTTGAGTGCCCGCCGATACGGCTGTTTATTACATAAGATGAGTCAGCCTGAAAAATGGCGATTTTCGAGAAAGTTTTAAATTTCTGACTTTGACCAATTTATTCACTTATACGAAAGGCTTAAAAGCTTTTGTGTCCTGATGAACTGATGGGAAATTTAACGTTCTTTCCAACGGTATACTCATATTTGAGTTTATCCAGTAAATTGAGGGAGTTATGGCCGTTTTAATGGCTCAAGGTCGAAAACACGAACAAAATCTTAAAAGTGAAAAAAGTATAATTTTAAAGCGTTTAAAAAAAAAATGTCAAGAGACAAAAAAGTTTGCAAATTAGTTGTAGAATCGATCCTTGAAGTTTGGTCCTCGAGTTAGGGTGACACCCTGTATATTCAACTACACAGGATTGTTCGTAATAAATAGACCACCCTTCCTATTTTCGCCACACAAAAATTACAAATAATAAAAACGGTATCCCCCATGATTTTTTTGTTTACATTTTCCATAATAAACCTTTGGAATCGACCAAGAAAAAAATTGTAACCCCCCCTCAAAATTTGTTGGTTTAGGTTCCATTTCAAAAAATTTGGCCGTCCTTCCGCTGTCCGCGGCACTTTTCTTGGTTACCATGGACGAATTTGGATGAAATTTGACATATATGGGTTCCATTTAGGGTATAGTTGTCCCCCGAAGATTTTGGTTGATGTCGGTCACTTCTAAGGGTTGAAAAATAAGCGTTGAAATTTTGAAAACGCCCTAGCTCAAATTTTTTTGACATAAAGGTATTGTGTTTCCATCAATTTAAGATAGTATTGAATTTTTAGAGACCACGCGGAGCTCTGTAGGACAAACCGTTCGCTCCCTACGAAAACTTAAGGGTTGGGCTTACGATAAATCAGAAACACGAGTGTGAATCGCAAAAGAGGCCTAATCTCCGTTCAAGTTTTAGCTGACCAAAATGCGATCGCTGCAGGTATGTGGTAGGTAGGTAGTATCTATGGTCGGTAAATCAAAGCAAAGCCGAGTTCTTTGCAGACGAGTGATCTATATAGAAAAAAATAAACCTTTGTGTAATAATTTGCGGCGTTTTTTTTACAAGAAATTCAAATGACACATTTGAAACACGCAACAAATTTCTTTTCTTCAAATGGAAACCCCAATTATTTATTCTAGATTTGTATTCCACGCAAACTTTCATGAAACATTTTATTCCATAGATTTGCTGATGTGAAGATTTCATAATATGAAATTGTATATTATACAATTTTACCGCTCAGAATCGCGCATCCGTAAATTTCTTAGAAATCTGAATTTAAGGAACCTGAAGTTTGACACATGAAATTTCATATTTTACGACGTTGAATCACGTGGTGACCATTTCATTTGACTTGTTTAACCAAGTTTGCAGCCTGAAAAATGGCCGTTTTAAGAACAATTGTTTCATTCTGGCTCTTGATAATTTTAGTTTTAGATGAGTTTTTAGGTAGGTTGTTCTTACACCTACAAGGATAGTCAGAGAAACATGAATGATGGTTCCAGTAGTTAGGTGGATAGAATAGTTTCAGTATATTTATCTAAAACTATAACGTGGCTTCGAGTACCTACCAAAATTCGACATAAAAACTTCCGTAAGGGATGGATTTTTGGGCAGTGGAATGACCTAAACTTTGAATAATCCAGAACTTTTGAAACGTATACAACATACATCCGCCTTCACAATAGTTGTCCATGAACTGCTGATTACGTTCAATTGGCCAATTGTCTACTCCATGAAACCACATCTCGCCACTCACGACTGTATCCCTCACATTATAATGAACCAGAGAGCTGTCCACAACAGACCGTCCAGCCAAACTTATTTCCGATCTCCTATTCACAATATTACTTCTTGGAAACTTATTAATATTCTTTTTATGTTACCAATTTATTGTATTGGTGTGAGTCCATTTTAGATCATTTTCCCGTCTTTTACTAGTCCTTTTTTCACGGCCGCAGGATGATTAATTAGTGAAAAAAATATAAGTAAGGTGAAAATTTTTGAGATTCCTCCGGTAATTAAAAAATTATCTTTATTGGAGACCGGTTTCTGGTTAGAACCCCATCATCAGTCCAGAGATTCCAGCAGAACCGCCACTTTCAAGTAGCAGTTCAGGTCTTGAACATGTAGTTCTGCTTGAATTTAGTCTCTGAACTGATGATGGGGTTCTGACCCGAAACCGGTCTCCAATAAAGAGAGTTTTTAATTAGCAGAGGAGTCTCAAAATTTTATTTATACAGGGTGTCTACACTTAAGATGGGCCAATAAGCAATGGGCCTTAGCAATTTTTTCTTAACCCACTCAAAATGCATTTTTTCTCGTTTCGAAGTTTTCTTTCGCGTTTTCGACCTTACTTAAAAATGTCATAACTCCTGTTATTTACCAAGTAAATTCAAATTCGAGGATATCGTTGGAAAGAGCGTTAAATTTCCAAGCTACCCAGCGTAAAACCACAATCTTTCAGCAATAAACCAATTCTAAAAAATCCAGGCAAATAGCAAATTTCAATTTTTTTTTCGAAATATGACTCTTTTTTAATCGAAGTTTTCACTTTAAATCCCGGGCTATTTCGATGGGCGCTCTTCGAAAAAAACATGCTCAAATTGTCAGCTTTCCAACGGTATATCGATTTTTCTTTTTAAAATCCATATTGGAGGAGTAAATCAAGTTTGAATGCAAGAAAACGTGTGTTTTACAAGAAAATCCAGTGTTTTACGCGGTGTTCGATCTCAAGATTACTTGACGAGTTTGGTATCATTTCCTACGTAATTTTTTACGATGAATCCAATGGTGATACTTACGAATAATTCTGACTACTAGAAAGTGGATTTTTCGAGGAAAACCTTCATATTTTATCAATATCAAACGCATTATTCATAAATATGGAAGTGAGCATAAAGTAACACAGTTTTTTCAATAAAAACATCAACTTTTAAGCTGATTGATGTTTTTTCGAGTAGAAAGGTGTTACTTTATGCTCACTACCATATCTAGAAATGATGGGTATTTTATGTACGAAAACCGAAGACTTTCTTCGACAAATCCACTTTTTAGCCGTCAGAATCCTTCGGAAGTACCACTATTGAATTCAGCGTGAAAAATATATAGGAAATGACACCAAACTCGTCAAGTCATCTTGAGATCGAGGGGGACCATAAACCGCTCAAAACACTCGATTTTCTTGTAAAACACGTTTTTTGGCATTAAACTTGATTTACTCTTCCAATTTGAATTTTAGAAAGAAAAATTTATAGACCGTTGGAAAGACAATTTGAGCATGTTTTTTCCGAAGAGCGCCCATCAAATGAGTCATAATTCGAAAAAAAAATTGAAGTTTGCTATTTGCCTGGATTTTTTAGAAATGGATTATTGCTAAAAGATTGTGGTTTTTTTACACTGGGTAGCTTGGAAATTTAACGCTCTTTCCAACGATATCCTCGAATTTGAATTTACTTGGTAAATAACAGGAGTAATGACATTTTCAATGACGTAAGGTCGAAAACGCGAAAGAAAACTTCGAAGTTAAAAAAAAAATGCATTTTGAGTAGGTCAAGAAAAAACTGCTGAGACTTTTTTTTTGTTGGAAATACCTTGTAGAATCGAACTCTGAAGTTATGCCCATCTTAGGTGTAGACACCCTGTATACTGATATATTAATAGTTTCTGCACCATCGGCAACAATCAAAATTCAGTGAAATCATAAGCAATTCAAAGCTGAGCAGGAAGATCTCGAGATATTACTCATTTTTTTCAAATTTCAAAATCACAAATTTAATCACGATTTGATATTATCATCAGGGTCAACATAATAAATAAATTATTAAGAAGAATGACGAACATTGAAAACGCATTTGAGGACAATTGCTGCTAGATTTCTATCAGTCAGATCGAAACCATTCTTCTCCTATATTACCGAATTATTCGTACACGAGTAGTACTTACATAAGAGTGAGTACGTGACCAAACGTAAATCGCCAGACTTCATATTGGATAGGTTGTATCACGGTTGGGCAGTCCAACAAAAGTTGACACTGAGTATTAAAGTGCTGCACCAGAACTGAACCTATTTTCCCCCTGATGAGGAAACTAGTCGAATATTGTTGGTAGGGAAACTAATCCAAAATCTCAAATTTTGTACTGATTGAATGATTTGAGTAGAGATTTTTGAGTGATAGGAGATAAAGGTTGATGGGGTGACGCTGCAGGAATCAACACGTACAGATCAATGGTTAACCGCTGCGCATGCGCAAACGTGAAATCCTCGTAATTACTAAAACGTTTTCAGTTTTCATCCGATTTCGTTGATTTCATAGTCATCTATTCGTCAAGTTTGAATGGAACTTGTAGGTATTTAGACATGGAAATTTTGACTGTCCATTATACATCAGTCATCTATAGAATCATGTTATGGACATGAGGAAGCTATGTGCTACACCCACTAGGAAGACATTTTTTACTCGTCACCTTTTTCAGAAGTAGTTTTTGGAGGGTAATTGTTGCCAGGAAACTGCGTACTTAATAATTCGTATTTGAAGTACAAAATTACTTCCAATGTCCAACCAATTCATGAAATGCAGGCGGGGGTTATCCTCAATGACGACAGCGAGTTTAAAAAAGGCCATAAATTTGCGAATCCATCGAGTCTGTTGTTAGCCTATTAAACTTATCAAGTAGCAGCCGTCCCCATTTCGTCATGACCTAGGAGCCCCACAACGAGTTAGCTCTTCGCCAAATTGAGCGGGACACGAGGAGAGTAAATACTCATGGAGTTGGACGTCCAATAATTAAGCGGATTCTGTGAAGCCATGTTCTCAGCATCAATTACTCAATTCATCCATCCAGAGTTTTTTTCGCGGCCGAGCACGACTCATACAGCTCGGATCGGATGTCGTGAAGATCTATTGTTCCGTCCATCTCAAGTTTCGAAGTGGAATGAGTGGTAAATATTCACAATGGGCACCAATAAGACTATCAATGGGGTATTTAAGTGGGTCGGAAATTCAGGTTTTTGACCTCAAATTTGGATTCAGCACCCTTGAAAACCTATCTACTCCAACTTTAAGCCCAATGATACTATAACACATGTCATGTGGTAGAAAAATTAATTAAAGAGATCACACGTTTGAAAAAGGCGGGCCGCTATAAATGCACACACACTAGGCAAGGACTACGCCGCGCGCGTGGGTGAGTAGTATTTTGTAGTATCCAAGAGGTCCTCCAAGGGTTTCTGTGCATGGATACTTTTCTCAAAGACAGGTGGCTAGCTACGTCACGATTGGCTAGCTACATCACACCATTCAAATCTTCAACTTTCCTTAGCTTCTCTGATTTTTTAAAAACGTTTTCTCGACGAACAGACCCGATTACCGTTATTCCTGAGCCTTACTCTTTTGAAAAAAATAAAAAAATAAAAAAAATTGACTGAAATACCCCATTGTGTTGTTTTCAATCATTTACTGTTTTGAGTATCAAAAACATAATATGTATACCTCTTGATGTTATACAGCAAGGTTTGAAGGTGTAACTTGCTTGGATAGGGTAGAATTTTTATCTTCCCTTTTCCTTTGATTTTGAAATAAACTAGAATGGGGAGAACGCCCAGGAATTTGCATACGCAAGCCCAAGGGATAACGGAAGATGAAGGTGGAGATGGGAGAGAGAAACAAAATGAAGAGCATCTATAGAACGACCACCAGTTCAAGTATGAGCCAAGGAAGCGGTGGTGATACCACGGAGTAGGTGCACCTGCCGAGATGATGCCCAACTCGAATAACTCTGTAGAACATTGCCCGCAAATCATCTCTATTACACTTTCTTATCACAGCCACCAGGTCTGCTCGCTTCATATCCAAGCTGCCATTGACTATTGGGCCATCCAGGATGATCCCTAATGACCGGCAACGATGTCGGACTTGCTCCCTAGGCCACTCGGCATGTGGTACAATCTCTCCCTCTCAACATCCCAGCCGCTAGATGACAATGCACTTACTATCTGCTTTTAGAAGATTATTTTATAAAGGATTAGGCCTCCAATAAACAATTTAAAGAAAATGAAAGCAAATATTATCTAAAAATGTACGTATATTTATAAAATATACATTACGATTCGCTATGTGTTACGCACAACACATACAACACTTCCTGGTATCGATGTCGATATCATCATACCGTCACGATGTCGACTGTTTGTTTGAAACGACTGATTTATCAAATAATCGTTCACAATCTTCTCTCAAAAGTCCACGGAACGCTTGATAGTGGTGGTTCAACTCTTTCACGGTGTGTATTTTCGCGGTTGATCCCAGAGAGCCATTCTTTGAAGGAGCGCCATAAAAGACGCGCTTTGCTCGGCTGTGGATGAGAGCCATCGAGCACATGATGCAGGGCTCGCGAGTAGTGTACACGTCGTAACCTGTGCAAAGATAAGGGCCGTCATCTGGGTCGTCCAAAACCTTACACTCAGTCACTGTGTTGTATTGACCGATGGACAAGAGCGGCCAAGCACCTCCGCCTTGAGATCTCGCCACCAAATCAACCGCGAGCATAACTGAGTGCTGCATGGGATGATTGTCTCGATTATCAGCAGATTTGGCAACCAGGGAGTCAGTTGAAGGGTCAACAACGACTGAAGCACATATTCTACCAAATTCCTTCGCAGTTTTCACAGCAACTCTCATCCATTTTTCGTGTAAATCTAATTCCTCCACGGAAAATATATTATTTACCAGCTTTTCCAACTGCTTATCTTCATGGAAATTGCAAGGCCATTTCGCATTAGCTGATTCAAACTGTTTTCTGGTGATGGGAGCATTTTTGGCGACTTCCACGATTGCGAAGTCCCCAAGATGAGTGCAGTCGATATTCAAATCAACCAAAAACTTTGCCACATCATCCACAGTATTCCTTATACACAAGATAATCCTGTCATTCTTTATCCTCTTCAAGTGCGACAATGCGGGAATCGGATGTTTCGAGTTCAAGTCTAAGATGATCGATCGGGTATGCTTTTTTTCAAGGATTCTACCGACACAAACATTGACGGTTCCGACATCTTGGGTCAGGGGACAGTCCACGACAGTTTCCATCCTTATTCTGGCAGTCGTATCAAGTTTCATCTTCTTAGACGCCGGCTCCATGTTCACCCTGGGACAAGAAGACGATTCGATTACAAGATGGGTAGATCCTTCTTCGGGCTGAGACGTGGAGGTCAGTTGCACCACTCACACAAATTAGGATTGGGAACCAACTATTTGGTTCTTAAAACCAATAATTTTCTCAAGAAGGTCATGATAACCTATAAATGGCACCTTTCACCCCGAATGATGTGAGTTTCGAAGTTGAATAGGCTTTTGGCTGAAAACAAGAATAGGATGCCAATCCTACGGAATTGCGTACAGTTTTACTCGAATTTACACTCCTAACCTTGTACTCCAAGAGGATAAAGAACATTGGAAAAAATGTAACCACCAACCAACATGAAGAAAAACATCGATCGCATTTCGGTCAGCTAACATTTGAACGGAGATTAGGCCTCTTTTGCGATTCACACTCGTGTTTCTGATTCATCGTTAGTCCAAACCTTAAGTTCTCGTAGGGAGCGGTTTGCCCTACAGGGCTCCGCGTGGTCTCTAAAAAATTCTTAAAATTCAATACTATCTTAAATTGATGGAAAAACAAGACCTTTGTATCAGAATGTTTTGAGTTACGCGTTTTCAGAATTTCAACCCTTAGAAGTGACCTACATCAACAAACAGCTTTGGGCACAACTAGACCCCAAATGGAGCCCACACGCCAAATTTCATCAAAATCGGTTGATACTAAGTGGGGAAAGTGCCGCATACGGCGTAGGAACGGCCAAATTTTTATCGATTTTTGGATTCTACGTATCTTGAAACGTAAACCAACAAATTTTGAGGTGGGGTTAAAAAAAAATTCTTGGTCGATTCCAAAGGTTCATTATTGAAAATAATAAACCAAAATTGGATGATTAAGAACAAAGTTTGTTTCAATTGAGAGCGACAAGAATCTCTTTGGTTGATTTCGCAAGTATATAATGAAATGACTATAAACAGTCGGATAAGTAGTACCAGAGATGTTAGGCACGTAGCAACTCCATGCGGTTTGCTCACAGTACCTTGAATACTTATCATGTACCTAGCCCAACTCCAGACATATATCTGCATTTGTGAAGCTGGTCGAACCAAGAATCACTACACTCCAATAGCGCTCGAAACTACCAAAGAGTTTCCATCTTTCTCTGTTCTCCAGACACGTAGCAACGCTCAACAGGTACTCTCTGGAAGGCTTGATGAAGAACTCTGAAATCCTTGTGAGGGCAGAATCCTTCAACTACAGTACTTGTACACACTTATAGTGCATTTCGAAGTTCAACGAGTACGTAGAGTTATACAAATACATTAAATTGTATAAACTAGGGTTCGGAATCGAACTTGATTCCGTAGTGCCATCTCGCCAAAATGGATTTCCTCCCAGCAATGACTGCCGCAGGCGGGCCAGGAAGAGGCTAGAGGGGGAGAACAGCCACGGCCGCCCTAAGACACATCTTTGAGAGGCTGATGAGTGCGAGAGGATGGCTATCATTTTTAGTCTCTCTATCTTCGTCTGAAGATTTTTCAAGTCGAACAACGAAAGCTTGCAATACAGCTTTCTGTTTGCTCACGCTGAAACCATTTTATTCGGCATAGAGAGAACTATGTTTATTATATCACTTTTTTTTAAAGAATACAACACAATTACATGCTGACCATCGAGTTCCCTGTGTTTTTTTCTCAATCTTATAAAACCTACTACCCCAACAGAAAACGATAGCTCCTATAGGGCAGCTGCAACACATCCTCACCCAAACGTTGGAGACTTCGAAGAAACTTCATTAATAAGACTCAATAATCCAAACAATCAATCCTTCGTCACTTTCCCAAAGGTAGATCTTTAAAATATTCGTCTACATGCAGTTTAATTTCTTTGTTGTTTTTGATTATAACATGAAGGATCAACCTCGATTGAACTGTACCTAAAATCATTAGCTACACTCGTGTGCATGGTAAGTACGGCAGTGTGGTAGAATTACTTATAATAATCGGTAAGTAATTTGAAAAGGTCTCACTTTTTTCTTCATTTTGGTCGGAAATACTTCACAGCCCACATAAGAACACGATCTTTAAAAACTCACAGAGATTGGGGGGGAAATGGATGAGGGGGACACCGAACACACCAGGGGCAGGAGGGATCCGAACACTGGCAGAAAGTTAAGTTATCACTGAGAGGAGGAGAGGGATTCATCAACCCTAATTAAACAGCTAGTGACGGAGGGAGACCGATAGAGCGGGACACTGTCGGCCCACTTAGAGCCCATCAAGCTTTTTAGTACCATCATCCCGACTCGTTCCTTGACACCATGAAACCAAACGTTTCCTGTGGGCACTAACCATGTTGTTTGATTACGTCATCACAAAATGGGCGTCAGCAAGTGGGTAGGAACGAGGGGAGGGTAAATCAAATGGTTAATGTTCAGACTTACAAACAGATATAGCCAACATATAAAAAATAATATTTTTTATATGATTCAATATTATTGAATCAAGCAAGATTCATCGCGTCACCTAAGTACCTACCAATCGTTCAAAGTCAAGACCACAACGTGATTTATTTTGGCTCTAGTTTAATATTCAAGGGCAGTTACGAGATGAGTTGAGTGTAACAATAGAGAAAACGTCTGCCAAGTGGGTGTGGCACATAGCTTCCTCGTATCCATAACCCGATTATATAGATGATCCGATGCATAGTACTTCATCGGAAATCTCAAAACATCAAAACAAGTTAATCTGTAACATCCCTGAAAATTTCATCGAAATCGGATGGAAAATGTAGAAATTATGGACGTTACAAGGAAATTCACGATTGCGCATGCGCAGTGGCTACTTCCAGCCCGAAGGTGGTGATTTTCATAGGGGACCATCTAAATACTAATCTGTAACATCCCTGAAAATGTCATTGAAATCGGATGGAAAATGTAGAAGTTATGGCTATTACAAGGAATTCACGTTTGCGCATGCGCAGTCGCTTCTATCAGTCCGGGGATGATGATTTTCATAGGGGACCGTCTACACACCAACCCGCACAATCCCTGAAAATTTCATAGAAATCGGACAATAACTTCGTATAGTTATGCCCGTTACAAGGAATTCATGACAGACACACAGACAGACAGACACGGAACCAAAATTGTTCAGGAAGGTCTGAAACGTAAAACGCGAGTGGAAATTTTGATTTTGGAGAACTTTTTTTTTCATCCTTGAAAAGTGCTACTCGGAAGCAATATTCTGAAACATTACAATCCAAAGTAATGTTTCATTGATTAAATATTCAATTCATTAACCTAGTTCTCAAAAATGTTAAAATTGCTTGAGAAACATGTCATCCATACGGATTTTGACGAACATTTTTTTAATAGAAATTGACACAAAAGCGTGACAATTTGAGGCAATATTTTCCGGCCACTGATGCGTTTTCGCATCGTCATATTATATGATTTTTTTAAACATTAAAAATAGTGGAAAATCATCGCAGAAGAATTTTTTCTCGTTCATTCTGTTCTTAAAATTTTTGGAAAAAATTGTCTTTGACGTTCGGGAGCTGAATGCGATTTTGGAAATTTCCTGAAAATGAGGCCTTTTGGCCAAAGGCATGATTATGGTGGCTCAAATTCTGGGCGAGTGAGCGTTTTGGGCCATGAGTTGAAAGAGATTCCGATCCTCGGACATTTTACCAAAAACAATGAACTGGATAAATCATACTATCGCTTTGAAAGACTCTCAAATCTCATCAAAAAGTAAAATTCATAAAATATCGAGATTTTCGCTCTCGATTAGTGAGCAAATGATGCTTTATTTCGGCCGGCATTCTGTAAAATAGTTCATCCTCCTCTACTCATTATTCAGTTATTTCTACCCTTGGCTTGAAATGGGTTAATACCGTGAAAACCGTCCATTGAAAATTTTACCGTGAAAACCGTGAAACGTTTTTTCCAAGTTTATTGTTCGTGGAAAGGGTGGCTAAATTCCTTAGAAATACGTGGGGGAAGCCACTAATAAAGAAGAAAAAACGCTGCAAATTATCACACAAAGGTTTATTACATTTTCGCTTTACAATAAAGTTTATTTTGAAGAAATAAACGTTTCACACTCAATTCAAGTTGTGGGTGCACTTCATTAGGAAATTTGAATACTGGTTGCTAAGGACGCAAAACTGAGTACAACTCGAAGAAAACCGATCGCATTTTGGTCAGCTAAAATTTGAACGGAGATTAAAACACTTTTGCGATTCACACTCGTGTTTCTGATTCATCGTAAGTTCAACACTTAAGTTCTCATGGGAGCAAACTATTTGTCTTACAGAGCTCTGGTGGTCTCATTCGATTCTAAAAATGAAATACTACTTTAAATTTGTGAAAAACAATACCTCTACATCTAGAGTTTTTGAGGTTGGGTATTTTAAAGATGTCAGCCCCTATTTATCCCCTCAAGAAGTGACCTACATCAACCTAAACCTTCGAGGCACTACTAGGCCCCAAATGTGGCACTTACACCAAATTTCATCAAAATCGGTCCATGTTAACTATGGAAAGTGTCACAGACGGCGGGCAGCGAACGGAAGGAAAATTTGTATTCTTGATTTTCTTATTCTTGATTCTTATTTTTCGGATTATACGTATCTTGAAACGTTGAAAACCAACAAATTTTGAGGAGGGGGGTTACAATTTTGGTTTATTCTTTTCAATAATGAACCAAAAATCGACCAAGAAATTTTTTTTTTAACCCCACCTCAAAATTTGTTGGTTTACGTTTCAAGATACGTAGAATCCAAAAATCGAATAAAAATTTGGCCGTCCGTCCGCCGAACGCGGCACTTTCCCCACTTAGCATTAACCGATTTTGATGAAATTTGGTATGTAGGCTCCATTTGGGGTCTAGTTGTGCCCCGAAGATTTTTGTTGATGTAGGTCACTTCTAAGGGTTGAAAAATAAGGTTTGAAATTTTGAAAACGCCCTAACTCAATAAATTTTGATATAAAGGTATTGTTTTTCCATCAATTTAAGATAGTGAAGAATTTTTAGAACTTTTTGAGACCACGTGGAGCCCTGTAGGACAAACCGTTCGTTCCCTACGAGAATTTAAGGGTTTGAATTAATATAAATCAGAAACACGAATGTGAATCGCAAAAGAGGCCTAATCTCCGTTCAAATGTTGGCTGGCCGAAATGCAATCGATGTTTCTCTTCAAGTTGGTTGGTGGCAACAATGGCAAAGCCGTGTTCTTTGCAGACGAGTGATCTAGATAGAAAAATAATAAACATTTGTGTGATAATTTGCAGCGTTTTTATCTGGGTCGATTCCAAAGGTTCATCATTGAAAATAATAAACCAAAATTGACGATTTTATAAGCAATTTTTGAATCTTAAAACTTCCAGTACGTTTTCCCGAAAGTTGCAAATTCCGACTTGTCAGAGTGTTATTCTGGAGATATGGTGGTGTCAAGATTAATAAAGAATGAGAGGGAGAAAGATAAAGCGAAAGTTGAAAGAGGAGAGGAATTATGTAAAACTACCATTCCAATAGGTGTGGACTTGCTCTTTTAGGTGGGTGTGATTTTCAGTTTTATGGGATTGAGGCCTCGCGGTATTTTAGTTTCTCAGCCCTGTTCTCTCCCCTATAGTGTGTAGAGTAAAGTCACAGAATTTTGAGAATTCTGGTAGAGCCGATTGGAAGTAATAGGATAAGGGCAGGTTTCATTAATTTCCCGGCAACGCACAGGTAAAATTTGATTGGGACGCCGGGATCCTTATTAAGAAGTGTCAAGAGCACAAATTTCCCATCACAATCAGCAGACCCGTTCGTAGGATGAATACAACTGCGCACACTCGAGCACAGCCCACATGCTCCAAAATGGTCAACTCCCTTCTAGCAGGCATACTTTGAACAAGTAGCAATATTACAGGGGACTAATCGGTTCCCAAATATAGACGAACAAACAATGTTTGGGCAACGCACGGTTAATAATCAATTCTGAAATATGGTCCTTCATTTAAATTTCCATCGAAATCGGTCCAGACGGTAAAAAGTTGAGCTCCAAGTTCTTTTCCTTTTTCCTTCTGGTAAACATCTCAAATTTCTAAACCAGCAGCCAGATATTTAGATGAACATATAGAACACCTTATAAGGGACAAAATTGGCCCTGAACCATGAAGGAAACGTCTGATCCTGAAGAATGTGCAGTCAATTCTCTTGTAAGTGTGGAGGTGTGGGCAGACATACCTACCTCCGACTGTGATTAATTGCTTTGCAGAGTAGAGGAGCTCTAAGAATTGCGTGCGCTTATCGAGCAGTGTCAAAACCCGCTACCTTTGTCCTAACCAGTGTCAGCTGATGGTTTTAGAAAGGAAGAGAATCTTCGACAGAATAGATGAATGAGTGCCATGCCTTGGAGCCTTGGAAGAAAGAGAGCGCACAATGACAAACTAACAAGAAAACTAACGGAGAACATAGAGGAAGGTGGACTGCACGGCTGGTACCAAACATACATGGATGGACAGAAAACATGGAGAAGTGAACTTCTCCCTGACGCAGCTCTTCACATGACATGGACTGTTTAATGCCTACCTGCATAAGATGGGAAAGGTATCTTCCCCAACTGTTTGGACTGACCAAACAGGAAAGACACTTTCTATGAATGCACAAATTGGGTTGCTGAAAGAAATCAGCTGCAAGTAGAACTGGGGTTAACGCCTCAAAGTTCAGCACCAAAAGCAATTGTCAGCAAGATGCTGGAAAGGGGAAAGAACTGGAGCCTTGTAGGAGAATGCACGGAGATCATCCCTGAAAAGGTAGATTACGCGTAGAACGAAGGACGAGAGCATCTGGTCTGTCCAC
The DNA here is from genome assembly GCA_009739505.2 of Apolygus lucorum. Taxonomy (NCBI): domain Eukaryota; kingdom Metazoa; phylum Arthropoda; class Insecta; order Hemiptera; family Miridae; genus Apolygus; species Apolygus lucorum. The sequence goes on from CM019171.2 coordinate 21,892,393, forward strand.
CTACCCAGAACCGACGAAGCACTCTAGAACTCAGCCCGACGTAATGTGTTAACGGTACCGGGTTGAGTTTCGACGTGGGAGAAAAGGAGATGTTTTTTTTAAAGTGGATTTGAATTTCACATAACCTGGCGACGCCGACCCATCAGGTATCTTACGAGATAAAATTCCACCTGTGGAAATTCATTGAATATTGGCTGCAATTGATTTCGGATAGACAAACAGGCAAAAAATATGTATGTACTAGTATAGTTGACCGTTCTAGGACATGTTTGGACTGCAGTGGTGAATGACGAATGGAGCAACTAACGCTTCTCCTCAAGCCATAAGATGAGATTCATCAAAATGATCAGATTCCCAGGCGAGAATTAACTCCCAATACAACAAACACTACGTGTAGAAAAGGTACCAATCAAAAAAGGCGTGGTGCCCATGTTGTACTAAACATATCCATATCCCGATACGACCCAACTTCTTATACGTTCTGGTATCTGAATTTCACTGACTTATTTCACGTACTGTTGTCTGGGCCCTGATTTGTGAATGATTCCTCCTCACGAAAAAGTAAATCAAGTCTTTGAGTGGGTACGAGGAAACTACGTGCCATATTCACATGGCAGACTTTAGTGGCTTCATGCAATGAGAAATTTCACCGAATTTTGTTTGAATTTTTCCAGAATAGTTAATGGCGTGGGATAGATGAAAATCGGGTTGATTTCGGAAAATAAGTCTCCTGTTATTTTTGGGAGACAATCAAAATTTATGATTTCAAAAACTAACCGGGAAAACGGACCTCTTCAATGTGAAGCGGGAATGCTCGCTCATTGGCTGTTCGGATCGCTGTCTTCTCCCAGTGTTGCCTGATGGTACGACGAAATCGTGTTATCTAAGAGGAAAACAGGGGAAACCTAATTTTCCCCATCTTACTTTTTCTATTTTGACATGGATACGTCTTAGTTCTGGGGGTCATTCCAAAATTTTCGACACACAAAACAATGCAACGTTTCTTTTCTGATGCTGTTGAACGCAGGAAGCTGAAATTTGAGAGGGCTGGTCAATCGATACATACTTCTATACATCATCAAAGTTGATGATCACTGATCAGCTGAGTGAGCTCATCATTTAAATTGCCATCATAAGACATATCCATATAATAATATCACTGCCGAGCTGTTGAAACATGGTGGCGACAGGTTGGATGCCAAGCTACACGAGCTCATTTGCAAGATCTGGAGGGAAGAATGTATGCCAGAGGAGTGGAAGTCGGGTTTAATAGTACCCATCTTCAAAAAAGGGGATAAGCTACAATGCAGCAATTATCGTGGCATTACACTCCTTAACGTGGCATACAAACTGCTATCAGGCGTTATCCATCGAAGACTCAGAGAACATTCAGAAAGCCTCCTAGGTGAGTACCAAGCTGGTTTCCGTCCCAATAGGAGTACGATGGACCAGATATTTGTTGTACGTCAAATCCTTGAGAAATTCCATGAGTAGGTACGGTGTCGATTTACATTTGTTGTTTATCGATTACGTCCAAGCTTTTGATCGGCTCTCTAGGAAAGGACTCATGCAGGCTCTGTTGAGATTGGGAATTCCCAATAAACTGGTAAACCTGGTGAATATGACACTCAAGGAGTCAAAGGCGAAAGTGTTGGTCAGTGGCAGAGTCAGCCAATCAATTGATGTGAGGAGTGGTGTAAGGCAGGGTGATGGATTATCGGCTGTCCTGTTCAACCTAGCCTTGCACAGCGCTGTGTAGGTTGTGGATCCAGGTGGCACAATCTTTTACAAAGCTACGCAACTCAGTGGATATGCGGACGACATAGCTATCCAAGGTGCCATGGAAAGGTTGTTCGCTCAATTGGAACAAGGGACCAAAGAGTTAGGACTGGAGGTGAGTACTTCTAAAACAAAATACATGAGGATGTCAACTCATGATGAACACCTTGTAGAGGATATAACACTCAACGGCACGACTTTTGGTAATTTGGATGAGTTTAATTACTTAGGCACTCTTTTAAATAAAAATAATAAAGTTAGTGATGAAATTCAAAAGCGTATAGTTGCAGGGGGCAACTTTGCTGCCGTCAAATTGTTCAGATCGAGGCTCCTATCCAGGAAAACTAAACTTAAACTCTACCGATCTCTCATACGTCCAATCGTCACTTATGGCTCTGAAGCATGGACTATGTCCGCCAAGGATGAAAATGCGCTGTTGATCTTCGAGAGAAAAATTGCTCGTCGCATCTTTGGTGCTAAATATGGAGGATCGAGTAAGATGGAGGGCAGTTGTTTGGGAGGCCAAGGCTCATATTGGGTTGCAGTGCCATTTAGAAGAAGACATATCCATGTACAGATGTATCTGCATGCAGTGTAGATAGTGACATTTTGAAGTTTATAACTTCATTAAATTAAACTTATACAAATTTTGTCCTCCCCTACTCCAACTTGAGCGATGGGTGAAGGTTCAAACAAATAAATTGTTTTTCTTCAGTTTTTCGATTTCTATCTTTACTGGTTTTGTGAAATGTTCCATCTGAGGACTATAGATTTCACGATCTCAGCGCTTCAAGCGGCCATACATAAACTATTCTAGGTTGACGTCATCCTCCCAGTTTTTTAAACGTTCCTATTTTCTACACTGTTTTGTTTGTTCGTAAATTAGGGAGTACTGGCTGATGATTTGCCGTTTGGGGTTTTTCGAGGTGCTGAATCTGATTTTGGGGTCAAAAATAAGAAATTCCGACATGGTGAAATTCCTCATTATGGAACCGGACGTACAATGCATTTAAACAGCTTTAACCGAATGGCAGTGGTGGTGTTAGTTATCCATATCATTGATAACTCGCCTAGGCAGTCTCTCCTACTGATTAGCGTAATAATAAATTCACGGAAACACTCGACAAATGAAAATGTCACGATCGTCTTACCTTATACTTAGTTTTCTATTAAACGTCGACACAACAGATGACGTTTCAGAATATCCCTGGGATGCTCCAAGAGAGACTGCAAAAATAAAATAAACTCATGTTATTGTTAGGCATTAAGTTACATCATAAATATACACCTCTCGGGTACCTAATCAGCTACCCAAATTGGTAGATACGAGAAGTTATATGTTCGCAGTTCCAGTGTAGAATAAATCATTACACTGACAACCAGAACCGAAGAGTTATCCAATACCCAGTAAATTATTGACCAGGAGTGCTGAAACTCCTGCCAGTTTATGCCTCAAATTGGAATATGTTGGTGGGAGCTGCAATCACGACTATACCTACACATCCATAGGCGTAACTGATAAATGGAATTGATTCCACGTAGGTAAATAAAGATGTCCTGTGAATTTCACCAGATTTTTATCAACTATTTGGGAGAAGAGCAGATACCTATTATGAGATAAGAACGAGGGTTTCTAACTAGGTATGTTGAGCCTACGCCACCGGACAAGCGAAGGGATGACTGTATTTTTCAGGTTCAATGTAGAGCAGTAGGTACCGTTTTTAAATTAATTAAAAATGTAATAAATAAAATAGTCCATCAAGTACCGAGAGCATAGCAGGAAGAATCTGACCATTGGCATTGTGCTTTCAACACCTCAAAATCGGCCGACGATTAATTCGTACATATTTATAACTTACAGATTCGTGCAGATTTAACCACAAACACGAAATTTAAATTGTTCAGGATACTCCTACTACCTAGCTAAAGTAGGGTAAAAGCCCCAATGGCGGACATGTTAAGGAAAATCCTATCATTCTGCATTTTTAATTTTTTCTCTTCAACTGTGTCCGACTTTTTTTGTGTTTAACATGTACCTTAGACATTTATGAACGAGTTACCAATGCAAAAAAGCAGTTTTAATCACATTATTGTCAACAAAATGCTATTTTTGAAGTGAATATGAAATGTACCGGTGACGGACACCCAAATTTTTGATTGTTGAAGTGGCGGACACCTAGTGTGCCAGTGGAGGACAGGTTTCAGAAAGTCAATGTAATTTGAATGAAAGCGTTTGTATTCATTCAAAACTAGTTCGTTTTTGCAATTAGCATCCAATTGAAAGGAAAATTAGCCCTGACTTTGTTCTGAAGGAGGAGGAGAACACTTTTGTGAATTGGATCATACCTTGGTCGCGTGCTGGGTTTCCTATCATCAAAACTGACTTAATGAACCGTGTCCAATGACTTTTGTAAGACCTTAAGAGAGAAAATAATTTCATCATTAACCGACCAGGCCCATCGTGGTAAAAATCCTTCAGGAGTATAAATCCTGCAGTGTCAACTAGGATTGCCCAAAATCTTAATACTCGTACATCAAGAAATACAGTGACCTGCTGTCCCAAATTAGGAACAGTCCAATCAAGAATGTAATGCTACCAGATTCATCTCGAGTCTTTGAGGCTGATGAAACTGCGTTTTTTCTTAACCCAAAAGGTCTGGCTGTTTTGGGTTCAAAAAGTGACAGAGTAGTTAATCAACAGGATGATTGAGATGAGAGTGTGTCACTGCTTTGTTTGGCGACACCTAATCCTGGAGGGCAGTTAACTCCCCCCGCTTGTAGTTTTTAAAGTAGGTACGTGTGCATCCCCACAGAAATTGCCAAAAGTGCAACAACTGCCAGAGGCATGTGCTATAGTTTGTGGGGGATACCAAACTCCCTCGCTACTTGAGCAGTTGGTCTCCCCCCTTGAACTTCCTGCTTGGATTAAAACATCGCCTCTTCATTATAATTTAATATATTAGGTATTTTTCCTACATTGGTCTTCTTCATTCTAGGAGATTTCTTGTTGTTCTACCTTAAACAACAAGAGACAAAAACTATCTAACAACAAATGAAACTAGGAAGGCTGGGAAAATGGATAAAATAGTGAACTGGAGAAGGACACTATTAAACTCCAGGGAAGGAAAGGTATACTATAAGCCTGTCCTCCTTTGGTTCCACGTTTAACAATTGAGCCCCTGAAAAGCCAAGTGGCATAAGTCAAACTTCGGATGAAACGGAGATAAGTGCGGAAACGTAATAAGAACATTCAGCTTCGTTTATTGGCCAAGTGGCATAAGTCTAGCGCTTCGAGAATAGCCCAAGAGAAGGCATCACAAGTTCAATGGGCAACACAAATTTAGGAGTTTTTCAGTAAGCTGGACGCAACAAATCGAGGGTGAAGTTCCAACAGTGCTCGTCATTTTTTCCAATTTTACAGGAGACGCAAAAAACACTATTATTTCTCCTCCTAAGCCATAATTGCAAGGTTCCAGGTGTCAATTTACTATTGAAGAGCTGCTCTTTGCATTTATTTGAAATTTTCGTTGAAATTATTGCTAGTTCATAAAATAGTTGACTTGGGCTAGGCTGTCTGAAACCTTTGATGAGTTGGGCTATGTTGTGAGAAATTAAATTGAACCTATAATGATAGTAGTAATAATAATAATAATATTAATGTTTTATTCTCAATTTATTTTCCACCAATCCACCAATATTGGAAAAAATAAAATAATAGGAATTAATCAAGGATTTCAAAAAGCCACCTTTTATAAACAAACAGTCATGAAACTCACAATGCATTACTATAAGGTAGGAAGATACTGAACCAGAGCCATGGAACAAAAAAAAAAATGAAAAAACATTAATGAAAATTACAAATGAAAAACAGTCTTAGAAAAAAGCTTAGAAAACAGCATTACACGAAATTTTCAATCACTTTGTTGCACGACTTGATCATAGTCACTTTTGGTTTATTATTTTCAATAATGAACCTTTGGAATCGACCAAGAAAATTTTTTTTTAACACCCCCTCAAAATTCGATGGTTTACGTTTACGTTTGAAAACTCCCTGACTCAAAAAATTTTGATATAATGGTATTGTTTTTCCTTCAATTTAAGATTCTATAGAATTTTTTGAGACCACGCAATCGATTCTATGATCAATGACCGATCAATGATTGCAAAGTTCATTGATCGGGATCATGAGGTCATCTTCACTCAACTCCTCCGTTTCCAAACATTATTAACATTAGGTATAGTAAAATGGTGTGCAAAATAATGGAATAATAATGTAAATAATTTAATTTATAACGTAAAACCATAAAATCTAAGAAAAAGTGTAATGCGAATAAAGCAGTGTTTTGCTTCCCAACAAAGCCTAAATCAAACATGCGTTGTTAAAAACCCAGAAACAGTTGTAACAACAGTGCCTAACTCAAAGCTTTCTTTTTTTGGAGGATTTCTTGGCTAGAACAAGGCACATCTGAACAATTTATCGTTCTATGCATGTTGGTTATATACTAATTTAACGTATTCAACCATAAAACTTTGAAAAAGAGGACAACAAATTATGTTAATTACTTCCGACACAGATTGTAGCTGAGAGACCACATTTTACTGTTGAAATGTTGTTGAGTTGAGTAGTTGAGGCGTTTATGGGGGGATCCTCCTAAAACCAATGTTACCAATCGATTCGGCGTGAAATTTTTAATCCATTGATGTGCCTAACTCAAAATGTCAAAAAAAAATGACTTGGGCACTGTTGGAACTTCACCCTCGAAATGGTTTATCTCAAAAACAGATTTCCATGACTTATGCCACTTAGCTTTTCAGGGGCTCAATGAGGAATTTCACCATGTCGGAATTTCCTATTTTTGACCCCAAAATCGGATTCAGCACCTCGAAAAACCCCCTAAGGCAAACTTTCAGCCCGAACTTCCTAATTTACGAATAAACAAAACAGTGTAGAAAATACGAATGTTTAAAAAAACCGGGAAAATGACGTCATGCTGGAATAGTTCATTTAAGGGCCGCTTGAAGCGCTGAGATCGAGAAATCTATAGTCCCCAGTTGCAAAATTTCACGAAACAGTAAAGTTCGAAATCGAAAAACTGAAGAAAAAAATAGAAAAAGCAAGATGGGGAAAATTAGGTTTCCCCTGTTTTTGTTTGATAACTTTTCTCTTAGAAAACACGATTTTGTCGTCCCAATGGGCAACACTGGGAGGAGACGGCGATCCGAACAGTCCAATCAGCGAGCGTTCCCGCTCCACGTCCGTTTTCCCGGTTAGTTTTGAAATTAAAAATTTTGATTGTCTCCCAAAAATAACAGGAGACTTATTTTCCGAAATCAACCCGATTTTCATTTATCCCACACCATTAACTATTCAGGAAAAATGCAAACAGAATTCGGTGAAATTCCTCATTGGTTTTACCAATAACGGACAGTGTGTCCTACACTAGTACAGGCAGTATTTTGCGTGTACCAGTGGAGGACATGCATAAATTAGGATTCTGTAATATTAAAATCAGGTGAATTATTTGAAATATGCTCGAGTTAAATAGTATTGAAGTTGTAACAATCACAAAAATAGTTGCAGTTGTGTTGGAAACAGAAAAGTAGCTTAATATTCACAGTAGATTATTCACAGTCAAAATTAAACTGTATAAGTACCTAACTCATCCATCAAAATTATGAACTCGCGGATGGAAGGACGATAAGTACATACGGGTATGACTAATTTTGAAATCATTTTAGCAATAAATATCTACCTATAATAGATAATTACTAGATACTTACAAAATCATACTAAGTAACGTCAAATTAATGTATTAAAAGAATTCAACATTTTGTTATCACAGAACATGATATTATATATTATTATACTCAACGTAAGAACGAGAGAAACACCTACCCACTGAACGTAGTGATGTTAGAAGATGACAACTGAGAAGAAAACTTCGAGGAGCTAATCATTGCTATACCCAAATTTAGTGTGAGGGACTTATAGGTGTATACAAGATAGGCAAATAAGGGCTTCAACGTTGGAAACAAGCTCCTAAATGGATAACCACTATCATCCATCAGGGAGGTCCAATATTGAATGACACCAGTTAGTGTTCGATCACTGGTCAATCAGAATGATTCCCAAATGGGAAAAACAAATCCTTAAATCAAAGCGAGTGCTTACCTACTTACGTGATCATTAACAATAATAAGGTATCGACCCAATAAACTGCGGGCGCCATTAGTCAATCCAAAGGGTTTCTTTGCAGTTGGAAAAGTTATCATCCTCTGATGCAAATAACTTAAACTAGCAACGTCGTTCCATTACAATTAGATGATGATGATCATTAAACTTACTTGAGTGAATGACACATTCCAGAAGTTTCAATACAACCACAGAAATTAACAGAACGAAAGCAAATTTCCATCACTTCTTGCCCACTCGTTTTCAGAAACTACTTATGAGATTTGACGTCACTACATCCAAGCTAGCCAACTGCATGGATAAATTCTGTAAAAGACAAACCTCCTCAAGGTCAGTGGTTGAGATAAGTTCTGTGCTCCTATATCTTAGGTTAGTAAAAACCACTTTGTATTTTTGATTGGGAGATAATTTTTCTTCTTTATTCGTGCCCAGTACGTAACCCAGACTACAAGTACAAAATGTGTGAAAAAAGAGAAATTCACGATAATTTATTTTTAAATACGCTAGATACTAGAGCTTCTGAAGTGTTGTTAGTTTTTGGTTGGTAAGATTGGTTAGGCTGGAGTAGATTATTCTTCTTCTTTTTCTAAAGTTATCAACATGGAAATACCAGACAATATCTTCTTTGTGTAAAATTTCCATGGATCAAAGATATATTTTTTTACAGACAGAAGGAATTAAATTTCCATGGCTATTTTTACGAGTATAGTTATACTAAAAATCCAAACGGACGTCCACTGAGATGCAAGCAATGCTAAACTTGTGTTTTTTTTCAACTGCAAGACAGCTTGTCTCCGGTACTCTGTGCAAGACAGCAACAGCAAGACGATGCTGCGGATCGTATACATGCAGACCCACACACACTCACAGCTCCATGAACGTTTGATGCTTCGGCTGTGAAGTTTGTATTTGTATCGATAGCACGGCTGTATCGGTAATACATCGAGGTTTTTCAATCAAATCGAGAGAAAAATCGGGGAAGCTTTGAATGTTTATAACATTCGATTCTCAACAATCTTTCGTGATTCGTGAACGAGAACAGTGAAATTCAACAACACTCATTGCTCCTGGATTCCCTGATTCGTGGTGATTTACGCGTACAAATAGGTCAAATAGAATAAGTGCCGACGCTGTGTTCCAGGGATATTGACATTTTGTTCCAGGTATGTATGAATATTATTTGTCGGTAGTTTTGAAGTGTATGCCGCAGACGTAAGAATGTCCAAAATTGCACATCGATCCCTGCCATGGGCCAGCCGTTTGTGATTCACTCTGTTTCAGTTACGATTCTTCCTTATTTCATTGTTGTTCAATCTATTCTTAACTGTGAACCAAAACAAAACTCAATATTCAATCACATTGATAGGCATTCCTAAGAGGAGATACCTGATATTCCTGTTCTACGTACCTAAATTGCCGTTGCTGTCACAAATCAGCCCTCACCAATGCCATGGATATTATAAAGTGTCAATCATCGTTCGCTAACTGGTAGCTTCGCCGGGTCTTTCTATAAATTCTCGGTTATTCAATTCATCTACGATCTTTATCGTACCATTACATCCACTAACAATTCCTATTTTCTAAAAATAATTTGCGATGACATTGACATCTCAAAATGGGAAAAGATTGAGGTGGTTCCAGGTATCACCAGCCAAGGTTGGTCGGTTGCCATCAGGAGCCTCTTTTTTTGATATCACTTAGTAAAATTGACTTATTTATTTAATTAACATTTAATATTATCTAGGTATTAACAAGTTTTGAATCAGGGATTTGCAAGTTGCCAAGAGTATAGCAACTTTCTCTCAACCAATATGAAACTGTGAATAACATTGAAATCTGTGAAAACCTCTGAAAACCTATTGGGCTACTTGCTTTAGGCTGGAACTAATAATATACCCTTGTTGTACCCAGTAGGTAAAGGTATTTATGACATCAAAGAGAAAGTATTTCGCAACTTAGGATTATTTAGGGAGATTTCCTCATCTAGTTTCGAAGACACGACCATCGAACTATACTCCTAGAACTCTCACCCTGTGTAGACGGCGCGGTCCGGCTGGCGAAGGGCCCTTCCCCCACCCAGAGTAGGTAGTTGTGGCTCGGGGCCCTCTCAGAAGCGCCTGTTTCCCGAATATATTCCTTTCTCTCCCGATGAATTTGTGTTGATTCGACATAGGAATCATGCCTGAACCAATCTCTTGATTTCTATAATGTCTAGAGACGAAGATTGTTAGACAACATGGATTTTTACGTTCTAAAGAACCTAATAAAAGCAGTCTGTAAACCTCTGAACTAAACTCGAATTAGAATTTTCTATTGGAATTCCTCCCTTCATGACCAATCAATGAAGTTCTACAGTTTAAGTCCAAATACCACCAATGAAATACATCAAACTTTATTCTATGCATTATCCTATAGATACCCAGGTATTCAACGATTGTTCAAAATACGTATGTGTAGGTATATACAAATGAACAAACCAAGAAAACAACCATATATTTTATTATCCTTCAATGCGGGCATTTTAAAGAAAAAACGTCTGCCAAGTGGGTGTGGCACATAGCTTCCTCGTATCCATAACCCGATTATATAGATGATCCGATGCATAGTAGTTAATCTCAAAACACCAATCTCTAAGTACCTTTCACTACCCTCATAGGGGACCATCTACACGCTAATCTGGACAATCCTAGAAAATTTCATCAAATTCGGATGAAAAATGTAAATGGTATGGCTGTTACAAGGATTTTACGTATGCGCATGCTAAGAGGCTTCTATAAATTTTAAGGCCTTGATTTTCATTGAAGACCATCTACAACCTAATCAGCGTAATCCCTGAAAATTTCATCGAAATCGGGTAGAAAATGTGGAAGTTATGGCCGTTTCAAGGAATTCACGTTTGCGCATGCGCAGTCGCTTCTATCAGTCCGGGGATGATGATTTTCATAGGGGACCGTCTACACACCAACCCGCACAATCACTGAAAATTTCATAGAAATCGGACGGAAAATGTAGAAGTTAAGGCCGTTACAAGGAATTCACGTTTGCGCATGCGCAGTCGCTTCTATCAGTTCGGGGATGATGATTTTCATAGGGGACCGTCTACACACCAAACCCGCACAATCCCTGAAAATTTCATTGAAATCGGACGGAAAATGTAGAAGTTAAGGCCGTTACAAGGAATTCACGTTTGCGCATGCGCAGTCGCTTCTATCAGTCCGGGGATGATGATTTTCATAGGGGACCGTCTACACACCAACCCGCACAATGCCTGAAAATTTCATTGAAATCGGATGGAAAATGTAGAAGTTATGGCCGTTTCAAGGAATTCACGTTTGCGCATGCGCAGTCGCTTCTATCAGTCCGGGGATGATGATTTTCATAGAGGACCGTCTACACATCAACCCACACAATCCCTGAAAATTTCATTGAAATCGGATGGAAAATGTAGAAGTTATGGCCGTTTCAAGGAATTCACGTTTGCGCATGCGCAGTCGCTTCTATCAGTCCGGGGATGATGATTTTCATAGGGGACCGTCTACACACCAACCCGCACAATCCCTGAAAATTTCATTGAAATCGGACAATAACTTCGTATAGTTATGCGCGTTACAAGGAAATCATGACAGACACACAGACAGACAGACAGACAGACACACAGACACACAGACACACAGACACTGAACCAAAATTGTTCAGAAAGGTCTAAAACGCAAAACGCGAGTGAAAAATTTTATTTTGGAGAACTTTTTTTTTTCGTCCTTGAAAAGTGAAAACAAAGCTTCCGCTACCTTGGTAGACTCGGAAGCAAAAAATGTAAGTTTAAACATTATTAAACAATATTTGTTTCGTAAGTTTTTGTCTAAGTCCTAATTTGGTGGCAGATATGACATGCTCGGTTTGGGCTCTAGCGGAGCTGTAACAAATAATTCTGAAGAACAGCTGTCCAATTAATCTTATTAATTTTAACACATGATTTTGTTTGTCAAAGGCATCATTTGACAAATGGTTGATGAATACTGAGTTTTTGAAGTGGTTACATGCTATAGAAAGGAAAACCGAAACATTTGGTTTTGTGTATTGCTTGAATATAGCATACATAAATTTGATTATTTTGAGTACATCTGGGGAGGCTCTCTTTAATTTTCCTTTTGAAATAAAATCAGTGAAATGCGTGTCAATCATACTCAGATGTAAACAGCAGAGCTGAACATTCGTCGCAACTTAGTGATTTTTCAACGCGTAACACCACAAACCCAGATATATAATAAAGAATATTTTCTTTGTAATAAGAATATTTGGAAGAATTCATCATAGAAGAAAGAAAATCCAAATCAGTAATTTCCTCATCTTCAACTCTCAAATCTGCCTCCTCACTTTGAACTATAAACAACATTAATACAAACGAAGGGTGTTTTTCCCACTAGCTGAGGTGGCGTTGGCAGTAGCGCCCTACAGTGGGTGGGGGAAGACATTCAAGGTCACCGATCAGGCCGCTCGGCCGAGTCTTACCCCCAAGCTGTCTGGCGAGCGTTCCAGGAGTATAGTTCGATGGACACGACTTGATTATTATTTATTTGAATGAATGTTGTTAAATGCGGACTGAAAATTACCTACATTAGTACATTTTTATTGTTTCAGGATCAAGTCCAACGCACCTACTTCTTGGTAGGATCACCTGTTATGATTTGCATCTGGACCATAAAATTATTCTGTAATCATCTAATCATAGATGAGTGATGAGGAGCTCGAGAGTCCCGAAGGAGGGCCTCGCCATAAAAAGAGAAGGTACCTCTCCTCTGCTGAAAAGAAAAAACTGTTGGGAAAATTCTACCAGATTCCGCAGCCTTGCACTCAAAGACACGCAGCAACCTTACTGAACGTATCTCAGGCTACTTTTTGCCGATTGATTGGAAATAGGTTCGCTAAAAAGATCGACGAGGATATTGACGACTATGAGGAGGTTGTCGAGTGTACTGTGGAAGATGAGCATGAACAAAGTGATCACTCAAGACAGATAAAAAGGTTGACGTTGAATGAAAAACTGGATATTCTAGAGAAGTATGATGCGATACAACCTTGCTCGCAAAAGAGTGCGTCAACTTTACTGAAAATCCCTCAATCCACGTTGTCAGACTTACTGAAAACAAGAGACGAACTGCTTGAACATTCTGCTATGAAGAACAACTGCAGTGTCGTGTTGACAGATTGTAAGCCTCAAAATGTAGGGAAGAGACCTCCTCAAGTTGTCACAATCATGAGGAAACCTCCTCCTCCGAGGAAGAGGCGGGCTCCGAAACGTTTTGAGATCGATTCCCCGGTAGAGCTTGACTCTAGTGATGAAGATTACGGACCGTCTGAAGATTCAAGCGATTCAGAAGGTACAGCAGAAATTCCCAGAAAACCTCCTCATCGACTAACCCCTAAACAAAAATCCATTTTGAGAGGATATTACAAATTGCAAAAGGAAAATCCATCTACTCAATTTGCTGCTTCTCAAGAGTTAGGCATTTCTCAATCGTCGTTGAGTGTTCTTCTAAAGGGTGCTCAACTGGAAAAACAAAGTGAATTCCAACCAAGTTCAAAGCGTGATAAAGTACCTGAACCTAATGAAACCCCAAAACGCCACAACGTTAGGTCCATACAAGAAAAAATGAAACTCTTCCGAATGTTCGATGAAATGCAACCCTGTTCACAGAATAAAGCCAGAAGTGTTTTAAAAATTTCCAGCAGTACGCTGTCCGGCCTTATTGCGAATAGGGAATCGATTGAACAAGAATTTCGAAACCAAGTGATCGACAATTTTCAAGCGTTGAAAAAGTATGATTCTTTGGAATCTCATCAACTACCCCGGGCGCATCTGATATGTGGACTGTCCAAATCCAGAATGAAGGACGTTTTGGACAATAGATCGTTTTGGGAAAAAGAAGCTGCAAATTGCGGAGACGTCGTTGACCATCGAAAACCGCTTATGACCGACATGAAGCGCGTTGAAAAAGAGCTTTTAACCTGGTACCAGGCAAACCACCATAAGCAAGTCACTTGGATGCAGTTGATGAGTAAAGCTAGAGAACTGTCAGTAACTTTGGGATCGACATTTAAACCGACGGATCCGTGGATGTCCAAATGGAAGCGGAAGGTCTCGCATTTACTTTCCAAGCCTAATGGTCAACCAATGATCTCCATAGTAGACTGTGATAATGAGTCTGCCACAGTTCTACCAGCCTTGAAGGATTACCACCCTGATAATATTTTCAACCTGGACGAAACTGCCCTTTATTACAGAGCCATGCCAGGCTGTACTTCCCGTAAAGATGATTGGGTGACGGTGTTATTCGCTTGTAACATGTCAGGAACTGAGAAGAAAAGGCTTACAGTTGTAGGCAAATCAAAAGCTCCCCTTTTTTTCGGAATTTTACCTCTACCACTTAACTATACACACAGTGATGATGGTAGGATGTCCGAAACGATATTGTTCAAGTTTTTGGAAGAATGGAATATGCAACTTCAATCGAATAAAAGAAAAATTGCATTGATTCTGGATAACTGCCGCTTGCATTTGAACTTAGCAGATAAATTTGACCGCATGCATTTATTTTTTGTTTCTAACAACACTACGAGTCCCTCACAGCCACTAAATAGAGGAATAATTAATCACACCAAGACTCTTTTCCGGAGAAAATTATTTTCGACTGTGTACAAGTTGGTTGATGATAGAAAAGCTGTGAATGAACTAGTTTCCAAAATCACCGTATTGGATTCGTTGTACATGCTGGCTGAAGCTTGGGACGAAGTCAATGTGAAGATAATCATTAATGCGTTTGCTGAGTTAGTCTTCCCTAGTCTCTCACAACCAGTCCCCGTGGAAGAACCTCAAGAAGGCATTGTCCAGTGAGTTACCTATACCTACCCGTCAATTTCATTTCACCTAAGTATTTCATCTATTCCGTTATGGGGTGGTTCCAGAATCTTCTGTTATTTAAATTTTTATAATAAACAATTTGGCTTCCATCGAGATCTCATCACTAGAATCACTTGTAATGTTGACAGTTCAATCGTAAATGAGGTCATTTCTATCCCTAACAGCCTCCCTCCAGGCCTCTTCATCAACCAATGGGGATGCGCCTGATTTTTTTAAAAATTTTAATCGAAAGGAGACCTCATCTTGAGAATTTTGACACCAGCCGTTATCTTTTTGGATGAGTAGATCTTTTTCTGTGATTTTTCAAAGTTTCAGTACCTAATGACTCATATACTCGAATATGTTAGTTCTCCAACAAAGGACGGGTACAAAGGTACGGGGGACAAACACGTCACTTGACGTCACCCTCCTCCACTTACCTTGTTAAAGTAGTATAAAAGGAGGACTCAGGGCTTCACCTTGAGACATTTCTCGCTCTACCTCGCCTTCTCTCAGAAGCCCAAAAGTTCCTCGGTAGGCGATAAGCTCATCGCGCCGGCCTCTGCTCCCATTTCACCTAGAAGTTGTCTGCCCCCTACTAGGCCTAGGTAAATGTGCTGCCTCCCTCCAGTCAGCGAGCAATCGTGCCGAGGATCGTAGCTGAGCTGAAATCCTTAAGCACTCCTGCATGCGGTAGGCGGTAACCCGTGCCGGGCACAAAGTGCTATCCCATCCTTCACCTTCGTTGAGTAGGGACCAATATAAATCAACAAGCCGACGTGAAGACATCGCCTTCACACGCCGACATAACAGTTTTGAATGTTTATGACGTCACGCGCCCCTCCTGCCTGGGCTGGGGGAGCCCACTGTGACGTCATAAACATTCCAAACTTTGAAAAATCATAGAAAAAAGGTCTTCTCATGCTAGAAGGTCGCGTGATTTGGTGTCAAAATTCTCAGAATGAGGTCTAGTGTAGATCAAAAATAACAATAAACAGTTTTTCCGACCCATGCAGCCCATTTGTTCTGAACTGACTAGCCAGCATGGAGGATGACTTGTCATCCTCCCTCTGCCTCGACCCTCCATCCTGCATCTACCTCTCAGGAGAGAGGAGTTAAGATTCTTCCTCCTGAGGCACTCTGATCGATGTTATGAGCCCTTCTCTAGCAGACGCAATATTCTTATTTTCTCTTCAGCTAGGCCTACCTAAGTTAGACCCTCTCACTTTAGACTGTGCCTCAACAGTTCTCTTGCTTGCCCTAAGACCTTTGACACATGTGTATGTGATGGATTGATGAAAACGAAGACTCAAACCCGGATTGAACCCGATTGAACGTTTACCATTTTACTTGCAGTATCATCAGAATTACTGACGTTGTTATTTTAAACAATCTTTATCATTTTAAACTCGAGAAACACAGTAGTGTCGTCACTAGCTGCTCAAAAATCCCCTCGTGACAGGTTTTGAAACTATTGAGAGAAGAGAGGGGGCACCTGTCAAGCCCTCCTCTAGTTCTGTTCGAACAGTTATTGTTGTAGCTCGCTTGAGTGTGAACCTTCGAGGTGTCATGTGATCATTTAGCGAATTTTCAAGGAAAATAAAGCTATTTGATATCAAATTTATAGTAAATGCTGTCCGAGGGGGAGTATCGCTAACTCGAGTTCCGTTTCTGAAATAGTACAGTTTCTTTAGGTAATAGAATTAGTTTACAATTCGGAAGTGTTGTTCCTTTGCAAATACCATGTCTTCCGACAAAGAGGATGGTCAGCTTCGGGAGGAGGAACCCACCATAACATGTATGATCATTTTATATTGAAATAAAACAATTGGTTTACTGATAGGTATTGATTTGTTATAGGTTGAATCAGCTCGATGAAGATTTATTAAAAACGGACGATTCAGATGAAGGGCGCTCAGAAGGCTTGGAAGATGAGCTCTCCAATGAAGACTACATGGTCGTCCACGTGGAAGGTGTCGTCGACCCCAGTGATGACGATGACTCCTCAGTGGTTGTCGCGGATCCTTCAAACGTGCTGGAATGTGGAACACCGAACTCCACAGGGCTGGAGAGTGAGCTTAGAAAGTTTCTAGATTCGACCCCAACATTTGGAGAAACGTCGAGAGCTACGAAAAATACTCCTGTGAATGAGAAAGTTGAGAACATATTTGTTGAGAGACTTTGCAATGACCTGGGGCTGACCAACAGTCTGGAAAAAGAACCTCCGACTTCTACAGAAGTACATGAAGCCTTGGGAGTCATCAAGCGATTTTTGAGAATGAATGGTGGTACTTTGGAAGATTTCACCGACTTCACCCAATTAGAAATGAAGGTTCTATCTAAAATGAAAAGTTAGATGTCTTACCTCTATAATTTGTATATTTGCCTTATAGATAAAATCTATACGGAATTTGAGTTTCTCAAGGATGATTATTGTAATGTATATAGTTACTATTTCTTTATAATATCCTTCACTACTTAGGTTCCTATTTCAAATTTAAGTTAGATTATCTTGGCAAACAGTAAATGTTGGTTCGTTGGTACCCTTGAAAACGCATCTGTTTGTAAAACTGATTTGTAAATGTTTGTAAATGTTGGTTCGTTGGTACCCTTGTAAATGTATCTGTTTGTAAAACTGATTACTGGACTTACTCTTCTGATTCTTCGATGTTTGTTAGTGTTGGTTAGATAATAAAATCGACGTCGTGCAACATTATATTAAGACAAATGAGGTACCAGTAACTTCTTACTATCAGCAATAAGAATAACATTCATTGCTAGACTGAATATTACCACCAATAGTCAGTGTTTAAAAAAATAAACAAAACCTCTCGATTGTTTCATACTTGAAGCCGTCTCCATCAACATTTTGATCTAAATTCAAGGGACTCTTAATTACTGAACTGAGATGGTGGGTTTCCAAAGGCGCTCAACGCCGATCTCTGCTCAACTGGCGTTTCTGACGGTTAAGGGGTTTAATCTTAGTTCAATCCACTTCTTTTTTTATATCGTTTTTCTTCAAAAATAATGGAGGTACTGCCTCGAAGTTTTTAGAATAGACAATTTTGTTCATGAAAATCCGTTTTGGAACATTCTAAAACGTTTTCTGAAATTCAACAAGTTTTCACATGTTTATTTATGGAAGAGAAAACGAATATGGATATACAGGGTGTCACCCTTTCGGGCGCACCACCGGGCAGGATTCGATTCTACTACCTACTAATTTGCAACAAAAAATGTCTCGTATCAATTTTTTTAGAGGCTTCGTTTTAGAGTTATTTCAATTTTTAAGATTTTTTCGTGTTTTCGACCTTATCTTAGTAAAACGACTACAACTCACCGAATTTTCACGAAAATTTAAATCTGATTACACCGTTAGAAAGAGCATAAAACTTCCTATAGCTTTGATGGAAAAAATATTTTTCTAAATGTGGAAAACGGGTGAACATTGGACCTGAAATTAGAAATTGGTAAAATCTTGGAAATTTCAACTTTTTTCAAGATCTTATAGGTTCTGTAATCCGGCTCGTGAATTTTTACCTGTTGACCTCAAAGATGCGCAAAAATCTCAGCTTTCCAACGGTATGGTCATTTTTATTTTGAAAGTGAGGGTTATTACAAAAATTTGTGTTTGACAGCAGAAAAACTGAATTTTTTCAACGAAATCAGCGCTCCTCTCTCGTGTAAATAATCGGACATTTCCTGTGATCAAGAATTTAATCAAAATTTTTATGATAAGCCCCACTTTCAAAATAGAAATAATTAGACCGTTGGAAAGCTGAGATGTTTGCGCATCTTTTAGGTCTACAGGTAAAAATTCACGTGCCGGATTACAGAACCTCTGAGATGTGAAATATGGAGGAGAATGTTTTGAGACTCCTCTACTAATTAAAAACTTTTAATTTATTTGGTTGGACAAAATGGTGCATAGGCGATGCCAAGTGATTTTTGGCGATGGTGCTAATTGAAAATTCTCTTCACTGGTGACCGGTTTCGGGTCAGAACCCCATCATCAGTCCAGTCAACTATTGATGGAGTCCTGACTCGAAACCCACCTGTGAAGAGAATTTGTAATTAGCACCACCGGGAAAAATCGCTTTCCAATCCAAATCAGCTTTCCAACAGTATACTACTCAAAAACATTTTTACAGTTTGATTGAGCGAATAATAATGTTTAAATCCCGGAAACCGTTACTTTTTTTTCAAGAAAAATCTGTTTTCCGCCGAAAATTGACGACAAGAAAAAATTAGTGTCATCTGATTTTAGGCCTCAGAGCTCAAGTGCATCATTTTTACTCCAGATAAAACTACGTAGTAAAATCTCAGTTCATCAGTAGGTAACTGCAGCTGTTGGAGTGCTCCCACCATCAAAATCCTCTCCAACGGCCCTGAAATTTGCCAGTGGTGGAGCTGACTGGTCTGCTAGCCAGCGTGATAGTTGGATTCTGCATCTCAGTTTCAGCTGTTTGCTGTCCCGTTCCGAGCACCTATTATTTCTTGATAGAAGTCCCAGCAAACAGATCCAGGGGGTTTGATTTATGATAATCTTCTGAGTAGTGGCTCGTCTTTTGCTTCTCAGTTTCAAGGAATGAACCATGAAAGTTCGCAACTTTCAAGATGATTCGTGAAATTTCGAAACCACAACTGAGAAAACCATGCAGACCGATGACTCTCACACATGCACCACAATGTCTCATTTGGCAACATTTGTGTTTGGGATGGCTGCTGCCAAGTCTATAGATTTAGAACAAGAAGAAGTCTCATTTCAGATGAGTCATTTGTCTATTTACCTTACAGTGAAGTATGAAATTTTTATTACATCCGTGAAATAATCAATTCGTTATTTACCTTAGCAATTCTGGATAATTAGTTTTTCTCTTAAAACCACAATTATTTGTGAAAACGTCAACTTGAGTCGGTATTACTTTTTTGAAATTCTCCTGCCGTATTCCAACAAATTGAGTTGATAGGTAAGTCTACTGTGGGTGAATTTTACGCTCATAAGTATGTTTAGTAATTACTACTACGTACTCAACATGGGTAAGTAATTACCGTTGAATTACGACCTAGTCATCACAGAGTAGGCATTGTTGTTACTCGTTTCAATATGACGACAGCGTTCGATTCGAATACCCATCTGAGAGTGTAAACAACCTGAAATGAAGGTAAATCGTGACAGCTCTTTAGCTTCTGTTGAGGAATCCTCGTTGAAAAATCGGCCCTAGCTGTACACATTGTAGGTATAAGAAATTTAGTGTATCTAGTTGCTGTAGGTAAGCTTTTCAATCTGGTGTTTTGTTACAGATTTTGCCGCTCAATGAGTAAACAGTCTGCCCTTGATCTTGGAGTAAGTTTCATGTCTCAACAAATCATACCTTCTTGTTAGAGTAGTTACCTACCGCCCTACTAAAACTTTGTCGTGTCGTATCGCATGAGGCCACTGCGTCTGTCGAGGTCTAGAGAGGAGCAACTGATGACAAACAGTGTTAATTTTCCCTTCTTCAAAAATAGCTAAAATTTTAGGTTTCATTTGAAGACAAAACAGGAAAGGAAGAGCTTCTGTGCTCACTAGACTCTCTTAGGTAGGTATACCAAATTTCATTTCTTCCGTTACTTGGGAATAGCAAGGAATACGGTGGTCAACTGATTTTTTTAAATTCGATTTTCGGACTTTACGTAACTTGAATCGTAAAATATCAAGTTTTTTGGAGAGGGGGGATGGTTCCTTTCTAAATTAAAATGGTAAAATTATAAGGAAACAAATTGCAGCATGAAGAGAGTTTCTGCATAATTTACTTTTCAAAAATGTTGATTCTATAAGGCTTCGGCTACGATAGGAGCGTCGAGCGTCAAGCGTCGAGAGTCGAGCGTCGAGAGCCGAGCGTCAAGCAAAGAGGGGTGGCTACAGTACGAGCGGAAGGGGAGCGCAAGGTGACTACTGTTCGCAGATTGAAAGAATGCGGATGGTTTGGTGAGGTGTCCATGTGTATTACAATCCCAAAAACATCATCCTTCTTCTACCTGCCACTCAAGCCAAGGAAAATGAGACCGATATGAAGTGAAAGGATTGAATATGCAACTTTTGCTCCTTGCACTAAGTGACAATTCAGCTGTTTCAAAAAGTTCTTTACTGATAAACCGTGTGTGTAGAAGTTTTGAAGTTCACCCTATTACTTAATGTGCTTAGGAATTGAGATGGAGAATACTACAAACTTTTTCACAAACTCGAAGAAGTCCCGAAAAGATTTTTCGAATACACCAGAATGTCCATTGTTGCTGATATTTTATCATTCTTGTTTTGGTTTATTATTTCCAATAATGAACCTTTGGAATCGACGAAGAAAAAAAATTTTACCCCTCCCTCAAAATTTGTTGGTTTACGTTTCAGGGTACCTAGAATCCAAAAACGCTGCAAATTATTACACAAAGATATATTATATTTCTATATAGATCACTCGTCTGCAAAGAACACGGCTTTGCCATTGTTACCACCAACCAACTTGAAGAAAAACTTCAATCGTATTTCGGTCAGCTTAAATTTGAACGGAGATTAGGCTTCTTTTGCGATTCACACTCGTGTTTCTGATTTATCGTACGTCCAACCCTTTAATTCTCGTAGGGAGCAAACGGTTTGTCCTACAGAGCTCCGCGTGGTCTCAAAAAATTTTAAAAACTCTCTAGAATCTTAAATTGAAGGAAAAACAATACGTTTATATGAAAATTTTTTGAGTTAGGGCGTTTTCAAAATTTCAAAATTCATTTTTGAACCCTTATAAGTGACCTACATCAACCAAAATCTTCGGGACACAACTAGACCCCGAATGGAGCCTACATACCAAATTTCATCAAAATCGGTTCCGTAATAACATTAAAGAAGTGGACAGGGAACGTTAGAAGCTGAGCGTCAAGAGAAAATATTACTCGGGACTGAGCGTCGAGCGTTGACCATTTTTTCGCCCAAGCGTCACCTCTCCCACCGTAGCCACCCTTACCTGAACAAGGGTAAACTATTGTTAGAGCGTAGATACCTGACCCTTTTCGCTCGCTCGACGCTCCTATCGTAGCCGCGGCCTAAGAGATGAGATTCAGTATAAGAGATGAGCGTAAATTTTCCCTGAAGCTTAGGAGAATTTTATCTAAAAGCAACACACGACGTGGACTAGGTACGTTCCTTCTGTTGGATATAACTTTTCATGTCGATTGAAGGCGAAAACAGGCCTTAGAACTTTCGACCTTCTTTTTCGACTTTTTCAGACAAGTTAGTTGAAACCTAGTCCTTGAAAATTCTACTCCTTTTGTTATGTTCCAAATATACCGTGAGATGTTATATCGCGATAATTCACCCAAATTCATCAAGAACAAGAATTTATTAAATAGTCACGTCGTAACTACCTAAATATGTACGCCAAATATTGTCCAAAGTTAACATTACATGGCTTAAAATTACATTTTAGCGTTAAAAAAGGCACTGTCCAAAGATGGGGGTTCCTGCTCTCAACTTGGGACAAATTTCAAATTTAAAAAAAAATGAAGGACCCACATTTCGGGGTCCTTTTTTTAGGGTTTATTCCCAATGAGTGGGGGGTATTTAGGAAAAAAAATAAAAGGCCAAAAAATGAATAGCAGGGAAATGGCAGCCAAAAAACCTCCAAAACTGTCCAAAGTTGTAGGTTTTTACGGGACCTAAATCTGTGACGTTTCTTTTGATTTGATAACTTAGCTGTTTGTTGATATAGTTACTTGATGCCTACTTATAACCTACTTATCTGCTCGGATTATTTTCATTCTATTATTCTTTTCAATTTTAGGCGTAACAGGGATTATTTGTTATTGTTAAACAAGTAGATGCCACAGCTGCCAAGAAGATGAAGATGGGGGAATCGGCCTGATTACGCTTCATTACTACGTTACTTGAGATGAACGTGGGTATTCTATATTCCGCTTCTCTGCAAATATATCCACTTGCAATCTAACATTTCCAGTAATTAGTTGTAGTACTGTATTATTTCTAACGAATTAATTTAACATTATCCGCACGAAAATGGACATGGGGCTGCCAAAAGTGCACTACCTAGTCAACTATACATTGGTGTCAGACACGATTCGCTTTTGTCCTCCAATATTTTTTCTAACCACTAAAAGCACTCGTGTTTTTATTAGGACGTCCCACAGTAAGACTTGGGCGTCCTTATGCGATCGATCTGGGGTGAAGGACAACATAACAGAAAAAAATAACCACACAGTAATCCGTTTTAGACATTCTGAATCCAAATCCGCGAAAAAAACCATAGGTGTATGTCTGTCTGTGTGCGTGTGTGTGACAAAATCTTGTTTCGTCTGCACAGGCCTGAAGCTAGGTTCACATAGGTGCATAAAGTCCTTAATGCGTAATGCGCAAAAAAAGAAGTGGGGGTGTTCCGTAATGCAGAAAAGAGCGTTCACATGGCTGAATGATTACGCGATTGCGCAGTATCTTCTGCGCAGAATTGTTTCCAAACCAAAACAATGATTCTGGTTGTTTTGTCAATAAACGAGACCGTGTTGTGAACAAACGACGATAGGATGTTCCGAATTTTGCCGAAGTTTATCGAAGTTCATCCGTAATGCGAAAAAATATCCAATGTTTTGAAACGATACACTCCCCTCTAAAAGTCGACATCCGCAAAGATCAGTCCCGCCCCCTCAATTGGCTCCAGCCAATAGCATCCAATGGGGTATTTCGGTAAATTAAAGAAAAAAAAAATTTCAAAAGAGTATGGCTCAGGAATAACGGTAATCGGGTCTGTTCGTCGAGAAAATGTTTTTAAAAAATCAGAGAAGCTAAGGAAAGTTGAAGATTTGAATGGTGTGACGTAGCTAGCCAATCCTGACGTAGCTAGCCAACTGTCTTTGAAAAAAGTATCCATGCACAGAGAAGAGATGAAACCCTTGGAGGTCCTCTTTGATACTACAAAATACTACTCTCACATGCGTGTGGTGCAGTGTGTGTGCTTTAAGGGTCACTCATCCGCCTTTTTTCAAACGTGTGATCTCTTTAATTAATTTTTCTACCACATGTTATAGTATCATTGGGCTTAAAGTTGGAGTATATAGGTTTTGAAGGGTGCTGAATCCAAATTTGAGGTCAAAAACCTGAAACACCCCACCGAAATACCCCATTGTTTCCAGCCAATAGCATCCAATTACGCACTACAGATTACGAACATTGCGCACCTATGTGAACCAAGCTAGAGCGTGGTTACGATCTGCAGTGGAAGCATGCTGGGCCCATAACCCAGAGGTTCGTGGATCGTAACCACGCTCTGCTACCATATGAGGAGCGGGAGAAGGGAGAATGAAAACCAAATGTAAAGGCGGGCAAGTAGAGGATTTATTCAGTAAAACTTACCAATAATCAAGAGGGGTCGGGCCGGAAAGAAAATAAAAATGCGATGTCAAGACGCTGAAGGTGATAATGAGAAGCAAAGGTGTTTACTGGGACGCGCGATTACGAGGTCAAGACAAGACTGATCTCCTTCTGTTCTAGAGATGGGCGGTATTTAACGTAACAGTTAAAAATAACCTATTATTAGGTTTCGTTAATTCCGCTTGGAACCTATTACCAAAATAACCCTGTTATCAAATAACGTTTCAGGGAAGGCTCCAAAATGTGTGGAGCCAGAACAATAGCCTGGGTTTTTAATCGAAAAAAGAGTGAAAATACACTAACACGTATATATGTTGGAAATAACTTGATAGAAACCCCAACTTAGGTAGGAAAAGAAAACTAGAGATCAATGGAATGATACTTTGGAATGGAATAACAATATAACATGATAAACAAACGAACATAAGTCAGGAACGAAAAGTAGAAATCAAAGAAAGGATACCTTCGAACGATCCAAGGACTGGATCCTTGATATGTCAGAATGAGCTTTGAGAAGGTCCCTGAGATAACCTATTAATAAATAACAGGTTATTGGAACCTATTACCCACCCAGAGTGGTAACGGTGGAACCTAATACGCAAATGTAACCGTTTCGCCCATCTCTATTCCATTCCCCAGTCACAGGTCCGGTGAACTCCCCTCCTCTTCGCTCACTCTGGGGTCAGGTCTTCCGCCTAATATGAACGTCTCAATTTGTTTCTTCAGATCCTTGAAAATTTCGGATCTTCACTTTCAATTTGTCAACTGATTCATTGCGTTATGAATTCTATTTATTGAAATAATTCATCATTCTGTCCAGAATTTGAAACTCGCGCTCATCGAGTACGCTCGTGGGCGACCTCTGATTTGGGACCGCAGTATTCTATGCTCCAAAAAGGAGCGAGAAGACGCCTGGCTTTTATTTGCTGAAGGCTTCAACCTTCAAGGTGAGAAGGATCAGATAAGGTTTGTTACCAATAAACTCAATAAACGTTGTCATAAGATTGATACTTTTTTTCCAGTTCAAGAAGTGAGGAAACGATGGGAGGGAATGCGAAGGATGTACTTTCACGAACTTCGTGCTTTCCTGAAAAACGGGAAGAAAAGCGATTGGATTTATTTCTCCAAACTCGACACTTTTCTTCGCAAGCCTGTAGAATCTCTCATGGAAAAGGTCAGAATTTCAACGCTTTATCGTTGAAGAATTTTTTGTCTGAGCATTTTACGTGTTTAAGTATTTTTTCTGAACCTTTCGGAAAAACGTTCAGAAAAAATACTTATTAACTTTTATCTATTGAATGGTTCTTTCTGGAAGTGCCAAAAAGCAGCTACCTCCAGACAGTAATTGAATCTTTACTAATGATTCGTTTTTTTTTTCTTAGTTCTCCGTTTCAAAAGGGACGATTAATACAGAATGCATTGATGTATCTTCGAATGATGAAAATGAAGAATATGCCCCAGTTAGTAAACTTGGAGACGCAAAACAGCTCAAAAAGGAACCAACTGAAGTGAGTTTGTGTAAACAATCTGACTTGATTCTTCATTACACAGTTTGAATTCTTGAATCCAGTAGGTTTAGGTTTGATCGGCTAAGAATCCTGAACGGTTCGGGGTGGTTCCCACCTCTTTTGTGGCGTTCTTTTAGGCCCAGAACTGATGCTGAACCGTCAGTCCGCTGTTCATTGACCGACTTCAACGCGCCGAAGGCGAGCGAAAGAGGAGGTACTCAATTCGGGTTGTCGTGGGACGACGATTTTTTTTTTTTTTTTTTTTTTTGTATGTCTGAACACCTTGCATTGTTTAGACATCCATTATCGTTCAGGACCAATTCTATCAGTCCTGAGATTGTCGTCGGGTTCAACAGTTCGCATATGCGCACCAGATATTACGCTTATCAGCAGTGTGGTTACGGTCGTTGGGGCGTCGTTGTTTGGAGGTGGACTTTGGACTGACCTCTGCGGGGATCGTGGGTTCAAGGCTCATCGCCGGCTGCGTGCGTTTCTCGTCACCCCCCTCGTCCCAACCCAGGGCGGTGAGGATATGGGAACCCATGAGCGAAATCATCAGAACAAATTCTGATCTTCCCTTTGGAAGACAGCTGAAGACGTCCGCCAGGAATAACAGTCAGATGAAAATCCAACCTGAAATGGTTGTTTACTTTACTTATTACGCTTATCAGAATCAGATAGTCTTATCGTTTCGCTTATTATCAATTTTTTGTTTATTTTATCGTAGTCTCCTGTTATCTTTTGGTTTCTGTCAATCCTACTCCCACAAAAAAAAATTGTCTCAGATTTTTACGATTCTGATAAACTGTTGGAATCGGATGATAAATTACAAAGTTTATTAAAATTAAAAAAATTAAAATTGAAATGTTCATTAAAATGAAAAGTTTCCATTGACTCAGTGAAGATTAGATGAATGGGTGTTCGGTCAAATTTGTGGGGACATTTTTTTAAATGATGAGAGATTAGTACAACAAAAATTTTGAGTAATCATTCAATCTTGAACTTCAACTACTGGAGTCTTTGTCCAACTTTTAAAATCCTTAAATGTTCAATAAATTGATGATTTTCTCTATCTTCAGAAAGTTCTTTAAAAACATTGACTTGCCTAATACAACTGGAGATTTTAGAAGAAGAGTTGAAAATGCAGAATAGAGAATACAATAATGGGGTGCACCTGATTTTTTGAAATTTTTTAATCGAAAGTAGACCTCATCCTGAGAATTTTGACACCAGCCGTTCTCTTTTTGGATGTGTAGATCTTTTTCTATGATTTTCAAAGTTTCGAATGTTTATGACGTCACACGCCCCTCCCGCCTGGGCGGGACCCCCCTGCCCACTGTGACGTCATAAACATTCGAAACAGAAAATTCATGGAAAAAGGTCTTCTCACGCTAGAAGGTCGTGGTTGGTGTCAAAATTCTCAGAATGAGATCTAGTTCAGATTAAAAATAACAATAAATAGTTTTTCCGACCCATGCGCACACCCTATTGTTACATTTGGAAAAAAAGAGAGAATATGGATTACTTTATAGGTATTTTCCAACCATCTGTCCGGAGCAGGTTCCGAACAAGTGCGCATGCGCACTAGAGGAGAACGCCGAGAGAAGTCATTCCAACCAATCTCGGGACTTGCTCGGAACAGCTTGTTCTGTATTCCAACCTCCTCGGGGACTTGCTCTGAACGAGTTCGGAGCAGCCTCAACCTGCCCCCAACTCTAGGAGGAGTAGGTAGTCCCGGACAGTAACCTTCTTCAATAAATAACCTGCCTCATTCGTGATTTAAACTGTCAACTTCTCTCCATCATTTGCATTTCCTCCCTTCTAACATGTCATGTCACTGATATTTGATTCAAGTTCAAGCAGTTCAGATAAAGAGAGCTCATCCGATGGGTTTGAAAAAATGTCGAGAGTTCGGAAGAAAATCATTAAAAAAAGTATGATTTACAGGGAAAATCGTAAAAAAAGTTCAATTTTTAGGAAAATCATAGAAAATTACAACTTGAGAGTTAACCACTGTTAACTAAATCGCGATTTACGCGCTCCCTGTTGCGCTGATGAAGAAACTAACTTCACCATTCGATTCCCCGCCAAATTTAAATTAAAAAACGCTTGCATACGAGTCTGCAACGCATTGGGACATTTTCATGTCTTTACCTATTGCTTTAAAATAAAATAGACGATTCCGGATTAATTATCTTCTCCACTCACGATCATTAGTTTGTAAACAAAATATGAGAACAGTTATGCCCATAGCTCCGCTATTCGTATAGTCAATATGTTATGGAGAACATGAAAATGTTCGTTAAATCGAGAGCTTTCCAACGAGTGGTGAACGATTTTTGTGGGTTAAAAAGTGTAGAAAAGGAACAAACCTAACAACGGGGTCGTTGTTAGCGGAAATCATTATAAAGGCACCGTAACACAATTTCGTTACGCAATTTCGTGACAGTTTTTTGTGCTATGTGCCAGGGCAAAGACGTGAAAATGTCAAAATTCGGCAGGTTTTGTGGAGTCAGGGCCAAAAATTCCGTATTTTTTGAAGAAACGGATCCCTTGTATGATCGGACGAAAAAATGTTAGAAAATAGATCTATACTTAACTCAGATATTTTTAATACAATTTGAAACCAAAAGTTACTTCTAAACATTACAATAAATTGTTTCTAAAACCTGTTTATCCAAAAAGTAATTCCAATACTTAAAGTTGATGCCATTATAGTAAATAAGTTTTCAATAATTTATATCAAGTAAAATTTATTATCATTATTATTTATTTATTATTCAGTAACATTTTTTCACTGGTCATGCTTTTGTTCCGAAAACCAACCGTAGCTTAAATAAAATGAACCAACAATAAAAAAAGTAGAAAATCTTGAAGAAATTTCTCCCAGTTCGAAAGAAAAAAAAGATCATGAATATGTATCTTCTTAACATATCTTTTCTATTTTCTCATTTTCAAAGACATGAATTGAGTTTATATATTTTTGGTGGTAAGTCAAATTCCATTTGATCTTCGTGGATTAATCAGGAAAGAAATTAGCTATAGACCTCAATGTTGCCAAACAATTGAACAACAACGAGGGCAATGGGGTATTTCGGTCAATTTTTTTAATTTTTTTTTTCAAAAGAGTAAGGCTCAGGAATAACGGTAATCGGGTCTGTTCGTCGAAAAAATGTTTTTAAAAAATCAGAGAAGCTAAGGAAAGTTGAAGATTTGAATGGTGTGACGTAGCTAGCCAATCGTGACGTAGCTAGCCAACTCGCTTTGAAAAAAGTATCCATGCACAGAAACCCTTGGAAGAGGTCTTGGATACTACAAAATATCACTCACACACGCGCGCGGCGTAGTCCGCGGCGTAGTCCTTGCCTAGTGTGTGTGCATTTATAGCAGCCCGCCTTTTTCAAACGTGTGATCTCTTTTATTAATTTTTCTACCACATGTTATAGTATCATTGGGCTTAAAGTTGTAGTATATAGGTTTTCAAGGGTGCTGAATCCAAATTTGAGGTCAAAAACCTGAATTTCCGACCCACCGAAATACCCCATTCAAGTTATTCAAATTATCGCATTCAAACCTCGAATTTCAAAAAAAATGAGATTAACTGCTTTAAGAATTTTCTTCTATACGGAGAGATGAAAAAGAAAATATCTGATGCGAAATGTGCAAGACTTGACAAAAAAAATCAATTCATGGTGATTCTGTAAAAAAAAAAAAGAATTTTAAAGTTGTCATTAAAAAAGAAGAAAAAATCAAGGTATTGAAAAAGGAGTTATAAATTCGGAATTTTGGGTCTTTAAATCTCATAGCAATGGGAACAACGATTCTGAACTGATCCTTCCCCTTCCCCTCTCAGAATCCTTTCCCGTCCAGAACTGGATCAGGATCCTTAGCCGAACAAAGCTTACATATTTTGGCACAAGTAAAGAAGAAGAAGTAAAGAAAACAATATCAGATGGAACAAGATACCATTTGAAACATAATATGTTTCAATAGAGAGATCTCCCTTGTTAGATATTGAAATATTATTTCAATATCTAACAAGGGAGATCTCTCTATTGAGGCTTGAAATTTTATTACCCTACAAATATGAAAGATGTGTAATAAAACATTCGTTCTGCTTCAGGGAGAATCTTCCAGTATTGCCTCTAAAGGAAAAGACAAGAATACGAGTAACAAAATCGACGTTCAGATTTCCTTGGAAACATCGCGAGCCAGTTCTTCTGTAAGTCAATTTCCCGCTTTGTTTTGATAGCTTTTTTCATGTCTGAATGAATTATTACATGGTTGTCTAGCTTAGGGTGTCTTGTCTGAAAAATCCTATAAGAATTGGTGAGCGTTTCGATTTTTATCAATTATTTTGGCAATTTTAAAGAATGAATACGACCAAAATTGCGGTAAAAATCATATTTTTTTTATGATTTTCAGTGCAAATTGTAAAAAAAAATACGATTTTCACCGGAAATATCGTCGTAGTTTCTATACGGTTGGTCGTAGCGACCTGGGGTTGGTCTCATTCGATTCTGCGTGAAAAATCCTATAAGAATTTGTGAGCGTTTCGAATTTTGATTGATTATTTTGACAATGTTATGTATAACATTGTCACTATAATCAATCAAAATTCGAAATTTATGGTATACCATAAATATGTCCGGAGTTCGGGAGAAAATCATTTAAAAAGTTTAATTTTCAGGGAAAATTGTAAAATAAATTCAATTTTTGGGAAAATCATAGAAAAAATCATGAAATCGTATTCAAAATACGAATACGAGGGGGGGGGGGGAATCGTATTCAAAGTGTAAATACGATTGTATTCATATTCATATTCATACCTGTATTCGTATTCATAATCATAAAATCGCAGATATGATTTGTATTCATAATCGTATTTTTTTCATAATCGTATTCGCCCATCTCTGATGTGTACACTAGGCTGAAAAGCCTACTAAAAGCAGGCAAAAACGATTCCTCCGACTCCTCTCGCCCCCAACTCTTCTAACTCCAGCCGCCTCCGATTCCTCCGACTCTTCCTGCCCCCCCCCCCAATTCCTCAAACTCCCCCTCCGTTTCCTCTAAATCCTTCCGCCTCCGACTCCTCCCGCCCCCGACTCTTCTAACTCCACCCGCCTCCGATTCCTCCGACTTTCATACGTACGTACGTACCTACGGTTGGCGTTTTATGTATACAGGGTGTTTCACGAAAAGGTTACACCCCCCCTTCATTTTCGCAAAATACAGCGTAAAAAATTCCGATCAACGCAATTCTTCATGATTTTTTGTGAGGATCTCAGGAAAAATACTTTTGCGCAAAAAAGTTGCGCGCAATCGTGCGCAATTGACACTAACTTCATTTTTTCAAATGGAACCCCCCTTTTTTATTACAGATTCGGATTCTACGTCAAATTTCATGAAAAATTCATACCCAAGTCGATTTGATTTATTGCGCGCAACCTGGCTTTTTGAACGCTCTAAGTTGCGCAACTCCACAATTGCGCAAAAATTAGGTTTAGGAGAACCCTAAGTGTGGCACATATTTTTTCATAATTTTTTGACGCTGAATCAAAGGGTGTCATCCGTTTTGAGGAAGACCAAGATTTCAAGAGACAAAAACGTCAGTTTTGTGGTCGAAATCATGTTTATTTTTTATTTTCTCACCTCTTTTTGAACCACGGGCTTGGGGCCGTCTACGGTGGAGTTGAAAATAAAAACTGGCTGCACAATCATGCTTGAACTGAATAAAATTGCCTAAAAACTCATAACGATTTAAAAAGAGCGATTTTTTCACTAGCAAGAATCGAGTTTTTGGCCGCCATTTAGAGAAATTCCAGTCAAATTGAAAAACGGATGACACCATGTGATTCAGCGTCAAAAAATGATGAATAAACATGTGCCACACTAAGGGTTCTCCAAAACTTAATATTTGCGCAATTGTGGAGTTGCGCAACTTAGAGCGTTCAAAAAGCCAGGTTGCGCGCCCAAATCGACTTGGGTATGAATTTTTCATGAAATTTGGCGTAGAATCCGAACCTGTAATTGAAAAGGGGGGGTTCTATTTGAAAAAAATGAAGTTAGTGTCAATTGCGCACGATTGCGCGCAACTTTTTTGCGCAAAAGTATTTTTCCTGAGATCCTCACAAAAAATCATGAAGAATAGCGTTGATCGGAATTTTTTACGCTGTATTTTGCGGAAATGAAGGGGGGTGTAACCTTTTCGTGAAACACCCTGTATATAGCATTTCCGAATTGAGTTAATCTTTTTCCATTTAGGTTTAGAACTTTTCCATTTAGATTTAAACCTTTTCCATTTGGATTTAAACCTTTTCCATTTGGATTTAAACCTTTTCCATTTAGATTTAAACCTTTTCCATTTAGATTTAAACCTTTTCCATTTGGATTTAAACCTTTTCCATTTAGATTTAAACCTTTTCCATTTAGATTTAAACCTTTTCCATTTGGATTTAAACCTTTTCCATTTAGATTTATACCTTTTCCATTTAGATTTAAACCTTTTCCATTTGGATTTAAACCTTTTCCATTTAGATTTATACCTTTTCCATTTAGATTTAAACCTTTTCCATTTGGATTTAAACCTTTTCCATTTAGATTTAAACCTTTTCCATTTAGATTTAAACCTTTTCCATTTAGATTTAAACCTTTTCCATTTAGATTTAAACCTTTTCCATTTGGATTTAAACCTTTCCATTCGGATTTAAACTCAGGAAATTATCGTGGAGTTAGAGGTAAAAGTACCCAAGTCACAAATTCAACACGTGGGAAAATCAAATGCAGAATATTATGATTATTTAACTGTTGTTATTATTGGTGATCAATATCATCAAACTATGTATCCAACCTAAGAAAATAATTTGTTATCATATTTACCAAACTAACTTTTGAAATTTTAATTTGATTTTCGCACAATATGAATTTACCTCTAACCCGACGTTATTATGCCACAACTTGAAAATTAAATCATGCAAGTGTTTTTTTATGCACAGAAATGTAATATATATAATAATGAACACATGTTTTTTGAACACAAGAATTTCTCATGAACGGAAGTTATAAATTAAGTACAGTATTTTTCTTTCATCGCATCTGAAGTGGAACAGAATGTTTATGGCGCTATGCAAATGAGAATAATATTACTTACTTAGGTACTCACTTACTATGATGGGGCTAACAACTGACGTTTTGATGGAGTTTAAATCTAAATGGAAAAGGTTTAAATCTAAATGGAAAACGTTTAAACCTAAATGGAAAAGGTTTAAATCCAAATGGAAAAGGTTTAAATCTAAATGGAAAAGGTCTAAATCCAAATGGAAAAGGTTTAAATCTAAATGGAAAAGGTCTAAACCTAAGTGGAAAAGGTTTAAACCTAAATGGAAAAGGACTAAATCTAAATGGAAAAAGTTTAACTCAATTCGGAAATGCT
This sequence comes from Apolygus lucorum, assembly GCA_009739505.2. Lineage (NCBI taxonomy): Eukaryota > Metazoa > Arthropoda > Insecta > Hemiptera > Miridae > Apolygus > Apolygus lucorum. The sequence continues at coordinate 21,925,609 of CM019171.2, forward strand.
ATAGATTTTCCAGTTGAATTAAACCTTTTCCAAAAGAATTAAACCTTTTTCCAAATGAATTAAACCTTTTTCCAAAATAATTAAACCTTTTTCCGAAACAATTAAACCTTTAGCGGAAAAATGAGGAATTGCAAGTATATGAATCGCGAAACAGTTTAATCATGAATTAGGTTGAATGAATTGCAAAAAGTGAACAACAAAGGCGTGAACAAATAACGAGTGGTCAATGAATAATGAAAACACAAACAGAAATTAACAGTTGTTAATGCGGCTAGGAGAAACTGGTCAAACGACGTTGTCATTAAGGAGGAATAGACGACGCATACCTGCGAAGGAATCCCTTCCAAGTGATATCTCTCGGAAGGGATTCAACAGTGGTGTCATCTTCATGCTCACTGACATTTCACTGGTCGCTACGTCGTTTATTTATTTTCTATTACATCCCCTTCTTTTGAGAGGTTCAATTGTTTCGGAAAAAGGTTTAATTATTTTGGAAAAAAGTTTAATTATGTTGGGGAAAGGTTTAATTCATTTGGGAAAAGGTTTAATTGTTTCGTAAAAAGGTTTAATTCATTTGGAAAAAGGTTTAATTCTTTTGGAAAAAGGTTTAATTTAACTGGAAAATGCTATATATCTATATACAGGGTGTCTACACTTTCGATGGGCATAACTTCAGGGTTCGATTCTACAAGGTATTTCCAACAAAAAATGTCTCTTAGCAATTTTCTCTTAACCCACTCAAAATTCCTTTTTTCGCACTTTAAAGTTTTCCTTCGCGTTTTCGACCTTACGGCACTGATATCGTCATAACTCCCTTATTTCTCCTGAAAATTCAAATCTGACTACACCGTTAGAAAGAGCGTTAAATTCCTAAGCTACCTAGTGCAAAATAAAAATCTTTCAGCAATAAAATAGTTTCAAAAAATCGAGTCAAAAAGCCAACTTTAAAAAATTTTCGAAACTTGAATTTCTTCGACCAAAGTTTTCCCTCTAAATCCCTGCCCATTTCGATGGGCGCTCTTCGGAGAAAACATGCTCAAATTGTCAGCTTTCCAACGGTCTATCAATTTTTCTTTTTAACATTCAAATTGGAAGAGTAAATGACGTTTGAATGCCAGAAAACGTGTGTTTTACAAGCAAATCCAGTGTTTTAAGCGGTTTATGGTCCCCCTCGACCTCAAGATGGCTTGACAATTTTGGTATCATTTCCTATGTAATTTTTTACGCTGAATCAAATAGTGATACTTCCGAATGATTCCGACTGCTAGAAAGTTGATTTTTTGAAGAAAACCTCCGGTTTTCGTACATAAAATACACATTATTCGTAAATGTGGTAGCGAGCATGAAGTAACACCTTTGAACTCAACAAAAACTTCAATCAGCTAGAAATTAAGTGTTTTGTTGAGTAGACAGGTGTTACTTTATGCTCACGACTATATCTACAAATAATGCGTATTTTATGTACGACAAACGAAGGTTTTCTTCGAAAAATCAACTTTCTAGCAGTCGGAATCATTCGGAAGTATCACTATTGGATTCAGCGTAAAAAATTACATAGAAAATGATACCAAAATCGTCAAGCCATCTTGAGGTCGAGGGGGACCATAAACCGCTTGAAACACTGGATTTGCTTGTAAAACACACGTTTTCTGGCATTCAAACTTCATTTACTCTTCCAATTTGAATGTTAAAAAGAAAAATTGATAGACCGTTGAAAAGCTGACAATTTGAGCATGTTTTCTCAGAAGAGCGCCCATCGAAATGGGCAGGGATTTAGAGGGAAAACTTTGGTCGAAGAAATTCAAGTTTCGAAAATTTTTTAAAGTTGGCTTTTTGACTCGATTTTTTGAAACTATTTTATTGCTGAAAGATTTTTATTTTGCACTATGTAGCTTAGGAATTTAACGCTCTTTCTAACGGTGTAGTCAGATTTGAATGTTCAGGAGAAATAAGGGAGTTATGACGATATCAGTGCCGTAAGGTCGAAAACGCGAAGGAAAACTTTAAAGTGCGAAAAAAGGAATTTTGAGTGGGTTAAGAGAAAATTGCTAAGAGACATTTTTTGTTGGAAATACCTTGTAGAATCGAACCCTGAAGTTATGCCCCTCGAAAGTGTAGACACCCTGTATAGTTGTTCATGTTACTGTACATGTTCGTATCTACTTTACAGGAAACTTCAAATATTTTTGCTTGTTCCCCATTCACTGGTGATGAAGTGAGCATAAAACTCGAAGACAATAAATCCTCCACCACCCTCAAGGTAAGCCTAAACCTTACAAAGTGTGGCATGCTGTGTTTTATCTTTACTTATCTAACCGGAAAGATCAGTGATAGTGATAGTACATAGTGGAAGTACATAGTGATGTACATACGTACATAGTAGTCCGAGTTTTTACCCTCGTAAGCCGTTTACCATTTCCCAAGGTGAGTATAGGAGAGGAGGCATGCCCATGTGAAGGTGTGCTGGGAAGGGGCGTGACGTCACCAGAGTCCTCTGGCGCACCAGTCTCTGTTCACTTTACCACTTGGATAGAGTGTCTTCGTCAAGTTGCACGGAGTAGGTATATCCTGTAACACCGGCTTTTTCCGCCTTCTGTTAGGGCGGAGACGGCACTGGGTAGGTATTTCCCGACTTGGGGGAGGGGGGATCCGCCGAGTGGGTGGGCGACATACGTACATACAGTTGGGGTTTTATGTATTAGGAAATTTGAGGAGTGGTGAAGACCATGACATGGTCAAATATGAGTTGTACAATTATGAGGCTGGAACTGTCAGTTTGAACAACTTATACAAGTTTTACATATCGTCTCCAATATGGCAGACTAACGAATTTTTTTCATTCAAAAACTAATGAATTGGCGATTTTTAAAGTTTTTAGCAGAGTTTGACTCGATCTTTGAAATCCATTTCAAGATGTATTTCAATGACTGCCCAACGTCTAAACCACACTGGCGGCATTAGTTCACGTATCCTTCGCTAGGGATAGTAAAGTGTTCTTGGTTTATTATTTCTTTGGAATCGACCAAGAAAAATAAATTTTAACACCCCCTCAAAATTTGCTGGTTTACGTTTCAAGGTACGTAGAATCCAAAAATCGAATAAAAATTTGGCCGTCCATACGGGGCACTTTCCCCACTTATCATTGACCGATTTTGATTAAATTTGGTATGTAGGCTCCATTTGGGGTCTAGTTGTGCCCCGAAGATTTTAGTTGATGTAGGTCACTTCTAAGGGTTGAAAAATGAATTTTGAAAACGCCCTAACTCAAAAAATGTTTATATAAAGGTATTGTTTTTCCTTCAATTTAAGATTCTATAGAATTTTTAGAGACCACGCGGAGCTCTGAAGGACAAACCGTTCGTGCCCTACGAGAATTTAAGGGTTGGACGTAAGACAAATCAGAAACGAGTGTGAATCGCAAAATAGGCCTAATCTCCGTTCAAAATTTAGTTGACCGAAATGCGATCGATGTTTTTCTTCATGTTGGATGGTTGGTGGCTTTGCAGACGAGTGATCTATATAGAAAAATAATAAACCATCAAATCCTCGTAATTTTCTTTCTGCTTCCTTAAAATTGCAATTCCAGTAAGCTGTAGAGATGTAGTGATAGTGTACCCTTATTCCTTTTTAGGATAGCAACCCTTGCACCAGTTTGCTTCTACCTCGTCTAGTAAAACAAGTGAGTTCCCCAATTTTGATTTACGTTTGCTGCTGCAGATTTCTTTCTCTAATATTCGGCCTTCTTGAATATCTTATATACCATAATTTCTCTACCTTCCTTATTAATAACCATCATCAAAATCGCACCTCGATTTACTTTCTGCACTACTTCACTTGAGCTTTTCGATTGAAGAGTGCTGATGATCTTGTGAAGTTGAATGTCCGTTCTTTTCAATGACTTCGCTACCTTGCTTTGCACTGTTGGTTCAATGGCCTGATATAATTGATTTCCCTTGTCTCAAATTCAGAAAAAATTGCATCTTGCCATTTTTTCCAACTCTGCTGAATTAAAGTCGATACCTTAAAGCACAAAGGCACTATGTCCAAAATCGGAGTTTTGAGAAAAACGCAAAAGAAATTATCACCAGTGTAAAATCCCTAAAATAATGGCTATTTACACTAAACTCTTCAATATCTTCAATAAATTTTCAAGCTACGATCGTCAAAAGGTCAATAATAGTTTTGTTGAATTTGAGTTTTTTTGAAATTAAAAGAGAATGAAAAATGTGGAAGATGGATGGACATAACACCTTTGTGCTTTAAGGTATCGAAGTATTCCATCTCCCAAATTTATATAGAACCATTTGCCCAAAAAATACCTTGACCTCGATTTTTTTGCTATGTGCATGCTTAGGTGTATTGGTTTGGGTTCTGTATCTATTTGAAGATATGGGTATATCTGTCTGTAACTTAAACAAAGGTGAAGCACTGCTTAGTTTTATAGGGAATATGCAGAGCATACGCTGCAGGTGAGAAGTTGGAGATCGAAATTAAAGGTAGACGCCAGAGCTTCCTTGTCCAGTGCTTAACAGGTTCCAAATTTGTGCAATCCTGAAAATGTTTCCGAAATATGTCATCAAATTAGTTACTCTGATGCGGCCGGTAACGCCTCAAGGAGAAAAATATGTGTTAAACAAGGTGACTTGTTGCGATGATCTTGAGAGAACGCGATCTGTTGCTGTCAGCTTTAACTACGTCCTGGAGCTCCACCAATCAGAACGCTTCTAGGGCTCCCAGCTTTAGCTTTCAGCCCATTGGCTTCAAGCCACTGGGTTATACCTACTAGGGATGGCATATCAAATGAAATATATCGATCAAATGATATATCGTCAATGAGATATCGATACCTTTGATATATCGGAGAAACTATATCGATATTTCGATGTATCGGAAGATCTACTTTAAAAAACGTGAAGTAGGTAGGTGAATTTAATAGTTTTAAAACAATTTAAAAATAATTTAGGATGACATTTATGGACATATCGGGGTATCTACTTGGAAAAACTTGAAGAAGTAAGTAGGTAGGTGAATTGAAAGTTACTAACATCATTTTGGAGGAAATATTATCGATATACTCCACATATCGGAAGATCTATTTGGGAAAACCGTGTGAAATAAGTACCTACTTTCAAAAGTTACTGGGTATGACTGATCGAAAATCATTGTTTAAAAACTGAAAAAAAGTGCGAAAATGTCATTGCAATGTTGAATTCATTTATAAATTGACAGGGTTATTGGTACTGTAGATGATCATGATCCATCAAAATTGAAAATAATTGTTGTGAAAACCTGCTTCACTTCGTATAGTAGGTACTTTTAAGCTGGACTCCATTAATTTTGGCTTAAGTCAAGTAATTGAGCCTTGAGAGCCACTGTAGGTGAATACTATGTACACAATCATGTCTGAGCTGAAGTCAACAGTCTGAAATCAACCCATCACTAGGTACCTACAAAATTTGGAATAAAATTACTTGATGTTTTACAAGCACCCTTCTTGTCCATTCATTTCAATATTTAATTTGTTACTAAAAAAAATGTCTTTTACTTGAAAGCAGGTCGCGATATATCGGTAAATATATCGATATTGACCGATAATATCGGTTCTCTATATTGATATAAATATATCGATATATCAAACGTAATATATCGATATATTTCATACATCGATGTATCGTTGCCATCCCTAGTACCTTCTGAAGATGGTGAGAAGCGGAAAAAGACTGAAAATGAAGGACATGTTAGACCACCTCTACCCTGGAGAGATGTGATGGAGCACAGAGTACTGGAGACAAGTTAGCAGGCGAGAAAGCCAAAGTTAAAATTACATGCAAGCATTTTTGAGGCTGCCTGAGTTGCGCTATCTACTTTCATCTCAGCAACTACTACGGAAACTAAAGTGAAGAGGGGGGAGGCTTGAAGAGGCGTGCTTCTTTTCAAATGACCAGAAATGGTTAATTCTTTATTTCTTCTGCATTTTGACTTCCAAGTAGAGGTGTGTCGGTACAGCTGTACCAGGACTGTGGAACCGAGTATCAGGTTGGAACGGTTCCACGCAGTGACAAAAACTCGACCCTTACCGGTCCAGTTCCACGGACTGATAAGATATCTTGAAATGGCTCTGGACCGGGAAGAGAATCTTTTCCATCGGTCCAGTTCCATCCTCACCAATCACAATGATCTGATCAATCATCTCATCAATCTGATCATTCTGATTGGTGAGGATGGAACTGGACCGGTAAGGATGGAACCGGACCGATAAGATATCATAGAGAATGGTTCAATGGCTCTGGACCGGTAAGCATGGATCTTGTTCTCAGTTCCGTTCCATGTTGTACCTGGAAGCGCCCTTACTACTTCCATGGACTGAGAATGGTTCATGGAATGGCTCTTGAGCGGGAAGTTACCTTCTGGACTGGTTAGCATGGACGTTGTCTCCAGTATTATTAATTTATTATTGTCATGTTAAGTTCTTAAACTGCAACGTCATTATTCTTTCCTTGAATTGTTTGGTAACTATTATTTATAATAAATTGCCTCTTTTGTAACACTTGTTCAAATTCCTTCCTTTTAGCGAATTGTCAAGGAAAATGATGCTATTGTATTGCAAGTTGAGATCATAAGCATGGAAGAAGGACGATAGGGATTTGACTGTCTGCTTCATCCATGCTGTGTGATTGGGATTTGATCGCCTGTACCGGTAATTTGGAACGGCTACATCTTTGTCACCGTAACCGTTGGAACCGTTCCAGGGAAATACCTGGACCGACACACCCCTACTTCCAAGAATTAATTGTGATCCATTCGAGACAAAAGATTTTTCCAAATTGCCCCTTCAATTGTTGTTGCCTCTACTGCCAGTAGTTCAAATGTTCAATCGACAACTGCCACCCATAGAAACGTTAGAAACCTAGTATATTATTGATAATCAGCTAAAATTTAGTCATAAATATCGAGAAAATAACTATAAGTTATCACATTAATTATTTTGATGCGGCTGGTAAAACCCCAAGGAGAAAAGTATGTGCTCACAAGGTGGCTTGTTGTGATGAAGTTGAGATCACACGATCTATTGCCTTCATCTATAACTTCGTCTTGGAGCTCCACCAATCAAAACGCTTCTATGGCTCTCAGCTTTAGCCATGGAATAAGTTTTAGGAACTTTCACTCCACATTCATCTTCATTTTCACTCACATTTCATCTGACATACATATAACAATGAACTCTGGATTTGATCACATCCAAGAAGTGTAGATTTCTTCTTGAACCGAGTATTACTTTATTTATAAGATTTATATCAAATTACCGGTAGAACCAGTTGAGAACAACTTGAAGTATACTATTTTTTCAATTTTGTTATAAGGAAGTTAGCATGGCTGAGTGCGTTAGGGCGTCGGTAAAAGTCGGCTTAGTAAAAGGGGTCCCATGTTCGAATCACTGAATGAATAGCATATTTTGCTTCCGAGTCTACCAAGGTAGCGGAAGCTTTGTTTTCACTTTTCAAGGACGAAAAAAAAAAGTTCTCCAAAATCAAAATTTTCACTCGCGTTTTGCGTTTTAGACCTTTCTGAACAATTTTGCTTCCGTGTCTGTCTGTGTGTCTGTCTGTTTGTCTGTCATGAATTCCTTATAACGCGATTAACTATACGAAGTTATTGTCCGATTTCTATGAAGTTTTCAGGGATTGTGCGGGTTGGTGTGTAGACGGTCCCCTATGAAAATCATCATCCTCGGACTGATAGAAGCGACTGCGCATGCGCAAACGTGAATTCCTTGTAACGACCATAACTTCTACATTCTCCATCTGATTTCAATGAAATTTTCAGGGTTGTTACAGATTAGAAATTAGATGGTCCCCTATGAAAATCATCACCCTCGGACTGATAGTAGTCGCTGCGCATGCGCAAACGTGGAATTTCTTTGTAACGGCCGTAACTTCCACATTTTTCATCCGATTTCAATGAAATTTTCAGGGATGTTACAGATTAGTGTCTAGATGGTCCCCTATGAAAATCATCATCCCCGGACAGATAGTAGCCGATGCGCATGCGCGAACGTGAGTAGCTTGTAACAGCCATAACTTCCACAATTTCTACCCGATTTCGATGACATTTTCAGGGATTACGCGGATTAGGTTGTAGATGGTCCCCAATGAAAATCAAGGCCTTGAAATTTACAGTAGCCTCTGCGCATGCGCATAAGAAGAAGAATTTTAATCTTAATTGATTAAGAAATTTTTTGATCCAATCACTACCGCACTTACATTTTTCGTCCGAATTTGATGAAATTTTCTAGGATTGTCCAGATTAGCGTGTAGATGGTCCCCTATGAGGGTAGTGAAAGGTACTTAGAGATTGGTGTTTTCACATTAACTACTATGCATCGGATCATCTATATAATCGGGTTATGGATACAAGGAAGCTATGTGCCACACCCACTTGGCAGACGTTTTCCGAATGTCGTGCGCCGTTGCCCACATTAATTTGAAATTTCGGTCACGAGGGCGCCTACAACTCTATCTATTGGTGTTCCCAGATACTATTTCTGAGATGCTTCATTTACACTTCGCCAGAGCGCAGCAGTAGTAGAGGATTTTTTCTAGCACACTTTGTAACCTTGAGTGACTCTTCCTAATACTTCTTCCATGCTTTAGCTTTCATCCCAGTGGGATGGAGGGTGTGACTGCCTGGGTGGTCTTCCTCACTGAAGGTGCTAAGTGAAGTGTGCGCCCAGTGCGCTTTCCCTATAAAACTAAGTAATTATTCATGGTGTACCTAAGGAAATCTCTATTACTACCTACTATTTCGACAGCCCCACTGCAAAACCCTGTAAGTTCCAATTTTTCCAAAAATAAGGATTTGAGCCTTTCCGATAGATTGTGCTCTTGCGCACATCATAGTGTCGCCAAAATCGGGCTATGGCTTCTCATTTCTTTTCTGTGGTGAAAATGTAATAACCTGTAAGCCAGGTTCATAGGTTAGAAATGTTGCAGTTTTTTTCGTCTCCTGGAAACTTTTTGGTATTGAACATACAGGGTTTTGCAGTGGAGCTATCGCTTTGCAACCTTCGCCTCTGAACCTACATTATTTTCAATGTCCCAAGTAGTTTGAATGGGTGTGAGGGTTGTGGGAATTTTCTAATGTACGTTAATACCAACTAGCGAAAACAAATTATTTTTCAAGGGAGAGATCTTTGTCTCAAAGAAATTAACTTCTACTGATGCCAAGCAAGTGAATGAAAACGAAGCTGCAAATCAAGTCAAAAATGCATTCCCTGTAAGTACGAATATCTACGAGTACCCTACACTATTATATTTCCTTTTGTTTAAGTAATACTGTTCAGATTTAGGGATTTAGGGATTTTGAATAACTATTTTGTTGTTGCTGTGACACCAGGTTGGTAGTACCGTGGAAGAAGTAGGAGAAAGGCCTAAACATGCCTTTCATCCCACTGTGAGTGCCAGTGCCCTTTGTTGGCACGTTACTGGCATGTTGTTGGCGAACCTAACTTGTCCATAGAATAAACAATTTCCTTGCCATTTTTTGTGTCTTTAGAAAACAATCCTGCTTTGATTTACTTGTTGACGATACTTACGCACTTCGTTTTGTTCACCAGGTCGATGATTCCCAAAACGCAACCCCGTTGACTCTGATGACAACCGAAGATGTTCGCAATGAACTCCGCAAAATTCCTCCTATTAAAATGTCAACCCTACTCAACGTCAATTCTCGCCCACTCAAGCCCAAATATCCGTAAGTCAATCAATATTTGGCAAATTTTGTAAATGTAGATTTAGAAATAAATAGTAAATTGAAAAAGTTGAATTGATTAAATAAAAGTTAAAATTAAATTAATTAATTAAATTTGTAAATTTAGAACTTATTTTGTAATAACTTTACAAAAAATGATCAGTAGCTCTTCATAAATCCAGGGGCGGATCCAGAATTTTTTCCGGAGGAGGTCACAGGGTTGAACAATATGAAAACGCTGCATATTATTACACGAAGGTTTATCATTTTTCTATATAGATCAATCGTCCGCAAAGAACACGGCTTTCCCAATGTCACTACCTACCAAAAATAGATCTATACTACCTACCATAGGAATGGTTCTATTATGTTGTAAGGCCATAGAATTGATATGCAATGTTGGGTTCTTAGAATATTTACTGTGATTATAAAGTAATGCTTACTTTAGGGGATTTTACTACGTCAATGTTTCTCAACTTTGATTTTTTTTTTCAAATTTGAAGGTGTTGTATCGTCGTACATTTTTAATTTCAGGCCAGAAATCGGCGTCAGTTCAAAATTTAAACACCGGTGAGTTATTTTATTGCATTTTTAGTCTCTAAGAACATTTGAACATTTGGTACCGTGAATTTACCTACCGTTTGGCAGTGGTTTTATGATTTTAATAGTGTTGAAATGGGACAGGTAGCTAAGGTATGTAAATGTCGTAGTTGTGGAACATTTCCTTCCTCGGGGAACATTCTTCTGTCACTTTAGGTGGTCTGGAGTTTCTCAAATGGGGTATTTCAGTCAATTTTAATTTTTTTTTCAAAAGAGGCTCAGGAATAACGGTAATTGGGTCAGTTTGTCGAGAAAATGTTTTTAAAAAATCAGAGAAGCTAAGGAAAGTTGAAGATTTGAATGGTGTGACGTAGCTAGCCAAAACTATCTTTGAAAGAAGTATCCATGCACAGAGAAGAGATGAAACCCTTGGATACTACAAAATACTACCCACACACACGCGTGGCGTAGTGTGTCTGCATTTATGGCAGCCCGCCTTTTTTTCAAACGTGTGATCTCTTTAATTAATTTTTCTACCACATGTTATAGTATCATTGGGCTTAAAGTTGGAGTATAGAGGTTTTCAAGGGTGCTGAATCCAAGTTTGAGTTCAAAAACCTGAATTTCCGACCCACCGAAATATCCCATTGTGAAGTGTAATGTTATGCAACAAGGTTCTAATCGACATTTTTGAAACTTATTGGGAAGTCAAGTTGGGGTTTTTGGTCGTGTTACGGCTTTTGGTTTATTATTGGTGTATTATGTTCAGTAATGAATCTTTGGAATCGACCAAGAAAGAAAATTTTTAACCCCCCTCAAAATTGGTTGTTTCACGTTTCAAGGTACTGTCCGCAGATTGAAAGAATGCGGATAGTTTTGTGAGGTGTCCTTGTATATTACAATCCCAAAAACATCGTCCTTCTACCTGCCACTCAAGCCAGGGAAAATGAGACCAAGGGTTGTTGACTACCGACTGATGATGAAGTGAAAGGATTGGTTTATTACAGGCAAAACAAAACAAATACAGAACACAAATAAAACAGGTGCCTTACCCTCGGGAAAGTCTTATAAATTAAGAGAATGTACATTCATTCATTCAAAAATAAAATCACACTTCCAGTACCTAAAGGATGATGCTTCTTTCGTTGTTTCAAATTTTAAAGGCGACTGAAGGGTAAAAAGAAGGGCAAGTGAACTCACAGTCGAGATAAAAATCCTTCTTAACCATTGGCTGAGTAGAGGGGCTCTCTAACTCATGACTCGAGTTTCTCAAAGCCTGGAATACGATTACTGAGGCTCGGCACTGTCCCCAGCCTGACTCAACAGGCTACCTAAGATTTTGGAACAGGTAGAGTCGTCTATGTTAGCAGGTATACCCTTCGGGAAATTGGCCAACCGCATTCTTTCTATCTGCGAACAGTACGTAGAATCCGAAAATCGAATAAAAATTTTGCAGTCCATCTGCCGTACGCACTTTCCTTAGTTACCATTGAGCGATTTTGATGAAATTTGCTATATAGGCTCCATTTGGGGTCTAGTTGTGCCACGAAGCTTTTGGCTGATGTCAGTCACTTCTAAGGAGTGAAAATTAAGAGTTGAAATTTGCAAGAGTGCCCTAGCTCGAAAACTCTCGATGTAAGGGTATAGTTTTTTCACCAATTTTAAATAGTATTGAATTTTTGGAATTTTTTGAGACCACTCGGAGAACAACGTGTAATCTTCGTCCAGTAATTCTTAACGATTGTCTTAATAATTGTCCACATATTCCATAAAACCATCCACTTCAGCTTCACAACGCTTCTGGCATCATATTTGAGGTTATATTGCATGAAATATTATGATTGATTCGCGTTTTCATTGTTTAAAATTGGTATAGTTGTCAAACTCAAGAGTGTGAATCTTCACCGGTAGACCAGGCTTTGTGCCCCTCCAGCCTCGTCGATGCTCCACCCCCATTCCTAAACCTCTTATTCCCTTGACCTTGGTACTGAAGGTCATAATTCTGCTTTCTTTCGAGTGAAAGAGGTCCCATGGCGGTACAAGTTGTACACTTCAAGGTTCCGATTTGACTCCTCCTTCTTATAAAGTGGTGGGATAATAATTGTTGGACTCTTTCGAGGCCAAAAGTTTGAAATACCATATTAAACGTCAATTGTTCATCCAAAACTCTAGAGCAAAAACTAATGAACATTTTTTTTTGTTTCGTTCCAGTGCTGTATCTAGTAATAGAAATATTTACAAATGGACGTCCAGTAAACCTCGGTAAGGGATACCAAATTTTAAAGCGTTTGGTACCTGCATATGCATTTAGTTGCAGTTTCTCGTTTGTGCACGGACACTTACCTACGTGTAAGACTAGACACAGCTGTCACCTACCTGTAGTTGTAGGTAACTTGGTTTTGAGAATGTCGAGGTAGAATAGGTATCTTCGTAAGTAGTTTTTGTTGCACTAGTAGAACTGAGTAGAAAACTCCCTACCTACGTACTTATCTTGATTGTGGTTAGCATTTCTATTTACTCGATGCCATTAATTTTCAACAGAAATCGTACGAGTAGATATTTATATTTAAAGAATCGTTATGGATTGGTCAATTTTCTTTCAGCTTACCTGTAGAATCTGCATCCACCGTCAATCCTCGGTAATTATGGATTAAATTATGATATTATTAGTTTTTCAATGTAGTTAATCTGCAAAATTCGTGGGAAGGGGCATGGCGTCCATAAGTCCATTCAGCGTCCACTAGCTCCATAGGTCTGTTGTGATCAGCGACCTCTTCGCATTTCTGTCCATTCACTTCCTTAGCTCATGTGGTAGGAGCTCCAATTCAGAATCGGAATGATAGGAGATCGATCCCCGGTCGAGGGAAGTTAAGTTTTGATGATTCAACATTGTGACACAGCAGTTGGTCTCCTCAGCATTTTTCAGAGAAACAATCATTCATTAAGATTAGGTCATCAAAACAACTCCCTCCGAAGACATGAGTCGAGCCACTGCCTATTCGGACAAACGTTGAGGTCAGCAGATCCCCCGCCCCGTCAATAAGGAACAATAACAATAACTCCGAAGCCAGTCAAAAATAGCGTGTTCTCACTGGGTTGGAAAACGCTGGCCAAAGCTGCCTCTCACCTCCCTGACTAGGTAACGGAGTACCTAAGATTTCCTAATGGGGAGGGGGGGGGGAGATGTTGTGATAGCAACCTCTTCGCATTTCTGTCCATTCACTTCCTTTGCTCATGTGGTAGGAGCTCAGAATCGGAATGATAGGAGATTGATTCCCGGTCGAGGGAAGTTAATTTTTGATGATTCAACAGGTCCACTAGTACGACAAAATTTTCCTCTCGGCAAGCTAGATTTTTACCTCAAATTTGGAAAAACTCTCTTTGAATTGTTTTCTCTCCAAAGTAGAAAAAATTCCCTACTAGAAAGTTTTATTTCTCAAAATTTACTGTTAATACATGGAACCATGGATCATCTCCTGAATTTCCAATATTTTGATAAAATAAACGTGTTGCCAAAGAAACACCAGGATCCAAATAGTTTGAATTCTATTGTTGCTATAATTACATGGTTTTAATATGGAACATGTTGTAGCCCTACAGCAACTACTCAAAAAACGTTACGTTGGTGGCGGACGTGGGCTTTTTCAGGTTCAAAGTGCCGAGTTTTTCAATGTATTTCAGATAATATCTGAAAAGTTATATCGAAGATGAGGAATAGAATTGAAGGAGACCAGAAGTAGGAGCAGCCATTTGGCACAAAAAAGGGCTCACCCTGAAGTAATACTGTACAAGTGGTCCTGGGGTGAGTCCTAAGCAGAGGGAGTGGGGTTTTAGTTGGTAGCCCCAATTCATGGGGAGTCCTACAAGGTCAGTATAGTGACCCGGGCCTTGGGTTCAAATTTAGTAGAAGGTTCCTAGAATTTTTTGGAAAGTCGAGCCGTTGTCCGCATTCATTTGAATTTTCGGTCATGAGGGCGCCTACAACTCTATCGGCGTCCTCTAATACTACTAGCTGAGAACTTCTCTTACGCTTCGCCAGATCGCAGCAGTAGACGGAAATTTTTCCGGCACACTTTTTAACCTTGAGTGACTCTTCCTAATACTTCTTCCATGCCGTAGGCTTCAAGTAGATCGCATCGGGGGGATCCAGGGGGGCTTGCCCTCCAGGTGAAAAGCGAAGCGCCATTTAGTTTATGCCCGACCGCGCATGCCCAAGTAGTGTTGCAACAATTGAGGAATTACAACCTATGGAGAGAAGTACAAAATTACCTTTAGGGCCAGTTTCACCAATGCGGATTAACTAGTATTGATCCTTGACAGAGGATTTAGGACCTCGTTACCTTTTTAATTCTCCGATCCTTAGGATTATCTGCAAATCAAGAGCTGTCGCCATATTGAAAATCTTTCGTTTAGCGATCCGAATCCTGATCTGCAGATTCAAGTTCAATTCAGGCTCCGAGGTTCATCCACACTGATCCTTAATCACTTCTACTTAATCTATTTTCTAATCAACCTCCTTTCTATTTCAGTGTATCAACCGACAAAGATTCGTCTTCGAGACCAAACAAGCAAAAAGCTTGCCCGTTATCCAAGAAGTCGACTAAAAATAAGCCTTCTTCAAACCTCTTCTCCTGTCTGATTAATAGCCAACCACCGAAAAGGCCCCAAACTGTCAAAGAATCTTCGAAGGAAGAGACTGCTGATAAGGAGAGTGCCCCGATTTCACCTGCTCCTCCCATGATAGTAGAGGACATATCTGAATACGCCACCCTCGATACTACTGAAGGCAGTGGCGAGTCGTCTGCTAAGAGCGGAACAGCCCATAAAGGATGGTTCAAAGACAAGATGTTGGAGTGGCGTCGAGAAGCCTCCAGGCTCTCCAGAGATAAAACTAACGAGTCTATCGTCGAGACAAATTCAGATACCGTTCGGGAGTCCAGAAAGAACTTCTTGCTGTCATTCCTTCCCGATATGGATGAGGTGAGCTACCATTGTCGAATACTTGGTTGATAAAGGACCTGCTATCCTTACACTTTGATTGCTTCTGTTGTACACTGGCGCTACCTAGGCTTGCTTACAGTTTTATTCTCAAAGTGATTCATCATCATGGGGTAAACATTTTTTAGACTCGTCTTCTAATTAAAAATTATATTTATTGGAGACCAGTTTCGCAGTTTGAACACCTATTCAGTTAGAAAATGACGTTTTTAGGGCAGTAAACGATCATTTTAGGGTGTGAATCGGCGTTTTTCACCAGAAATGCTTTCCAAAGTAATAAATAATTTGACATGAAATTTAACGTAATTTTTGACGCTGAATCACTTTCCGATCTCCTCGACAGACAAATAGTACTTTTCAAGCCCTTTCCGTTGGGCGAAGGGCTCAATCTCGTTGTTCGTTTTATCCAAAATGGGGTAGTTGCATGGGTCGGAATTTCGTGTTTTTGACTTCAGATTCGAATTTAGCGCACTTAAAAACGAATATGGACCAGTTTTCAGTTCGAAATTCCATTTAGTTTAGCCGTATTTCAATAAAGAAGTACCGTCCTTTTTAGTGTTGGCGGGCCACTCCTCTTACATCATCCCTAAACGAGAATCTCACGATAGAGTGCGTTGAGATCACTGCCATCGAGGACAATTCGAGTCAGAAACATTGAAATGTACTTGCAAAATGATGGTGATAATTAAAAAAAACTTTGAAATATATTATTCAGGTTTTTTATGTTTGAATTAATTGTTTAAATTGAAAATTTTGAAGCATAATTTTGGCTGTTTTGCCGATGCCCGGGGTGTACCCTGCGTACATCGGCGCGGGGTACTTCGATAGCAACCCCGTTGCTTTTAAGGTCATAGTTATCACGTTATCAGTTTTTTGGGTGGCCCTTTCTCCTAGTGCGGTCCGAGTTATTACAGTTGTTAGTTGTTATAGTTTACACCAGTATTTACCATAATTTATTAGTTGATTGGTTTGGAAAAGATAATGGTCACTGTAAAGTTTCAAGAAGCTTTTAATAAACGCTTGCATACGAGTCTGCAACACATGTCTTCACTTTTTCCCGCTACCTACCCAATCTGCTTTCGAATGTTGTTGATAGTTCTTTTAACTCAGGGGTATATCTAATTTTCTTCCACAACGGTACAACGGTTTTGGCAGTATATCATTTATGCGTAAATGTAGGGCTTTCCAACGAATGGTGAACGATTTTTCTACGAACGCGAATGACGAAGATAAAGTTTGATAGGAACAACTTGGCTGTAAGTAGAAATCATCAGAAAAACAACCGTAACTTTTTTTTCGTTTATGTGCCAAAGTATTGAAATAAAATGTCTATATGCCAAAAAGGAGAGCCATCGATTAGAGTTTCGAGGTAGCTTCCCTGGAAAATATTCCGTACATAAATATTGGCATGTTGTACGATTTTTACGTCAATAACAAGTTCGTCAGGGCCGAAATAAAAGGAGCCAATAATGTGAGGTAAGTTGACACTTTTATAGTAAAAGGTCAGTTGTAATTGTGATTTCTTGTGTGTAGTACTTCTTCATCCAAATGGTTGCTCATTTATTGGAAGTTTCATTGTAGTGTCATTATCCTGTACAACGTAGTACCAATGAGTGTTAGTAAATTGTTAAATAAAACGATGTTGGTTATGTCCAACTTAGAAGAATCTAGCAAATTTGCGAGGTTGTGGCTCGAGTAACACCAGAACACCGCATTTCTTCACAACCATATGAGGTTTCAGTTACAGTGGAGGGAATACCAGTAGGAAACAAAATCTTTGATGCAACATGTTTCGATTGCACAGCTAGCAAAATTCAGTATGAAAGCACCACAAAGTGTGAGTGATTCTCCAATTTTATTCCCACAAACGAACGTAAACAAACCCAACAGAGGGTTGCTATCAAAGGACCCCCCGGGCAAAGGATCCCTCTGGCACAGTAACCTTGTGTTAGGGTAACAGTGGTGTAGGGGTCTCTTGGCCCCCTTCACACCCGTGACGTAGCCCCCACCCCGCAGTGTCCAAGCCGTTTTCCCGCCTGAATCCAAAATCCCGTTTTTCGAAAAAAATCTCTAAATTTTTAGGAAGCGTTTCCCGGAGTTTTATTTGCAGATACGTACTTCAATAGAGATTCTCTACACAGAAAAAATACAAAAAAATATCATGCAACTACCCCATTGTCATTAAGGGAGGTCTCGGTTATTAATGACGCGCACTCCTTCCACTTTGTTGACTTACCTTATTTTTGCCCTCTGTGTTGAAAATATCGTCCCGATCATTTTCGATAGATAACAAATTGGGAGTCGAGGACTAATTTGTTGTACCCTGTTTAACCCAGAAAGGGCTTGAAAAGTACTATTTGTTTGTCGAGGAGATCGGAAAGTGTTACCATTCGATTCTGCGTCAAAAAGTACGTAAAATTTCTTGTCAAATGATTTATTAAGTTGGAAAGCATTTCTGGTGAAAAACGCCTATTTACACCCGAAAATTAACGTTTTCTGCCCTAAAAACGTCATTTTCGAACTGAATAAGTGGTGTTTTTGAAAAATGACTACACCGTTAGAAAGCTGGGATTCACATGCAACTTTTAGGCTTACAGCATGGACATTTCCGTTCACGACGTTTCGAGAAACAAACTTTGAAAAAAGTGAAAATTTTCGAAACTTTACCAATTTTTTACTTTTGGTTTGTTACACCCGTTCGTTTTATTTGAAATTTTCTAAAACCCCATCAGGGAGATAGGAAATTTGACGCTCTTTCCAATGATATAATCAAATTTGAATTACTCCATCAATTAAGGGAGTTATAGCCATTTTAGTGATGTGAGTTCGAAAACACGAAAAAAATCTTAAATGTGGAATAAGTCAAAAACGAAGCCTCTAAAAAAAATTGCTAAGAGACATTTTTTGTTGCAAATTAGTAGTAGAATCGAACCCCCCCCCCCTGACACCTTGTATAGTTTTTATTATTTAGTATACAATTTTATGACCATTGTTATACACTATTGTGTGACGGCAAATAAAACGTTCTCTCTCTCTCTTTTTGCTTAACTTCATATCAATGTCTCGTTTTTAAACATTTTGATGACTTTCAATTCCATTTGTAAAAAGATTTATTTTTCTGGAATTTAATATATTTTTCTGTACTACTTTAAATTTATTTGCTGTGATTTAATGAAAATTCGCCTTTCATTGTTTCAGATGACATCGGAGCAAAGACTGTTCTTCAAGTCGAAAATGATGAACTTGATATGTCATCAGCAGTGAGTATACTAACTCGTACCATCAGCTTTATATTTTTTCACGTTGCAAACTGAACTCCACGCTCATCAAATTCTACTTATTTTTCATGTTGTTATAAATTTCGTTTTCATTCCAACACTGTTGCGAGAATCTACGAATAGGTATTGGATTTATTTCAGGAATGGTATTGTGAATTTATGATGTTATTGTTATTCCCAACCCACAAGTCTGATTTATGTTAATTTTCGATGAATTGGGGAGAATAAAGGTACAAAGCGTTCGCCGTATAGTCTATATTTTTCCTTCTTGATCTTACAAACTTGAAAAATCTAAGAAATTAATGCATTATTATGTACATTACATTGACGAAATGTCCTACTTTTAGGCAGCCGTTGAATGCATCTGTAATATCTTATCGATATAAAGTATCTATAATATCGTTATGATTAGGTGAATTAGTAGATAGATCTACCAAATTCGGTTTTGAATTGTTGTTAGTAATTGGGGAAAATATCAAATGGAACTACTTGTCTTTACGACCAATATCAAATTTTCTATTGATGAACATAATTTTGCCATCATCTGGGTCAAGAATAATGTAGTTAATAGTTATCGATCTTTCGGATCTCATCAGCTAAGCGTGTGCAAACTAGCCTTCTCAGGCTAAGTACTAGCTTAGGACAAAGTTGACGAACATCGTATGACAAACAGTCGTTTGACAGAACATCGTATTGTCAAAAATGTCGTAGTTAATAGATAGTTTTTGCACTCCACCAACAGGGCACATGGAACCTCCTCACAAAGCCCGTGATCCTTGGGGTACCTGACATCAAAGGTGGGGGAGGATAAAAGACTAGGAAGTATCCGTAGAGGAAGTGGCAACTCCCGCTAGGTGCGCTGGTGGTAAAAGTAGTTTCTTGTACGTCCAATAGAGTACTCTGATTAAAAGTAACATTGGAGAGATCTCACCAACATTTTTCGATTGTCATTGATAATTTCCATCGTTAATTAATTATGTTGTTGAGTTGGATGATATAATATGTCTTCTGTCTATGAGATAATGTCGAAAAGACCCCTTTTTCTATTACAAAAAGGACCCAAAAACCCTGAGTCATTTCACCCACTAACAGAAAAAATGTAAAAAGTTGGCTCTCGTAAAAAGTTGATGTGATCTCTCCAAAGTAATTTTAATCAGAGCACTCTGTTGGACGTTTGAGAAACTACTTTTAACACCAGCATTAAAAGGGTTCTCTTGAGAGTCCCCTGTCCTGAGCCCCCCCCCCTCTAATTCCATAGCTTAACCCTTTCACTACCTACTCCAGAGTCATTTCACCCACTAACAGAAAAAATGTAAAAAGTTGGCTCTCGTAAAAAGTTGATGTGATCTCTCCAAAGTAATATTAATCAGAGCACTCTGTTGGACGTTTGAGAAACTACTTTTTACACCAGCATTAAAAGGGTTCTCTTGAGAGTCCCCTGTCCTGAGCCCCCCCCCCCCTCTAATTCCATAGCTTAACCCTTTCACTACCTACTCCAGACAAAATACTCGTCCAAACGAAACATCACTCAGATCGTTCATACGAATGTTTTGCACAGCAGTCTCCTTCTCCTTTCTGCTTTTGGTATTTCATGGATACTTCGGAGTTTCTGTCTTTGCATCCACACAGTGGGGTATTTCAGTCAATTTTTAAAATTGTTTTTCTTCAAAAGAGCATGGGTCAGGAATAACGGTAATCGGGTCTGTTCGTCGAGAAAATGTTTAGAAGAAATTAGGGGAGCTAATAGGGGTATTCATGGTCTGATTCGATCGTCAAATCGTCGTAAACTTGAGGGTCCCATGAGGCTCCCACATTTTCCCCCGTCGAATCGTCGAAAATCAAATTGTGCCTAGCGCTCCTTGCGGCATCAGACAATAACCAAATCAGTGCCAAAAGAACCGCATGTTCATTAATTTTCTTTTAGTTGAAAAAATGATAATACCCCAGAGTTTCCTAATAAATCCTATTTGAAAGTTCCTAGTATACGAACTAAAAAATCTACGGCTAGAATTAAA
Organism: Apolygus lucorum; assembly: GCA_009739505.2. NCBI lineage: Eukaryota > Metazoa > Arthropoda > Insecta > Hemiptera > Miridae > Apolygus > Apolygus lucorum. Next base: position 21,946,187 of record CM019171.2, read on the forward strand.
AAAGGATCATGCTTCAGACTTCTGAATAGGTACCTACTGACGTGGAGTCTTGTCTCAAAGAAAAACCCTTCCTACTTCCGTCACACAATTTTGAACGCATTTTGGTCCTTAACTCATGGCTGAAACATGTGCGATGCTAGAAAGAAGAATGCTATGCTCGCTTTAATGCCAGCAAGCAACATTTACACTTCTCCAGCAGACCATCAGATGGTTGCGTTTTTCCTTAGCCACTTGGGTGGCTCAGCTCCACTCATTAAATTTTAATCGAGAAAAAAACCCACTTCTAACAGAATACAAACGAAATAAACGAACGGAAAAACGGAATAAAAAACAAAAAAAGGTGTTGTTGAAAGAAAAACTCAAAATGAAAGGACGAGAAGATCTGTTTGTTGATGTTATGATAGCTGCTTCACAGAACTGCCGCTAGCGCTAGGATCACATTTTGTAATTTGACGTCGAATTGTCGTATTAGCCGGTGCACATGTGCACTGACTCTCGTCGAATCTCCAAATTCGAAGATTCAACGTCGAAACTCCCAGACCATGAATACCCCTAATGAAAGTTGAAGATTTGAATGATGTGACGTAGTAACTTGCTGGCCTTGGATCGAGACATTCTACCAATCCCTTGCAGTCTTGAATACATCGTGGCCTTGGATATTACAAAATACTAGGCACACATGACCGCGCCGTAGTGTGTGTGCGTGCATGGAGGGCCCGCCATTTTTCAAACGTGTGATCTACCATATGTTGTAGTATCAATGGGCAAAAAGTTGGAGTATATTGGTTTTCAATGGTGCTGAATCCAAATTTGAGGTCAAAACCCTGAATATCCGACCCACCGAAATACCCCATTTTGGATGAGAAAAGCATTGAAAAATTTGATATTTATCCATAGAATCAGAAAAGAAGATAATACGTTGCTAACACCGTACTGGGTGATGTACTTGCATGAACTTAAAGAACAATGCCTGATGGAATTATTGTTGTAAAAACTGTAGTTTATACTCGTATTTGAATAAAAAGGAGGCATAAGTAAGTGAGGTCCCTGTGGTTGGAATTTTAGCTTAGAAGTGAGGAGGTGGCTGGCGCCCGACTAGCCTAGTGGATGCGCACAGGCCTCCTCCTTCAACTGGGTAGCATCCTCGTTGCTCGCGCTAGTCTCCTAATGCGGCTCGTCACTTTTTGGCTGCAAAACTTCTCTAATGTTAGGCAAGATAAAACCAATCAGTTTCAAAACATCAGGTCGAAGACATGAAGTTCTTTTTGACTCTTTCCCCGTCTCTATTAACACACAAAATAGAACATTCTATCGAACATAACCTTAAAAAATTATCGTGTCATTTCAATTTTCATCCCATTTGTGACTGCGTTGGCTGCCAAACTGGTGATTGTCCCTCCCGTGGTTTTGGTATTCATGGAAAAAACAGCATCTGTTGCATTGGAGATGATGTTCCACCCTTTCTCAACGTCTGATAGTTCCATGTTTCGACTGCAGATGGCGTAGCGAAGAAAATATTTGCCGTGGAGGGTAGCGCCGTTCAAAAACAACTCTTTTGTGCTGAGTACCGTACTTAACAGTTCTTTGGTCAAAAATTCGTCACCCTGTAACATCAAAATACCCTGAAAATTATCAAGGCATTGTTTCATCATTTCTTCTGCCACTTTGAATAGCATATACAGGGTGCGGCAGAGGCGATTGTCAAGTTTTAAAGCACTATGCAAAACAAATGGTAAAGTT